>JAVMKO010000002.1:169865290-170188098 GCA_032164245.1 Sternotherus odoratus | reverse complement strand
TGTTTTTCTAATTTATTTTGGCCCTCAGGTTTCTAGCATTAGACTATGAGGTGAAATATGCTACATTTTAATCATTCTGGCTTTAGTTGAAAAATAAATAATGGTACTAATCATTAGGCTTAATGTTTGACGATATTACCTGTAATGACAGCCATTAACTAAAACAGATGATTGACAAATCAAGCAGGTAGCAATTCATATAGTATTTTTTTTGCATCTTCATATCTAATTTCTCATGATCACTAGGTTTGTATAATTTGCCTTACAATTATGTAAATTCTATATACTGTATAGTCTGAGTAGAACTTTCAAAAGCTCCTAAATCACTTAGGCACTTAAATTCTATGAAGATCAATGAGACATAGGCTCCTAAGTGCCTTAAACACTTCAGAAAATGTTACCCTCTGTTCTTTCTGTCTATCCATCCATTGAGGCTTTTATAAAGACCCTCTCATTCTTAGATGCTCAATGTTGTCTTTGGAATTTATATACTGAAAGTTCAACAGTTCTCCACAAACTTCATACAGTAAACTCTGGATTATCCAGGATTGGGTTATAACCAGGTTGTGGATTCACCAGCATGTCAAAAAAACCAAAAAACTCGCAGGGTTTGCCGCCCGAAGCACACAAACCCCCACAACCCACCAGGCCTCAGGGCAGCCAGTGAACCAACACCCACTCCCCCCGGCGCAGGGTGGCTGGTGAACCAACCCTCCCCCCCATATTTCCTATGGATGGTGATTATCTGGGATTTTATTAACCAGGATTAGTTTTTTCCCTATCATTCTGGATAATCAAGAGTCTACTGTAGTTTGAGGAAAAGCAAGTAATATTTTTAAAAAGTAAATAAGATATTACTCTTTTGAAAACATTTTTGCAGTTAGATGGATATGATCATTTGAACAAACACTGAGTGCACTGACAATTCAGTAAACAGATCATCTTGCAAATCTTCTGTCACAGTAGGGCAGGGATTGGCAACCCTTTGGCACGTGGCCGGCACATCCCTCGGCCTGTGCCACTTCCCTTAGCCCACACCGCTTCCTGCAGCCCCCATTGGCCTGGAACGGTTAACCACGGCCAATGGGAGCTGCGATCGGCCAAACCCGTGGACTGTACAGGTAAACAAACCGTCCCGGCCCACCAGCAGATTTCCTTGATGAGCCACATGCCAAAGGTTGCAGATTCCTGCAGTAGAGCCATGTTGCCTTTCCTTCTAGTAGATTTGTACGATTGTTACTACTTTTTACTATTCAGACATTAACAGCATTTTGCCAGTTGGTGCTTGGTAATTTTTATCGTTACTGCATTTAATTAATTTTTAATCTGTTTTTTTAAAAAATACATCCGATCACTTTAGATTAAACTCCCTATAGAACTGTTTAGCAGTGTTTTATTTTAGTGAAAATTCTTTTACTTTTTAAGTCTGAAGCAGAAGGATGACAAAGTGAATGAGAAGGGAAAATCTAGAAAGACTGTACTTACTAGAATGAGCTAGTTAGTAAGCCTGATAAATAGAGCAGTATAATGCCAAGTTTATGGTAGGCTTAAAAGCGAAAGATACAAAATAGCTGTCATTTTATATTCTTATTAAAAGCTTAGTGTTTCAGCATAATTACTGTGCAGAATGGAACTTCACCTCTTTTGCTAACATTTTTGACACTTTCATTTATACGTTATTGCTGATTTTTTTTTTAAAGGAAATGGCACAGTAGGAAACATCTAAAGTCAGAAGGAAAATGCTAATTTTTAAACTGTGCTGTAAGTAATCCGATTTGGTGCTGCTTGTTTGGTACATTATGCTGGAGGTCAAACTCTCTAATAGCCCAAAATTGAAGTTAAAGCATGTTCTCATAATTAATTATTTTTTAATGGCTGTTTTCTAGTGAAAAGGAAAGTTTTGCAATAAATCTGACAACTGCTGGCTTCTGTATAGGCATCTCTATGTTCTGCATGTAACATTAATCAGTGTTCATGACATACTGAAATCTTTCAACAGTTCTATTGCTAATTAACAACTATGGGGGGAGTTCATTTTGCTCTTCACAGCACAGTTTGATTTAAGAATTCAGTGAAACTCTCATATGATTGTGTGGTTTATTCATTATTTAAAGAAAAGAACTGCCTTTCTTAAAATGCAAGTCAAATAGGATTATAACAGCTGCTTTAATATAAGTACAATAAGCCCCCCAAATGACAAAGCAAAATCTGAAAATATTGCATATTTAAAACAGTTTCCAATGTTACTGCAATTGGTGCAGTGATATGGTGAACTGAGGTAGTTTTGTGTGTGTATACAATTTGTGAGAGACTCCAAAACAAACAAAAGGATAATAAGCACTTGCCACCTTCTGTACGCTCATTAGGTATTTAGATAAGAAGTGAAAAATGAACATTTGTTATTGGTAAATAGTAAGTACACAGTGGAAAAAAATAATGCAATGATGGCTTACATGTTGAAAAAATTATGCAACTGTCTCCTCTTCACTCCCCTGCCCCTCTCCAATCATTTGTATATTATAATTGCAATTATTTTTTTAAAAATGGTCAATAAATACTGTTGTTTAATCTCACTGTTCTGAAAGACAGCCTTTTAGTTAGCAGTTACATGACCATGTAGATATATATTTAACGTGGAAAACATTCTAAACAAGAAACCATGAGTTTAATCTTCATTCTCATTTGGAATAACAATTTTTTTTTTAAAGAAAACCAAGATTTAATAATACTCTATTCAACTAAAGAATTGTAGACAACAGTAAAAAAACAAAAATTAGTTACCAAGAGACTCAAGTAGTGGATTGTGTGGTTGTTATAACTGCACAATAGCCCCAAACATTGACCCCGGGACTCCTAATGGTCTCTTTCTTACCATTGCCCACACGTCACAGAGGTTCTCAAATTATTTGTCAGATGAAGAGGATGATTGAAGATGGAGCACTGATGACAGAAAATTCAGGCTTAGGCAGTCAGACAGAAGTACAAATATTTTCTTTAAGCCTGCATCGAAGCCATGGCAAAGACAAAAAGATCCTTTTCCTCCTCTTCCAGATTGATCAGCCCAGATTGCCCATATTCCACAACAGAGCCCTACGTACTGGGGAAAACTAAGATTTCAGACTACCTAGGTTTGGCACTGCCCAGAGCCACTTGATACTCCTTTGCCACTTATATACTCAACACCGCCTCACTCGTGAGAATGATACTGCCACTATCATTTAGATCGGGGCATGCGACCTGTGGAGCTATTTCCTGCGGTCCACTGTAGGCGCCGACTCCCCCAACCCCTCATACGCCACCTGAGCATGCCGCATCCCCACTCCTCCGCCTACCTCCCAGCACTTCCCACAGCTGTTTGGTGGTGGTTAGGACTTTCCAGGAGGAGGAAGGAGTGGTGACATGGTGTTCTCAGAGGAGGAGGCAGAGAAGAGGTGGGGCCAGGGCAGGGATTTGGGGAAGGGGTTGGAATATGGGCAGGGAGGGGGCGGAGTTGGGGCGGGACTTTGGGGAAGGGATTGGAATGGGGGTGGGGTCAGAGGAGGGGGGTATATATTTGTATGAAAAGGTGTCCGTGATACGGCCCTTGGGCCAATGTACTAGTCCTCATGTGGCCCTTGTGGTGATTTGAGTTTGAGATCCCTGATTTAGACGATTATTGTCAGTTTTTAAGCAATCCTATTGACAGGATCTCTGGATAGAAATTGATAAATTGTGGAACTATTTTGAAGTGGAACTGAAATAGTTACAGTGGATTTATCCTCATAGCTAGGAGTCCAGTGCACTAGAGAGTAAATCCTGATTTTGTGGTGATGATCACTAGTAGAAACTGTGGAACTTAATTTTGATCCATTACCAGAAGCACTAATTTTAAACTGTCAATATCAAATTATCTGGAGGAAGTACACTGAATTCTTTTCAGTAGTCTTACAAGCTGCAGTGGCAAGTCATCTTTAAGAAAGAAATGCTTTCACTCCCTATATGGGCCATCAATGTAAGAGAATCAAGAGTATAGTTTGATTTCCATTGGATTAGATGTACTTTGACTACATAGTGCTCAGTATTTAAACTCCTGTAAACCAAAATTGAAGAACAATAATTAAAAAAAAAAGCGGATGGACTTTTTTCTGAATCTTGACAATTGATCATCTTCATTGTGAACTGCAATAATTGATTCAGACTAAAAATGGATTAAAATAACCCTCAAATTCTCTTCTTCAGCTGCATTCCAATGAATAATAGATGATGTCTGTTTTTGTGGCATAAGAAAAATCTGGACCATCCATGGAAAAAAAAAAGAGCTTTGAAGTCCATGCATTATAGCGCATACACAGTTGTGTGCCTTGCATGATTACTACAGTTGCAATAAAATAATTATGTAGGTCTATAACCTGTAGGAGTGGTGGTTGCTGTACAAACAGAATTTGAATTTGGACCTCAGGTTTCGTTTTTCACAGGTTGTCCCTCATTTACTAAACATAATTTTTTAAGATGTTGGCTCTTTCTTTCTTTTTCTTTAATTTTTAAAAAAACCTTGTTACGTGGATCTTGCATCTTAAAGCTGTCTAAAACCTTTCATACACTTTCACTGTAAGCTTCATATTTATTCAACTGCTATTCTTCTCCTTCAGCCTTACATGAAAATATCTTTCATGAGCAGTTTTTTATTCTATTTCTCCTTTGTGAAGACTAAAGCAAATTAACTATAGAACTAATCTGCTGTTCCTCATTCCCATTTTCAAATTTTACAGTATCATTTTTACTTGACCAATTTTCTCACCATTTTTTCTGCCTAATATGACTGAACTACTATATATTGAGAATCCTTTGATTTGTTGAAATATTTTTTGAAGTCCACATTTAGCATCTCTTTTGTTCTCTCTGATATCCGTTTAACTAGCTTCTAGATTTTTTTTAGATATAATAAATATTTGTCTTCCAAACTAGTCATATTTCAAAGCCTTTGATAAACAATATTGTCATTAGTATTCTTTATGTGAATATCTGTTGCCATTTCTAATCTTTCTAGCTCTTTTTATTAAATTTATGTTCCTCTTCTGTAGTACATTCCCAATATAATAAAGAATTCAAATAAAATCCTCTGGGCATTTTTTAGTCTTTCAAAGTCAACCTTTCTAAACTACAAAATGTTTGTGTTAGAGCTGACCCTCTGACATTTTGTGATTGTTTCACATTTGATGTTTTATGCTCACTGGTTTTTAAGTTATGTCTAGTGTCAGCCTTATTTGTAACACAATACTTGGCTCGTTTTCTGAAATTAGGTCCCAAATAGTTGTGGGTCATTCAGTAAAACAGCAATAGAAAACAAGCATGTACTACCTCTAGGAATATGTCAGCACATTTATTTTTGCATATTATTATTATCCAAACAGCACCTAATTACTATGATCAAAGCTAATGTTAGTAGGCCTCCTCTTCCTTCAACTTGGGCACTATTTAAAAAAATGACATGAAACATGGACTCAGTGGCCCCTCATTAAGCCACCCACATCTATACAAAATAGACAAACGCAAAGGGTATTAAGTTGTCAGAAAGTAACTGTCCTTCAGATTTTGGGTGATCCCCTCAATCTCAATACTCCAGTAACCCAACCAGGTTTCACCTGATGATGAAAAGAGAACAACCACCCACGTGATTTCACTTTACATACAAAAGAAGGGGGGGGGGAATCTGCAATATGTAAGGTCTTAATCAGCAATCAGATTTTGAAATGCATCTTTTGACTTGCTTACTGTTTGTGGAGAATGGATACGAACAGTTTTCCATGCTGCTAAATAGAGGCAGAAATGATGTAGCTAATGGTATGAGTAGCATCCAAATGACCAAGAAACCAAAAATGAGTGAATTAGAGTAATCTAGTCTGCAAGTGATGATAGGAATTGTATGTCTACAGTTAACTATATGGAGAGAGGGAGGTGGTTTCCAAATAATTCAGAGATAGCAATAGATACCCTGATCCATGTTGAGAGCAGTCTTGCATAATACCTGAATTCTGCACCTGTCCCATTAGTAATGGATTCACCCCCTATTAATGGGACAACAAATTCTACCTGTGAGTTCCATTACATGTTTCCCTGAGCCATAAACAGGAACATTGTCTCTCTGGATTGAGTTTAAATCAGCTGTCCATCACTTACACACAGATCTGTGCCATCAAATATCCATGTTTGTCTGACAGTAAATAACACTGATAGTATTTACATTCTGTGAATGGGTAGGTATTATTATGTGAGTTATGTACAGATATATGCCTGGAGGAGTAGGATGGAACCCTGAATTGTCATGTGTTAATCTCTTATGGCACGTAGGTGCCCCTCACCACTTGTTGAGAGGAATATTTTCATCCACTGAGGAATGAATCATCCCTCTTCCATCAGGGCCAACAGCCTGACAGATCTGATATAATTAGCAAATGAGAAGATTGTCGTCTATATTGATTAATGTTCTCTCCATACCACATGTCTGACTGAAACTGGACTGTACAGTGTCAAGCAGTTTATAAACATTTATAGCCTCAATTACATGTAAGAACATAACCTGATTCACTTTCCTTTTTCTAACGGCTACAACTAACATTCATCTATAAGCAGAAGTTCTGGAACAATTTGTATGGGGGGCAGGTGCTGAAAGATTAGGCTGACCATACGTCCCGTTTTGAACGGGACAGTCCCGTTTTTTTAATGTTTTTTAACCGTCCCGTCTTTTTGACCAAAATATCAATTTTGTCCCGTTTTTGGGGCAGGACTCAGAAAAAACATGGAATCATAAAATGTCCCCCCCCGCCGCCGCCGCCGCCGGCTCGCTCGGGCCCACGGCTGCGGCTCCTGACAGCTCTGATCTGCCGCCTCCTCCAGCCCGCCGCCAGCTGCAGCCTCCTCCTCTCTATTCCTCCTTCCCTCCCTTCTCTCCATCCCCCCTTCCTCCCTGCTCTCTCCCTCTGTCCACTGCCTCCTCTCACTCCCTCCGTCCCTTCTCTCTATCCCCTTCTCCATCCCTCCATCCCTTCCTTCCTCCCTTCTCTCTATCCCTCCATCCCTCTCTTCCTTCTCTCTATCCCCCTTCTCCATCCCTCCCTTCTCTCTCCCTCCGTCCACTGCCTCCTCTTCCATCTCCCTTCTCTCCATCCCTCCTTCTCGCTGTCCCTTGCCTCCTCCATCCACCCTGCTCCCTACCCCCATCTTCTCTCATCCATCCATCCTCTCCCTTTCTCACCTTCGTGCCTTCTCTCCCTCCGTCCCCTCCATCATCTTCATCCCTCATCCCCCCTTCTCTCTCTCTCCCTCCATCCTCTTCATCCCCCATCCCTGTTCTGCTTATTCCTCCATCCATCCCCCCCAACCCCCCTCTGCCTCCCCCCCGCCCGGTGCTGGGGGGCCCAGGTGGGGCCATGCCCCCCCCCACACCCTGTCCCGTTTTTGCCCTCCCAATGTCCCGTTTTTGTCTAAAGGAAATATGGTCAGCCTATGAAAGATATTCTGTAAACCCTGTATATAATGGAAACCAGTTCAAGCGCTGGGGTGCCACCAGGGCCGGCGACAGGGGGGGTACTACGGGTACAGCTGTACCAGGCCCCCCGACTTTAGGGGGGCCCCGGTACACAGCTGTACCCGTTGTCGTCCCCCCTTGTCGCCGGACCTGGAGAGCGGGGAAGGGGCGGGGAGGCGGCGCGGCTCTCCCCCGGACAAGCGCGCCTGGCCCCGGCAGGAGCTGTGAGCCCGGCTGGCGGCAGCAGCGCTGTCCGGGGGGGGGGGCAGAGAAAGGGCGGCTCAGGCCGCTCTCACTCCCGCTGCCGCCAGCTTTCAGCTGGCGGGGGGGGGGAGGGAGAGCGCCGGCTGGGCTGGGCTGGGGGGGGCCCGGCTGGGCTGGGGGGGCCCCCATCCACTGTTGGCTGGGCTGGGGGGGGATCATCCGCTGTCGGCTGGGCTGGGGGGGGGGCGACTGGGCTGGGGGCCCCCCAAACTATCAGAGTAGGGGCCCCCCAAATTTCTGTCGCCAGCCCTGGGTGCCACCACACCCCCATCACCCCTAATTCTAGTATCTGTCTTTCCATTTGTCCAAACTGTGTACTGTATACTTTCTCACCCAGAAATTTGTAGTCTTTCTTTTTCCCAGTCAATATCTATATATATAAAAGTCAAGTGGTGTATGTATGTGTGTATGTATGTATGTATGTATGTATGTATGTACGTATGACTGCGAAGTCCTCCCGCACCGTTTGAGCCAGAGACTTGAATTTTGGTACAGTGAGGGGTCTTGGGGTCTAGATGCTGGTAAGGGTCGAAAAATTTTCGGATCTCACCTCTGACGCCCCCCAGGGGTGAAAGTCTTTCAGGGCCAATCACATCAACTGGGCAGTTAGGTGGTGATGATGTCATAATACCCCCCTCCAACAGACACCTCACTCGCTCAGCTCACCCCTCCCTCCTCCAACGGAACCCCGGAGATCCCTCAGTTCTCTGCCCCTCCCACCTCCCCAACGGAACCCCGGACTACATCAGCCCTGTGCCCCCCCCCCACCTGCGAAGGTCCCCAGAATCCCTCGGCTCTGGGCCCCCTCCTCCCCTGCGACGGATCCCAGTTGGGTTTGGTGGGACGGTAAGTGAGGTGGGGGTGTCGGATTCGGTCGGGGGGTGAGGTGGGGGTTTCGGGTTTCGGGGGTGGGAAGGTGTCGGGGTGGGTGAGGGGTGAGGTGTGGGTGTTGGCTTTGGTCAGGGGGTGTCAGCTGTCTGCCATCTCCCCACCTCCGACTGACCCGAGCAGCGCCGGGCACTTATGCTAGTAATAGATAAATCAATAATTGCTACCTTAGTGGTTAAAGAGGTTAATGAAAAATATTTCTCAGTTAGTAAAGCAGATTTTGTTCTGGGGAATACAGAAAAGTTTTAGAAAGTAAGCCATGGAGGTGGGTATAAATTCAGTAATAAAATGCATGGGACCAGATCTTCAGCTATTTTGTATGTCAGACTGTGTTTCTCCAATGCCCCTGTGTATGCAAAGACCAGAGGAGAGAATAAAGTTTTTGACAAAGTATTGTATGTAATTCATGTTGTTAAGTTGCATTGTGTTGAACAATATGTGAAGAACCAGTTATACAGAAGACCTGGAAAAAGAATGTATTTAAAATTGGAATCTCAAAGGGGAAAATGAGTGTTTGTCTATACTTGCAAGTTTAAATAAATTACATTATTTTCATATTAATGTCTTCACATAAAATAAAATAATTACCAATTATAATGAAGTAGAAAGCTAGTTACCCTCAGATTGCTCTAATATATGCACCTCTTTTGGTCTGAGAGCCCTTTAAATTTGGCAGTGTTGTCTAAACAGATGAAGTGGATTTATTTGAAATTCAAGTCTAGTGGACTTCATGAGCAATATTTCTGTAAATTGTTGCAGGTTATTATCCCAGGAAATAACTATGATAATTGCTAGTTTTTCTCTTTTTTAAAAACAAAGTAAAGTGGCATACTGTAGTTAATCATTATCATTTCCACTAAACACATTTTTTCATGAAAGTATATAAAATGTATGTATTTATAAATAGACATGGAGAGTGAGCTGTTATAATGTAATTTAATTACATTAGCATAACTTGAGTGGGAGTTTAGTAAATACCAAATACTTTAATTAGCTTGCATCTTTTTATTTGGAAGATTAATGACATTCCCCTACATGACTGTTTAGCAATATGACAGTTTAGTGCCAAACAAGTATACATGACTGACTCCTTTAGAAGTAGCTGTATATTTAACTGTTCATATTCAAGCTGGGTAAGTTGTTAACAGTGGGGTTGCCTGGGATCTCTGGATATTAAAGTATGAACCTTTAAAATGTGAGCTAAAATACACGAGTCTTTTGGCCCAGGGTGTAGCAGACTTTCCCAGGCAGTATGGCACTCTGTCCTCTGCTGCTGGGATATTTAAATGAGCCTACTACAGCCTTTAGTTCAAGTAGTAAAGGCTCATGCTTTTAGATGTTGAAGTCTAAGGTTCAATTCCCAACTTTCCTGGGGGCATCATGTAATGCTTTTGGTAACACAGAACATCAACTTTTTGTCTCCATTGTTTGTCTGTTCTTTGCATCAATGGATAATATTTTTACATTTTACATTCAGTTGCAGTTTTTCCACTGTACATTTTTTTATTGATGATGAAGTTTCTGGAAAATTTGTAAATCACACATTGGATTAAATGTAAGAAAATTAATGGAACCATCAAATCTGAACACATCAGAGTCTGGTCTGAGTCACACATGTTTATTGGCATATTACTGACTTTAAAGCCAAAGCCATGATAAATAGATTAAAAACCTGATCTGTAATCAATTATAATTTGTTTTATTATGCCAAGTCAAGTAAATACTGTTTGAACTCCCTCCCTAGCTGACCAATCAGGTTAGCTCCTTTTCTCAGAAATATATTTCAAGTAATTATGTGAAAATTGGTAAGAAATTAATACGGTCATATTTAAATAATTTGTAAAAATGATATTGAGTCCATAAGTAGTGAAAGTGATATTCTTCTCTTACATCTAGAACTGTAAATAAACAAGTTGTTCTCTTGAGAAAGAAATGTGAATATTGCTGACAAGCTGTGGTTTCTACAGAAGACATGTTGACAGTTCAACTGAGTGGGCAATTAATTGATCTTTTTTTTTTTTTAATTCTAGATGCTGAAGAATACCAGCCTCCAATATGGAAATCCTACTGTGAGTATATCAGAAATCAGAATAAATATCAAAATCATTCTAAAATAAGTTTCAATGGAAGGTGTTTTCCCTCTTTAAAATGATTAGCTAAGTCTGTTCAGCTCTTGTGAAAGTAGCTGCATTGCCAAACTGAAGTTTTCTGTTTATTCAGAAAACAAATATGATATAGGTTGCAGCAATGCAAACTCCTGCACACTCCCTCATTGACGTGAAGTTCTATAGGGCCGTTTCTGTGGGTGACAGAGCAAATCTGCATAGCTAGGGAGATCAAATGAGTTTTGTTGCTGAGACTGCCATAAAGGATTTCTTTTATGGCAATGAGTTCTTCACTTTTCACAGTTGCTGAGCCTGAATTAGGTGGAGTGAACCAAATTTTTTATACAGGCCAAAAAGCTACCTTCAGGTGATAATCGTTTTTGATCCCTAGCAATTTAATCTGGTTTTAAAGTGGTGGTTTAGAAGTAAAGGCCCAATATACTATTTTCAATCTTAGACCATCCAGTTCTCCTACTGGAATATCATTTATATGAAGTGTAATGCAGAAATATGTTGTTGTATGCTGCTTTTATTCCAGTTACACTGTACTATGGTGTTGCACTGAACTGAGACAAAGCAGTTGGCTTTTAAAATCTTGATTAAAATTTGATTGTAAAATTAATCTTTTATTTTAAAACTTCACTGAAAATTTTAATGAAAGTGTGGTGGTGGTGGTGATTACTACATCATTATCAAAATGAAAATGCACAAAAGCACAAATTCATGAAGTTGTGGGTACTTAAGACACTGATTCACCAATGTATTTAAGCATGCTCATAACTTTAGGCACACAAGTTGCCCCATTAACTTGAGTTGCATACAATCTTCTGATTTCAAAGATGTCTCCTTAGAATCTAAGCACTGGGCATGAATCATCTTAGAAAAGTAAGAGTTGTGGCCCTGTTGGTCCCAGGATATTAGAGAGAGAAAGAGAATGAAGATACTGTCTTTTATTTAGCCAACTTCTGTTTGCGAGAGAGACGATTTTGAGCTACATGAAGAGCTCTGTGTGGCTCAAAAGCATCTCTCTCATCAACAAAAGTTAGCCCAATAAAAGATATTACCTCACATACCTTGTGTCTCATAGTAATACAGCCCCAAAATGTATTGTTTCCCACAGATTTGGTAGAATTATAAGATTATTGCTATGAATACGTCTCCCTAGACTTATGTATTTTGCCACTGCCTTGTTTTTTTTTTCTGAGAAACTAATTCATTCTAACTTAATAGAAACTGACAATGTGATAGCTTAAGCCTCAGCAAGCTTATATTGGCTTCAATGGAACTAATGTGGGTGCACTCTAAGTTGTGCACACACTTAGTATCTTGCTGAAACGAAGCCTACATTTGCTAGTTCCTCTCCTAATCAAGCTACACTGAATTTTATTGTTTTCAGAGACAAAATACTTCCTTTACAAAAAATGGCAAAATTAACAGTTTGGGGAGAGGTAGCCTGACTATACTTGTAAAGGGGTGCTTTGAATCAGTGTTTTTAGAGTGAAAACCTGACCCCATAGAAGTCACTGGAAAACTCCCATTTACTTCAGTGGTCTCAGGCATTTTGTTGTGTGTGATGCAGCCTTTTTATGGAAGAGTCCAGGACAGAGCATGAGCTTTTCACATCACCAAGGAGCTGTATCACTTGTCTGGTATTGATTAGATTAGCACAGTGCAGTGAAGTATTTTTTCTTAGTTTTGTTTTCATGAAACAGCCCATGGAAACTTTTAAGCAAACATCTCATTTACAGAGCATGATAAATAAGTTATTGTTCAGATATATTCAGGATCCGATTTTGTGGTTTACTTCAAAGTAATCTCACCATCTAAATTTCATATCTGTGATTCTGGAAAAATTAACACAGCCCCAACTTGCATTGTATTTAAACATATTTGATAGTAATATAAAATTACAAAGACTACTGTTGAGAATATTTCTCTGTAGACATATGTTTTTCATTGCAGTCTTGGTTTCTTTGAGGAGAAACTGGTTTTTTATTCCTTCCAAGAAACTGCCAATATGATAAGTTAAACATCGGAAAGATTACACCCAGTGGTGGTATTAACCTATGAAATGATCTATCACTGTGTCACATCATAGTTTTTGTTTAAATAAGTATATGTATATCTTTTGAATGTCTGTATTCATTGATATTGATCATTTTTCATGTATTTTAGTTAATTTTTCTTTTTTTTTTTTCAATCTGTAGGAATACTACTAGAATATCCTGTATACAATTTTTAGTTTAAGATGTCTTTAATTACTGAGATAATGTACGTGAGGTAATATTGGACCAAATTCTGGTGGTGGAAATGTTCAGAGCCTTGTGAAGCTCAAAACCTTGTACCTTCCACCAACAGAAGTTGGTCCAGTAAAAGATATTGCCTCACTCACCTTGTCTTTCTCATATCCTAGCACAGACATTGCTGCAACACTACTGCATGTAACATTTAATTTAAGTTTAGAGGCACTATGTTGTCTCTTGATATTTATTGACATTTTAATCAAGCTCCCAATCCTGCAATCTGTACCACACTGGCCCTATATCCAGGCAGAATCCCATTCAAGTTTACAGCGCTCATGTGCATACAGACGTCCATCCATATGGGACAGGCCCTACTCAATGACATAGCCTAAAATATTGTTTTAACAATATTTGGAATCACAGCTCTGGAGGCCTGTTGCAGAGAGGATGCCTATTTCTAATGTCTGAAAGGTCTTCAGTCAATGATTGTGCTGTCAAAAGATGCACCATTTTATGCATCTGTTCCTTCATTTTATTAGGGGATGGAGAGGACATGTGATTATTACTTTGATGATATTAGTGGGAGCTCTGGGTACATTTTAGAAAGTAGCAGTTGCCTAGGGAAGCAGGGTTTGAGGGGGGCCAATTGGGGGCTGTGGCGGCAATTTGACAGCAACTCAACGTCGATTCCGCCATCGGTGGCAATTCATCAGCAACTGCTCTTTGCTGATTTAGCCGTGGGGCATTTCGGCAGCAGCTGAACGGTGTTTCTGCCGGCAGCGGCAATTCGGTGGCAGCTTCTCCGCAGCTTTTTTTTTTCTTCCCCTTCACCGCCTAGGGTGGCAAAAAAGCTGGTGCCAGTCCTGAGTATAAAGAGGGAGAAACAAGAAGAGAGGGGGCTGAAGAGTTTGGGACTTCAAGGGAACAACAGTTCTCTGCCATGGAAGCTATTGTAACACTGACAGACACCGGTCGTTGATGACCCTAGGACCTTTGGAGCTAAATGCAGGAGCCTCTTCTGCATGAGCTAAAAGCCACATGGGTCTTAACTAAGGCTGTAGAGCAAACTCATTAATCTCTCTCCAAGTGGTCTCGGTGCCACTAGATGGGTCAGAGCACCACACCCAGGAGATGTGTGAGTTACGCTAACACCAGGCTGGTTCAGACCTCCTTAAAGCCTCCTGGAGTACAAGGAAATAAAGTACACGGAGATGAAAGCCCTGAGGGCCAAGGGCTTTCTTTGGAGTTCATTTAGGTTATATTTACATACTCTGCCTTTTTGTTGCTTTTAATTTAAGCCATTGCTGCCTGGGTCAAGGACTGACCCAGACCAATCAAATTAGGATTTTGCCTAAGGTGGTGGTATCTTTGACTACTGACACCATCATTTTGTTGCTTTACCACATCAGGTTTCACAGTTAGAAAATAGGTTCTCTAGAAAAGGAACTCCAGAGTTTCCCTTATTCAGTCCAGAAAAGAGTTTAAGCCCTGTTCTCTAGCTGTAACAAAATAAGATAGATGCATGCCTTATAGTGCCCGTACATCAGAGCAAATGATCATTTAAAGTTGTATTAACCCTTAGAAGATGCTCAGATTGGCTGTAGTGCATACCAGTGCCAGACATGCACTTACATTACAAAGGTATTGTTCAAAGGCCTACTGTAAAGCCATTTTTAAAAACTTTGATATTGCATTTTAGACCCATTATTTTTGTGACATCAGTGTGTACTTCATCTGTGTTTAATGCTGGAACAAAGAGCCTGTGGCAGTCTCTAGGTATCAATGAATCCACTTTTCCAAAGGTTAATTTTTCCAAAGCAAAAATAATAATGAATCACTTTGTTGAAAGCATCTTTTTTTTTTTTTTTTTTTTTTTTGGATGGAGAATTTGTCTCTAACCCGTCTGCCAGCTCTAAAGGTAGAGGTAAACTGGATGCAATCACATATTTAATACTATCACCAGCAATTATTTGGCTGGCATTTCAAGGCACCGTCTTCCTATATATTTCAAGACTTTCAGAAAACAGATGTTTGGAGTTTTCTCAAGTTGTGAGCACTGAGCAGCTCCTGCTAAAGGGAATGTCAGTCAGAGTGCTGAGTGCTCAGCAATTTGAAGATGAATTGAGGTTAATGGGAGCTGCCGAGTGTTTATCACTTCTGAAAATTAGGTCATTTAATCAGCCATCTAACTATGGTTATAAGAATTTAGCTATAGGGACCCATTTTGTAAAATCTCGGCAATAGTATTTTACTTGTATTTGTATCACGTCCGTAGACTTAAAAATAATAAATATTTGATATGTGAACAAGATAGAACACCTGTAGAAAAGGACACGGCTTTTGACATCATTGATTGCTCTCTCTTTCTCTCCTCCTTATCTTCTCTTTGTTTCTGAGATGCTGTCCTTGGCCACTGAAACCATCAGCCTCTTTCTCCAGCCACTCCTCTGGGTTGTCTTGCTGTCAATTTAAAGTTAATGTGGCCAAAAGTGAATTCCTTGCCTTTCCAATTCACATTTCCTTGTTATTGTGGTGCCCTCACCCTGTCACTCCTGCAATGACGCAGGCACTCTTGCAGTTCACTGCTCTGCCATTACCACTTTCATAGTGAACCAGGGCTTGCCCTCTATTTGGGTTCCAACACCGGGACCCTACAACACTCTCAGCCAAGATCTGTTCATTCCCCAAAACTGCTGCTTCTTACCCTGCATCTTATAGGCTCTCTTCTCCACCCTGCTCTCTTCAGGGTATGTCCATCCTTCAGGCCCAGACATTAAGGTTCTCCTCTTTCCCTTGGTTTCCTCCTCTGCTCTCTACTAAACAGCAGGTGACTGCAAACTTCCTCCCAGCTGCCTTTGCTGCTGCCAGCTTCCTGGCTTTATACTAACCCACCCATATGTGCACAAGTGAGCTTCCCCCTAGTTAGGGCTTTTCTCTGACCCTTAATTCTCCTGCCTTGCAGCCTACTTGGCTGATTGGGCCCACCTGACTAGCTCAGCCCTCTCAGAGCCAGTGTGGGAAGTACACCCCACCACACTCTTACTCACCCAGGAAGAAGATCTATTCCTTGCTATTCTGAATTATAGATCAACACCAATGGCTGCTACTGGATAGAATCCAATACAGCTCCTGATGGAAAGACAATTCAGAACTACTGTTCTGACATTGGAAAGGAATATATCTCCAAAGTGGCCAGACATGAAGAGAGTAGCCAAACTGGGCAAAATGGGCTTACAAACACTTCTATACTAGACATCACTCAGAGAACAGCCGGATCTAGAACCTGGTGACTGTGTTTGTGTCGAACTGGATGGAGAACTCCAGCTGTTACAAGGAAAAGGAATTCATTGCTCGTATCAGATGTGATTGAAGCTGATGATGGAGAATTCAGTGGAAACCATCAACATCTTCAGTTCGTTTCTCAGAAAGAGCAATCACTGGAACAAAATTCTACAGATGCAGAGCAAGAAGACGACTGAATGATTCTGAACTGAGCACACCCAGCCATTGCAACTAATGGACAGCCAGATGGACCAAGTTATCACATTTGGTCTTATATAGAAAACTAGTAAGATTCCGAGACACTTAATAGATTGATAGGTACTCAAACATTAAAGATAGCGTGGCAGTATGATTTTTTTAAATGGGGGAAAGGTAAAACTAAAAGAGGAAGACATGATGGAATGCCAAAACTGTATAACAATGTTCACCCACTAGGTTGCACCATGTGCAATATAACTTACCTGACCTGGTAACAGCCATATTGTACTTGGCAGTGCATTAAAATATCTTAAAAGTAAACAGATGTCCTATACTGTTCTCCATGACGTACGCCCTGAAGCCAGTCCATCTCTGGTACAGAAGCCTGATGTGCTAGTATCAGCCCTGTAACCTACTTCCAAGGAGCACATGATAACATCAAAGCAGTATCCAAATTATTAATTATTATTATTTGGGTGTTACAGTTGACTTACTGCTTCTTCCTCCATGACATTTCTAAGATCAGAGCTCTTTTCTTTCCACACCCAGATAAATGTTTCCAGACCCCTTATCTTCCATTTGATTACTGCATAGATGAATTACCTAAGGCTCTCTGAAAACCACATCTCCCCCCTTCCACTCTGCACAATACATAATCTTTCTTTCTTTTCATTCTGATTGAACCTCTCCACTGATTATTCTCACTCCACCACATCAACCTCAAGCTTCTTATTTGGCTTTCAAGGCTTCTCATCACTCTGTGCCTCTCTCCTGTAATTATGCTCCTTGAACTGTGTTGCTTCATCCCCTCTCTTTCCTCTCTGCTCTGCCAGAGATGTCAGCCTGAAAGACACATTTGTTTACTTCATTCCAGGCACTTCCATGCTGTCTTCCAAACTGCTTCCTATACATGGAACACCCTTGCTGAACTGTTCCGCAAAGTCATTACTTTGTCATCATTTAAATATTTCCAGAAGACCCATTTCTTCCACAATTGGTACAAAAAGCAAGCTTTCTAGGTCATGTTATAAATTATTTCATTTATTTATCTTGTTAGTATGGCTGATTATTTTTGACAGTTTTTTGGGGATGGGGGGGGGGGTAGGAGTTGAAAAACGGAATTTTATCCAAGACTAAATTTGTGTTTAACAAAATTTTGATCATTGGAAAAAAACTTGAAATGAAAAGTTCTGGAAAAAAAATCCCCCCCCCCTATGAAGTAATAGACATATTCTTGTAATATTTTACTTTCCTAATTCCCCCGCCCCCCCACATACCTCGGACCTCCTTCCATTTTTTTCCACCAGAGGAGAAAAAACTATTACTTCCCTCTTGCCTACATTTACATGCCTCGATCATCTTTGTCTTTTTAGACTGTGTATTCTTCTGTTCTTTTTAGGACTTTGCCCTCTGTGTTTGAAAGTGCTTAGCCCACTGTCTGTGCTAGCACAATCAAAGTAAATAATAGGTATTAAATAAAGACATATATTCAAACTTGACTTACTCCAAATCACTTTCTACAATGTCAGCATACTATTTTTAGATACTTAAAGATTTTATAGTTGAATATTGATTGTATTTAGTGCTTAACAGTGTTATCCCATATCGAGTTCAATCCAATGCCATTTTTAAATATGCTTCTTAAACTCTCATATGGCCTTAATTCAATAAAGAATTTACACATGTGCCTAACTTCAAGCACTTGAATAGTTCCAATTAAAGTTAATGGGACTGTTTTCATAGATATTGTTAGTGACAAGTAGCTTGTTGAATCAGCAGTATCTCCAACTCCAAGCATTCAAAATATTCTTTATAGTTTAGTTTAGTATTAAGTCTTTAGGGAATGTTTGGGGGGCCCAGTTTTTCATGTTCTACTGTGCCATCATGAGGATTGCAAAATAGCTTTTTTAAAAAATGAAAGCTGAGATCTTCACTTATTCACATGACTCAAGGAGCTTGGAAAAATGCCATTTATCATGAGACTCATGAAAAAATTATGGGAGCTGGCAGCACTGAATCAGGCAGATCCACATACTAATCCATAATATTGGATATATATTTATGACCAGATTATACCTCTGTGCATAAAAACCTATATAGGAAACAGGAAATCCTGAAGGGTTCTCCATTTTTATTTTTCATGTGACTGTCCAGTCAGGGAGGGGATAGGATTTTTCATCCTCTGATTTAAAGCTAGCAGGGGCCGTAACACCTCAAATTTGCATGTTCCCAAAGATTAGCAAAGAAGTAGAGGAGTTACAAGTGTCAGAGGTGTCTGTGTGAAAGTCCGGTAGCACCACACTTCCCAAGTTTCTTTGCAGCTCTCTTCATACCCTCTTTTAAAAGGTGATCCATGGCACAAAGGGGCTCTGAAAAAGAGATAATACAACCACCAACCATATTAGCTTTTCAGTAGATACTCCACTGTTTTCCAAGGCTGAGGGAATTCTCCATCACTTGTCCTCTTCCCACAACCTGCCATCTTGATGATTCACAGTCCATTGGGATCTTGGACTGGGGTTCACAATATCTTAGAGATGGGATGACCATCTTCCCTTTATATGTATATAGAGGTCTACATATAGAGGGATTCTTTTCAAGGGAGCAAGCCAAACTTTGGGATTTTTACTAAAGCTGAGATGAGAGGCACTCTATTTGCATTGTAATTGCTTGCTGGCATCGTGTGTCAACCCACATTCACTACTTATGAAACAGTAAGAAGAAGGAAGGAGCCTCCTTGAATACATGAAGGAAGAGTGGTAGGGGTCAGCTGTAAGGAACGATAGGAGAGGCAAGACCCAGAGTTCATTCAATTGCTGTCCCTTGTCTTAGAACCTCAGAACAAGTTTGACTTGGGGAACCCTTGGGATGAGCCAAGTTGATCTGAAATATATTTGAGGATCTTAGGTAGCACATTAAAAAGAAAAGGAAAGTGGGAAAATGTTAGCATGTGGAAGCACTAGGGCTCTAATTTATTCGTAAATAGTTATCACTCATGTCTTCAGTAAACATTGATAAGATTCTAGTGAACTCCCTTGGTAGTGTGTTGCTGTTCTTTCCTAGTCAATTCAAAGACACTGGAATTTTATTTAAAAATATATTATTGAGCTCTCCAGTAATATTGTACACAACAGAGGAGTTTTATCTTGAAACATTCAGAAGGATTTGTTATATCTAGTCTTGCAAGCAAAGTATGGAAATACACCGTGCCAGCAACAATACAAAACTAAATTGAGATTATATGAATAAAAAAAATGTTACCAGTGTACAATTCCATAACTAATTTCCATATAAATGACTTGACTTGCATGCATTCTAAAAATGTCTCTGTACCCCACTGTTTTTATATATATATATATTTGCATTTTTCTCTGAAGCATCTGACTAAAAATATCTGAATAAACATTTGTGTATATTGCAGTTCTCTAATTATTATTGCCTTTTTATATTTGACAGTGTATCAGTTACAACAGGAAGCACCGCGTCCCAAGAGAATCATTTGTCCTCAGGAGGTCAGTTCTTCTTTAACGGTATCTTGTTAAATCTGATGAATTGTCAGTAGTGTATTGGAGATCTTTCCTATATGCCAAGAGCAACCATCTGTTTCCATTTTCTAGAATACTGTGAAACATACTTTATATAATTTGTTTTAAATTATAAGGTTGGACTTTAAAATTGATTAATATTTGTTAAATCAGCACAGAGATGGGCATACACAAAATTTAACCATTGCAGAGACCCCTTTCCTTGTGGAGATGCTAATCAGCGCATTGTATGACTGTGCTCTATGCAGTACCTAAATGCTGTGTTTCCCTTTTTTCATAGCAAGAGAAGGTCCATATATCTACATATTTAAAGATATGCAATGTCTTCACTCAATTTATACAGTTCATAAAAAAACACTTTTCATGACAGAAGGCTTGCCTGTCCAATATTAGCAAGAGCGTTCAAGATCAAATATTGAATTAATAATAATAAAACTTTTGTTCTGGCATGTCATAGAAAATGTAAAGTTTGTAGAATGTAAGAAATCTATGGCGCTGAAAGACTGCTGAATCAACATTTTCCTGCTTGTCTGCCTTTTTTTTTTTTTTTTTTTTTTTGCCATTCATCCCTCCTAGTTTATCTAGTTGTCTTTTGAATATGGTAATACTCCTTCCTTCTGTATTTTGTCTTGGTAATTATAAAAATAGGATATTGTAAGTATATATTGATTTCTCCAATAAGTCAATAAGATTGGGTTGGTTTTGGCTTCTAGCATGTCAAGGACAAAGTTGCTGCAAACTCTTACAACACATAGTTACAATAATAAATATTAAGATTATTAATAATACTGAGCTCTTAGCTATATACATTTTATACAGTAATCAAATGCAGTTAAAAATATCCAAGCTGTTAAAACCCTGAATATATAAGAAGAAATACATAAACATTTATCAGCGTGATATTCCCAAATGTCTTAATTATCTGCTTTACCCTCCTCCCCCCATGCTGTTGTCTAGTTAAATAGCTGATATCAATATAGTATCCAAGTGCCTCTCAAACATTAAAACATTTATTCTCACAACACTTCTGTGGTGCAAGGAAGTGTTGTACTGAGGCACAGACAGATCAAGTGACTTTCCCAAGGTCACATAAGAAGTCTGCACCAGAGCCAGGAATTGAATGCAGATCTCCTGATTCTCAGCCCAGTGCCTTAATCATAAGACCAAGCTTTACGCTTTCTCTCACAGATGCCAGATAGGAATTATCTGAGAGCAGGGCAAAATTTTGGCATAAGAAGGAAAGCCTTCATGCTCTGTCAACTGAGGATGTACTCAAGTTGACCGTGCAAGATCATAAAAGGGACAAGCAAAATGCTAGTGTGGTAAAAGGCTCTCTCACTCTGTCCCTATCAAAAATGCTGCTCAAGAAAGACACCAACATGGTGACCCTCTGGGACTCTAATGCACATAGGCCAAAAGGCTTTAACAAGAGACTTTTCTCTCTTATTTTCCCATACAAAATGGATGATAGCTAGTGCTCCATGGCTGTAGCAGTTTTCAAAAGGAGAGGCCATTAAGATCTTTATTAAGTGAAAATCCAGATAATCAGTTCTTTCATAGGCATTCAGTACCATATCTTCAAAAAGAGCCCTGGGTAACAGGCATGGAAGAGTATCACTCACTCCCCACTTCTGCCTTATCTACACTCACTACTCAGTTGTATGTTGAAGAAGTATAACTTAATTAACTAGCATAGCAATTAAAAGGATACTGCTAGTGGAGTAAATGTACAGACAAATAGGCCAATCAAGAACTCTGCAATAGCATACTGTCTCGAACATAGTGCCTTCCTTTGGTGGCTGATGACTTTTTTGACAGGTGAGGCACACATCACAAAGTCTCATAAATTCCAGCATACATCTTCCTCCTTACAGTCCCAGCTGGGGGTCTCTGCTCTGCCCCACCAGGACTGCAGCCTCTCTCCTGCACCTGGCACCTGCAGGGATCCAGTGTCACCTGTCCCCAGGCCATGCAAGGAGTTCTCTGCAGCTACACTGTCATGGTCCCAGCTCTGTCACTCGCCAGCCAGGTGTTTGGAAGCCCTCTCCAGGCAGGAACTGTTCAGCAGAGGTGTGGGCTCCTCCATGGCCAAGGACTTACCCTTCTCCTCAAAGTCCTGGCCAGGGGTCTCTGGCTCTCCTCCGTCCTGCCAGGACTGTAGTCTCTCCCCTACCTATTGCACCTGCAGTAAGTAAACAATCTGTGTAAAAGTTAAAACAGGACCAAGTCATTTATGGCTCTGTATCTTTGAACTTTCCTACATTACACTCTTTTTCCCACTACCATCTGCATAAAAATCTTGTCAGCAAAAAACGGTTATCACTCCAGTTCATATACATGCTGAACTGGGTTGGGATATCTAATGGGTTATTTCTAATTAATAACTACTAGCAGTACGCACACTGTGAATATCCTGTCTTTCCAATAACATTGGATTTCTGCCAGTATCCTTGTTTTTTTTAGATTACTTCCACAATATTTTAATGATGTGCACCCTTTACAAATAAAAAGTTTACTTTAAAAGCAATGTTCAGCTAGGGTGTGAGTTTCGAGAACAGTGCCCTGGTGTTTGCAAGTATAAAGATATACAATAAAGAAGTGTATTCTTTTATGATAGAAAGTCAATGTTTATAAACAACAAGGAGTCAGGTGGCACCTTAAACACTAACAGATTTATTTGGGCATTAACTTTTGTGGGTAAAAAAATCCACTTCCGAAAATTACATATGCAGGCATTATTGTACATGAAGAGAAGAGAGTTCCTTCTCTACCCCCTGATACTCTCTCTCTCTCTCTCTCTCTCTCTCTCTCTCTCTCTCTCTCTCTCTCTCTCTCTCTCTCTCTCTCTCTCTCTCTCTCTCTCTCTCTCTCTCTCTCTCTCTCTCTCTCTCTCTCTCTCTCTCTCTCTCTCTCTCTCTCTCTCTCTCTCTCTCTCTATATATATATATATATATATATATATATATATATAGTGTCTCTCTGGGATTGTTCTACTGAAATGGTAGTTGAAAATGACACATTTGCAGCAAAGAGTTAAAGCAAGATGTGACACTTCTTGTTTTTATACCAGAATAATATTTTTAATAGCATTCAGTTTAAAAATGCCATTTCAACATGTTACTTAAGTGAGTCTTTATTTCACAATATTTTAGCGCTAATAAAGTAAGGAATTACAGATGAATGCTGACAGTGTTTGACTTGGGGACATTTTCAGTAACTATGGGTAAACCATGAGTTTGTTACAGCTTTTTTGTTCTCTTCTTTCTCTTCTTTCTTTCTTGGGCCATAGGGGAAGAGGGAGTCTTGAAATATATTATACTGTATTTGTTAATAGGCTACATACTTAACGCTACTCAATATAGTTAGCTTCTGCTATTCTGCTCAGAGCAGGTCTTATTGACAGTGCTGATAACAGTGTGCAGGCTAGTGGGCTTATCTACATTACGGCTTTCAATCTTGTTAACAGTGGTTCAGCCGAACCAGCCTTAGCAACAGTGAGAAATTTGTCTGAAATTTCCCTAGTGTGGACAAGGCCATAGAGCTTTAACCTATATTATTATGTAGAGAAATGTCAGATAATTGTTCATTGTTCTGAATTCCAGCTGGGTTGTGTCTAAAGCAAGCAAAAAATATGTTTCCTAGAAAAAGCATTTTCCTCTTTAATTTTGTAGGATAATGAAAGGGAGAGGGTCTTTTTTTCTCTTGCCAAAATGCCTTTTTCTCAGCTGAAATGTGAGACCTATGATTCTGAGGGAACAAAATAATATAATCACCATCATCATCAATAATGAATACTAGAGCTGTCAAATAATTTTTTTTAATCATCACCATGAATTGTGAGATTAAAAAAGTAGCCGTGATTAAACCACAGTTTTAATTGCACCATTAAACAATATTAGAATACCATTTATTTAAATATTTTGAGTGTTAATTGCTTACTTCTGTACTGCTGCAGTTTGTGGTGCCTGGCACTTAGCCTGCAGCTCAAGGCAGTCTCTGTGCTGTTGCACAAAAGCCGCATCTTGCTGGAGCCAACAGCCAGCGGGCAGGGCTCCAGCAGCAAGTTAAAGGGCCCAGGGCGGTAGCGGTGGCAGGAGCCCCGGGTCCTTTAAATTGGCTCCTGAGCCCCGCCGTTGGTACCCCAGGGCTCCAGCAGTGGGGCTCTGGCAGCAATTTAAAGGGCCCGGAGCTCCTGAATTGTATCTAAAATATTTTCAAGGTTAAGCTGCTTAGGAATCATGAGCTCTCCATTTCTTCATTATTATGTTTAGAAGGACACTTAGTTTCTCTAGGTCTTGTGAACATGAGGTTTCTAAATAGGTGTTTAAAATTATTTGTTTGAGGTGAGAACTTTACATTAGCCAACTGCTGAGATTACTACACAAGAATTATAAAGGGGCTTATGATCTTGTCTAACCTGTTGTGTTGGTGAGTCTGAGATGCAGTTTGTGGATAGCTCATAGGGTTCCCTCATGGGGTTGAACTGAACTGTGAGTTGTTGTTTTTTGGATGGTAGACTGGAACTGATTATAAAATCATTAGGCATATTTCTAAGTGCAAAAGATATCTGGTTAAACTTGTAGAGAAACTGTCTTCATTGCCAGAAATGAGCACACTGACATTGCTGAGTCTGTTCTTAATTCTCAACCCTGTCCATGGATTGAGGAACATGTGAACCAGTTCCCTTATTTAGCACCTGTGTAAGTTACGGATGCAGAGGAGCAGCCCCAAATTCCACAGATACAAGGTCCATGTGGGGTCCTATGCCACTGGGTACAAAATTATGGAGCTCCACTCTATGGGTTCCCCCTTCTCTGTCTTACCATTGACCCACACCCAACATCTGATCACCGATGCTGTGGAGTTCAAGTCCAGAGAATCTAGTCCAAAGCAGTTACTAATCTTGCCACACACAAAGGATTTAGTCAGCTGGAATATATGCATTGCAATACCTTTTTGGTGTACACAGAAGGCCCAAACTTGTAGTCCTTACTCAGTTAAAATTCCCATTGACATCAGCTGAAGGTTTTGATAAATAAAGACTGGAAGAGTTGATCAATAATGCAATTAAAGTAGCATTATTTAATCTCTATGATTTGAGAATAAATGGTTCTTACCTCCCTGATTCCTTTTTACTTTAAACATATAGCTCTTTTTTTGATGCATACATTAGAGTGTATTTCTCATAGAATAAAGTAAAGAAGCTAAAACATTTATTGAAATTAGGGGTATGTTATTTCTGTGACAGTACTTAAATGGAAAGAACTCTTCAGGGTGTCTTCTCATTTCAGTGTAGTATGACTTGGATGCAGATGATGTACTTGAAATGACAATCTGCCATTTTAGGGCATAATCATCTCCCACATGTATGAGTCCCAATAGTTTTGTGGAGAATTATCCTGCACAGTGGAATAGGACTTTATTACAATATGCTGTACACTGAATATCACTCTGGCCAAAGTATCCCGGTCTAAAAAGGCATCACAATTTCGAGGATATTAAAATTCAGTAAAGCTTTAAAATTATTTAAAAGAACTATGCCTAATTAGCCAAGTTTAATGAATAGATTTAACGAGAAAGGTTAATTTAGTTCTAAGTATTGAATATAAACTCCTGGTACTACTCCAGACTGTGTTTTGGAGAATGTGCTGTAACATACGTGGGTGGGAAATCATGGACCTAAAATACATGTTCCAATAAGTGTTTTGGTGGGGAGATGGGGGAATGTATTTTAACAGTCTAGGCCTCAGGGTCAGAAATCCCCCAACTCTCTGAAACCTAAGCTTCAGAAGGACAGTTCAGATGTGTTGTGGTTGTGTTGGTTTAATTTGAATTTAAGCATAGGAAATTTCTGACTCTAAAATTAGATTTGTTTGTCCAGCTTTTATATGGATCCTGGAATAGTTATGGTTACAGCTTACTCCACTACAGCTCTGATTTCCTGATAGATTTAACAAATTGCTTATCTACCCTGGTGGAGTCACTGAGGCTTATTGCCAGGGTGATTTTGGTATCCAGGCAGATGACAACTCTTCAAGGATCTCATGGCTACAATAATAACCTTAGAACTATTCAGTATGGTTTCTGGCTCAGTGGACAATAGTGGTCACTGTGAATGGTGGGAGGGTGATTGCACACTTCTTAGATCAGACCATTGCCTACAGTTGGAGGTTAGGGCTCTTACTTTCTTTTAGAGAGGTGACCTTTTTTTATTGGTCCAGGCTGGGTGATTATTATAATCCCCATCTTTGTCTGTTGGCATGGTGGTTCTGAGTACTCCCTCTCTCTGCACTCGCCTCGCTGGTCAACACTTCATAATGCTGAATTGGCATAGATGATACATGAATGGTGGAAATTGTGTTGGTCAGTTGTGAAATACGACTGTTTCTTCCATAAAGAAACTGTTTGAAAGTATGTTGTGGTTCCAGTGGAGATGGTGAGAGCCGTCTTCTCTGCTGTGATTTCTGTGAAGTCCAAGTCATTGACATCAGTGGGGAAAAGTAACCCCTGGCTGAGTTTCAGTCTTGCTCACTGAGATGTATAGAACTTCCCTTGAAGTTCGTGCACAAGTTTCAGCTAGTCCAAAATATTACAAAAAGTTTCCTCGGGAGTATAAACCTGTGCTCCATACATATCACTGGCTTCCTGTTTGTTTACAGGTGTAAGTCAAGGTGTTGATTTTGATCTATAAAGTCTAATATGATATAGCTCTTAGTTATCTTGAAACCTCCAGTCTCGTCATGCTAATTTCTGGTGGCTGAAATCAGGGAGGATCTTCTCAATGACAGGCCATAGATTGATATAGCTGCAGTAGAATATTTTCAGCAGCTAGGTCATCGTGTCAACAATGTGATTTCCTCCCTGGTCTGACAGAACCTGAGTTTATGGGCCTTCAGGATATGTTGCAAGATCTGTCTGCCTATTCTGGTTCCTGTCTAAAGGAATGGCCTGGCAGAGTTGAGTATCTGTTGAGGTTTGTGGAGGTATTTTTAGGATGATTGAGTCATTCTAGTGTATTATGTTCTTGAACATGATCCTGAGATTCTACAAACAACTGGAAATAAATAAAAATCCCAGCCTTGCTGACTCAACCCTACAGCTTTCTGAGATAAATTGAGTGCCATGATGTTTACTCTGCATGTGTCTTTCATATGAGACCTTAAAACTGAGGCTTTGGCTTCTCTGTAAGAACACTAAAGATGCAATTTCATTTTTTTGCCAAAATGTCCTCCTTGCACCTTTTATGCAGTACTATAAGGAACTCATGCCGCAGCGCTGGGCTTGTAATTGTGAATTAGTATTGCTTATGTAAGCGGGGGAATAGTCCCGCTGTTGTGGGGAACTCTCCTGGCTTCTGCACTACCCCGGAGAAATGGGCTAGCAGAAGGATCTGAGTCCTCGCTCCCAGTTCCTTTACCCAGAGGCCTCCCTGACCTTGGTGGCTCCCCTTCCACTCTCCTGTCTGGTGGAGTCGTCGTAACCCCAACAAGGCTGGGCCCAGGATTTCTGGGGGGCTCAACCCCAAACCGTGCTGTGGTTACCTAGGTCAGAGGCTAGAGTGTCCCCACTCCGGGGTGCTCCCTCTGCACTGGGCCCTTCCCTGGCCCACTGATTATTACATAAAACTTAAAGCATATGCAAATTATTTAATGAACAATTTATCTTAAAAATGAACAAGAAGAAATAGAACGGTTAGGGAAAACACATCACCCTGCTCCGTGGCAGGGAGCATTACACACAATGTGTCTGTAGTGTCAGGACAGTTTGCAGTCTGTTCCTTGTACGGCCCAGGCCTCCTTCTTAGCTGTGCTGCAGGGCTGCCGTGACTTGGACGCTTCCTCTGGTGGGGTCCACACGCTCCCAGCCTCTGGACGGCTCCAGCCCCATTCCACTCTCTGTCTTGGCTCCACTCTGCCTCAGTATGACCGCTGCTGCTCTGCCTTCAGAGCTGTTGCTCTGCCCCCTCTGGCTGTTACACCTCTGCTCCCAGCACACGGCTGCTCTGCAGGCAGTTCCTATGTCTCTGCCCTAGCACTGACCTCTCAGCCTCTGATTCCTGCAGCTGCTCCCAGGGCAGGTCTGTCTCTTTGGGCTGAGCTCTGGCTTTGGGACTGCAGCTCTGCTCCCAGCACAGGGTCTGTCTCTCTGGGCTGCTTTCCTGGCCCCTCCAGATCTGGCACAGCTCTATTCTCCAGCTCAGCTCTGGCCCAGGCAATTCCAGCTGACACACGGAGGACGGGGCCCATCCTTCCCTCCTGACTCCTTGATTGGTCTCCTGGCCCTGTCAGGCTGATCTGGAGTGCTGGCCTCTCCCCATTGCCCCTGGGGACAGTCAGTCTCAGGGTCCTGATTGCCCATTGACCCTCCCCCTTTAGGTCCTGGGAGCTAATAATCAAAACACCCCACTGAGTGTTAGTAAGGGGATAACAGTTCCCTTACACTTAGGCGCTTTGATTATTGTGTAGCAGAGGCCTCCCCTACTGGTTACATAAGAACTCAGCAAGTGACGGTCAATGTTTGCTCAACACAACAGCTGCCTGACTCTTCATCCACTAGGTGCAGTGCTTCGTTTGTGGGATAAAGACTGACACAGCTTCAGTTGAACTGGAGTCTGTTGTGAGTGTTATCATGTTCCATGTTGACTAGCCACTGTGTCCACCTAAGAGGTTGTAGTCGGGTTTCATATGCACCTGGGCCCACATTGAGACCCGTATTCAGGTTGAGTAGCAAATTTTATCAGAGTCTGGCCCACAGGTTTATTAATATCCTCCAAGAAGAAAGGTGCTATACGTCATAGTTCAGGGCAACTGCACATGTATTTCCCCTTCACAGTCCACCAAGGGCACCCATTCTGGGCTATCATCTCTCTTCGGTGGAGACTTACATCCCCCTCTCCCCCGCTCCTTCTCTCTCCCTCCCCTGCCCCAACCAAGATTTTCCAGACTGCACAGATCCCTAACTAGATTGTGTTACTCCCAGAAAACCAGAATGCCTAAACAGGCTAGTGTCTTTGCTTTCTGTTTGAAGGCTGTGAACAGCTGTAATAGCCAGCGGTCACAAGCTCCACATAGTTCTTTATAAGCAAGCTAACTAACTAACACTTAACATTAAGGTGAAAGCACTAGGGAAAAAAACAAAAAATATATACTTCCTGTGTACATGTTAAAAGCTCACCAGAGGACACACATCAATCTTATGGGGCCTCAGTTGGCCAAAGTCCTTCCAACCTTTCCCAGATAGGAATAGGGTCCACCATGGGCAGGAAGTCTTGTCCATTTGCTGGATCGGAAAGCAGGCCCTGAGTTCATTTAAACTCAGGCTATTTATCCAAAGTCCCTTGGTGTTTGGGCTTTTTGTCGGGGGGGGGGGGGGGAGGGATCAGTTGGTTTCTGGAGAATCCAATTTGAACTAATATATGTGAGTGTCTCCAGGTTAGGGTACTTCTCTACAGGTTTTCAACCCAAGTGAATTTGCCTAATCACCTCATGCTGTTCTTAGCTCCTGGAAGAGCTGTGGTCACTCTCCCCGATGGAATTACATACAGTCCCTGGCCCACAATGGTACATACACTTAATACAGTAAGATCTCACAAAGATATTGCAGGAAACTGCCATGTCTATCACACTATGTAAATGCAAAATATGTTGCTGTCCTTCTCTCATTATCAGGATTACATTACCTTGAGATTGACTTTTCTCTAGTTTTATACTTAGCTGCATGGGCGGTGCATGAACACCCCTTTCAGGGAGGCTAGCTCACCTGGCCTTACCCCTTCCACTCAATTCTCTGTCCCCCCTCTTCTTTGTCCCTGCACAGTGGCCAGAGGAACTCTGACTGAACCACCTCGAGCGCTGCCCCAGCTGCCCGGACCCCTGAGCTGTTGCCTGTCCCAGCTGACCCAAACCCTGGGCTGCCGACTGGCCTGCGCACCTGCCCAAAGAACATTAAAGCAGGGGAGAAAGGACAGGGCCTTTGGGGCAGAGCATGGGCGGGGTTAGGGGAGTCTTAGCTTCCCTTGGGCCTACTATACCTGCCGCCCGTGCTTAAGTGTATGTATATATGGATTTCACATGAGCAGGTTTGGATGGTAAATATTTAACAAAAGAAACTCTCAACATCATGCACATTTCTGTATTTTTCTTGTTACATTAATTTAATAAGGGTAATGCCTCTCCCTTACTCCCTTCTTTCCCTTTCATTTAACCTCTGTCTGCGGTCTCATCAGAAATGAGTTAGGGAGGTTAAAACCAAATTCTAAGAGGCAATCCTGCTAAAAATTATCTGGCCATCCACCATTTACATAAGGTGTGATGGTATGTGTTTAGAAATTGAAAACATGTGCCTCAGATTTTGCTCTGGGTTCAATATATGAGATTATTCTTTCTTTTTTTTCCTGCTTCTCAAATATACAAAGTGCTACTGTGCTCTGTTGTAGCAATTTACTGTTCTGAGGTAGAGGATTCAAGGGCTTGATACCGTTGGACTATTGAAAGGAAGTAATTTCTAACACTACTTTCTTTATATCATGTCTGAGATACCTAGTCTCTGTGACCTCAGGGTACCAGGTCAGATGTCTCAGTACAGCAATGTATGGATTACTGCACCAGTAGAAAATTACTTTTTCCGAAATTGTATATATTTGTTATTTGGAAGTATGGTGCCAGCTTCCAGGGAACAAAAGAGCTCATTCGGAAAAAAAATAATAGAGCTTATTTGATTTCTATTTTAAGTTTACAAGGCTACATTCTGGTTCAGTTGTATTTTTCATGCCATATAAGAGAGCAGTATCAAATGCTACAGCTAAAGATCATAGCTGGAGAGAAATTATAGAGCCAGTCATGTAAAAAAATAATAATTCCAAATATATAAAATATCCTCCAAGGATTTTCTTAACACACTATACATAAATTCAGGTAATAAGTGGGCAGTAAAAATGGACATTTTATACATTAATATTTATTTTTTCTATAAATGTTGAACAAACATTAACAAAAACCGTGTGTATGAAACCTTGGAAAGAAGTGCCCCCTGCTGGTGTAGTGTTTGTTTCACTTGTAAACTGCTGAAAAATGTGTGTGTACTTCAGAGTTCTCTGGTGCTTCTTATGCTGCTTCATATTTCTGCTGTCTCCACAAAGTCTAAGATCTACTATTTTGTAAATCTGTTCTTTTTGTCTGTGTATAAACCAAGTCCATGAACTTTGAGGATTTTTAACTTCATGTAACTTTTTTGTGGAACTCAATACCTAGCATAAACCATACAGTGGAATATTCACAGAGTAATACTAAACCAGTTTGTTTACAATTGGTAAAGAAAGTCAGAATGGAAATTGGATCCTTCTCATTATACAGAGCCACTATGCAGTTGTCTGTGGGTCACATGCTGAAATTGAGACTATGTAATAATTCAGATAAAACAGGCAATTAAATAATACAAATGATTAAAACAAAGGCTTTAGATAAATTAAGGCACCCAACTGAGATTTCATTGTAGGATTGCAGCTCGAGTGGTAAACCAACATGTCAGAATATTTGAAGTTTGAGTATAGGTGTGTTACTCTACTTAGGACTTGGTCCAAAGCCATTTGAAATAATTGAAGTCTTTCCATCGACTTTGGCGGTGTACTTCAGATCAGGCTCATGCTTTGCTGAGATGAGGAATTTCGGACCCGAATTAAATCCATAAATCCTGGTGGGTTTTTTGTTTTACTGTTTTTTTTTTAAATCTTCTGCGAACATTAAATTATTCATCTTAGACATTTGCCATCTATAGGCAACAATGCCTAAGAAACACCACAGGCCAAAAATAATCTTCTTATGTAGTATAAATAATAGATGAGAGAAAAATAGTAAATTATTCTTCATCTGTCTGATCACATCTAATACAGTTGACTCATGTTGCCCCATTTGTTTCACCATTCTCTGTATTTATAGTCATCACAAATCCATGAAAATAAAATTGCTTATTTTTATTCTTTATTTTTTTTTCACCATATGTTCTCTGTTTACTATAACTTCAGATTAACATAACTTCGTGTATCATGGTGCTTTTGTTTATCTTTTTTTGATAGGCATATGCTCTGAATTTGATGCCTCAGTCTTCATTGATGATCAATTTCATTTGCTTGACTTTTATTTTAATGTTACTGGTGTCATTTTGAGTTTATTGTTAATATTTTTCTTTCTTTTTAAATTTAGGTGGAGAACAGACCAAAATATTATGGAAGAGAGTATGTATTCTATTAATTATTTGATAAGTAATCACTTGAGGTATCTTGCATTCCTTTTGAAATAATTAATACATAAATAACAATACCATAGTGGAGGTGTTATGACAAAATATTTCATTTCACTTCATGAAAATGTTTTGAATGTCTAATATTCCAGTTTCACGTGGATTCATTATTATTGCCCAACAGTGCAAGGCCTGTACCACCATCTCAGCATGCATGTCAACTAGAGATGGGCAAAACCATGGGTGGTGTCTAAAAACAAACCCCGGGGCGATTTGGGGAAGCATGGTTCTGATCGTTTCAGCTCTCCTCCCCTTGATCATTTTTTTTATAGTAACTTTTAACCTCCTTTTATTTTTACTGTTTTTCTCAATCTCGTTCCTCCTATTCTTCCTTCTTTTTGATGTGTGCTTACTGTACTTTCTTCCCACTGATACCCAGTACTACAGTGTCAGTGAGAGTATGAAACTGTTTCAGGGCTAAAGGCTGCCTTATCCCATGGACATATGAGGCCTGAAATGGTGTGTTTCCAATGCAAAGAAGGGAAAAGGGCAGGCAACTCTGAGGCCTCAAAAGACTCCATTCTCCCTTTATGTAGTGGGAGTCTTCTCTCCAAATGGCTTGCATGTCCATTGACCCTGAGCCCTATAAAGATAGTGTTCAAGGGCCCACAGCCATTGTTACTCATTCAAGACACTTTACTTGAGCTGTGTGCATAGAATGAGAATTTTCCTTTTCATATGGTACCGTTCTGAGGCCTGCTGTTTAGCTTGCAATAAGAATTAACTATATAATTTCATATTTTAAGGGTTTCTTTCACACCCAGGGCACAGCAGCTGTCAAACTATGAGAGATCTAATTATTATAGTTGCATTTTTAAAATATTACCTGTGACAATAGGGAATTCAGTCATAGCCACTCGAGTACAATAGAGTTTGAAAGACAGCACCTAGCTAATTGAACCACCAGGCTTTCTAGCTCTAGATCTTTTAAAACTATTATCACTGTCTTTTGTCCAATAAACTGACATAGTGTGTATGACAGCTAACAGCCAAGAGAAAACAGTGTAATTTTAGAGATGTTCATTCTGATTGGCTGTAGTAGAAAATGCCCGTTATTCATCAGCATAGTAGGGATGTCCAAATCAATCATAATTTTAAAAAGGAAGTATGCCTAGTAATGAATTGGAAAGTTCACCTAAAACTTAATACTTCTAATATGTATTCAGCATGAAAAAATGACAAATGCAGTTTCTGTTCAGTTCTCTTTAAATCTAAAATGTTTTTCTTCTTCCTTTTCCCTACCAAACCAGAGGGAGCATTTTAAACCTACCATTTCTGACATATTATGTCAGAAAAAAGGACAATGCTTAGGGCTAGAAGCTTTTAACATATTTACAGTATATTTAGGCAGCAGCATTTAAAATAGAAGCTTTTAAAATCTCCAAGGAAAAGTTTAGTGAATCAGCTAGAAAAATATGTGCACAGTGTAGCATTTAAACTACTCTAAAGACTGTATTTTGTCCTTGTTTAAAGGTCAGAGCTGAAGAACTGATCAGTGTAAAGTCAGCTGTTTTTCTTAGGGCCTGTTCCTTTTGTCATGGGGGAATGAATCACAGAAAGTGTCACGTTCTACAGAAACCGGCCAAGGAACTTTATTTATAAGGAAAACAATATTATCCCTAAGGCTACTCTTCGTCTATTTCTTTGTCACGATAGCACATTTTCCTGCCTTTCTGCCACACATTTAAAGAAGTTCAGATATCCTCACTCCTTTCAAAAATGATAAACACACACACACAAAGGCAGATTTGTAATAAGGATACTTTCTAGAATAGCATTCATTTTAATTTATCTTTTTTATTTGCCTTCACTACTGCTTTTGTTTCATTTATTCCAAGTAACCATTGTAGGAAACTTCAAGCCTGATCATGCTCCCTCTTTGAGCATTATTTTTAAGCCAGCTCTGAGTCCAACTGATCGCCATATTTGGGGTTGGAAAGGATTTTTCCTCCAGGTCAGATTGGCAAAGACCCTAGAGGGTTTTCTGCCTTCCTCTGCAGTGTAGGGTGTGAGTCACTTGCTGGTTTGAACTAGAGTAAATGGTGGATTCTCTGTAACTCGAAGTCTTTAAATCAAGACTTGAGGATTTGGCCTTAATGTTTTTTTCCTCTTCTTCTATATCTAATTGTTCCTGCTCCTTGAGCTGCCAAGTATTGTGATGGTAGGAATGTCAAGATTTGCACACCATTTTTACCTGTTCTAAAGTCTTTGCTTAAATTCACATTGTAATGCCCACAGTATTTTCTGATAGCTGGGGTTAGACTTTCCTGGGCCAAATTGAAAGACATTTATTCTAAAAGCATCCAGTGGCGTTACCCAGGTAGTGAACAAAATTTTCTCTTTGCACTATCATTTCTCAGTTCAATACCATCACCTGTGTGAAGCTTGATGTCTGTCGGCCTGGGAATTGGGGACCTGAAATTGTTCACAGGTTGTTCCACTGATGCAATATTTAGTGTTGCTATCCTATTATGATCTGCTGCTAGTCACATATGTCTCAACCATGATTTCTTGTAGTTTTATTTCTATTTATGATTATTCTGTAAATTACTGAAATTTTTCCCCTCAGGTTTCATGGAATTATTTCTCGGGAGCAAGCAGATGAAATACTTGCAGGTGTAGAAGGAGCATATATTCTTAGAGAGAGCCAGCGGCAACCTGGATGCTACACTCTAGCTCTCAGGTAAACTCAGTTTTAATAAAATATTTTTAGATTAACTAGACATTTGGAAGGGATGGCGGAGATATTACCAGTCCCTTTGATTGAGAGATTGTCTGCCTTTAATTGCTAGGGTTTGCAACTAAGCATGATTTTAAACCTTCAGCAGCCTACTAAGCTTTTTTACCATCTGTGTCTGGCCAGGAGTTTGCAACTTTTCTCTGTGGATGCATACCTTGCCATTGTTACGCATGCTTTTGTTTCCTCAAGCTTAGACCATTGCAGATCTCTGTACATGGGACTCACTCCCTAAAACCATTTTGGGACAGACGCTGGTGGAGGATGTAGTATCTCGCTTCCTGAGCAGGGCATCGTGCTGGGAACACTTGACACTGGTGCTCCTTGGGATCTGCACTGGTTGGTCATTGGTCTCTGGGCGGAGTGTAAGGTCTCCGTTATGACCTACAAAGCCCTAAATGAGTTGGAACAGGCCGACGCGAGGAGTTGTTTCTCTCTCCCCATGCTACAGCTGTGGTCAGAAGGGGCACATGACTGGTTCTTGCTTATTATAAATGAGCGGGGGTGGTTGGCAGGATGCCATCTGTGAAGGCTACAGTACACTAAAACTAGCCCCCCCCCCTTCCTTGGTATGAATTTGGTGACCTTCAAGGCATACTGCAAAAGATATCTGTTTGACAGGGTTTTTTAGAGGGCTACAGGTGTGTTCTCCCAATGATGGCCTGGAAAGAAGTCTCTGTAGGTGGCTTGCTGAATTCCTGTGAAATGGCAACTTTTATTCTGCTGGTTTTGATTGTGTGAGTAATAATGGTAGGGTGCCTCAAACTTTGGCTCGAGGTCCTTTTATATATTGAATCTTAAGAAAATTATCCAAAACCTAAAGTTTACTTTAGCATCTTTCTTTTTAAAGAGACATCGAGCTACTTAAGAGTAAAATTGTATACATCTTAAATCTGTTATAGTTTGTTGGGAAATATCCTCCAGATCCTATCACATTTTACAAAATAAAAAAAATAAAGTTTTAAAAGCATTACTATTTTTGTGGGACCTGCAAAAAGAGTCTCCAATTTTATACTCCCTTGGGTAAGTCTGTAACAAATGTTTCCTAGAAGAGATTTTCCGGAGCTATGATCATTGTACTGAGCTCATCCTGATCAGTTATATTGATGCAAAACAAAGTCATCATCAGAACCAAGAGTTGGTGGTGCTTGTTGTGTGAAAAGTGTCGGAAATGACTATCCGTGTTTGTCAAATGGAAAAGAAAAAAATAGGAGAGTTTCAAGGTTCTTAACTAGGTATTACAAAATAAAGAGTAAGAATAGTATAGTATTCAATTGTCCTTTTAAATATAGATATGTATAGTGGGTTGTAACAGAATACTTCAGTTGCTAACTTCAAGAGTTAGATTTTTCAGTCCAATTTCTAAATTCACATATGTAAATACTTGTCAATTCAAAAACATTAGTTTGCTTGCAGATTGGGAATTTATGTGAAAAACAAGTTATAGCACAAATGTAGAGCTCAATCTGGAGCTTTTAGCCTGTAACCCATTTAACAAAGAAAACATGTACATTTGGACTGAAATGCTGTCCCCACTGAAGTCACTGACAAAAACCTTCCATTTTCCTTTAGCGAGAACTGAATTTCACCCATGATGTGCTATAAAAGAAGCATTTTAAGATACTTTGTTTTTAATGTATTTTTTAAAACCATGTATTCTACATGCCATAAATAGCACTCTCCAGAATAGGCTTTTGTCAATCAGTATAAGCATACCTCTGATGTGTTGTGCCACCCCCTCAAGATGAGCACATACTGACTAACTGCACACATTTCTGGGTGGTGCTTCTTGTTAATTCTTCGGCCAGATCCACATGAGCACCACATGTGGGGAAACTCATCCCCACAGATCCCTTTGCAATATTAGGGCCTAAAAATGTATGTATAATCAGCAAGACTGTCTCCTAGTTGTTCTGATATTTTGTGTTCTTTCCCTTTTTTTTTTTTTTTTTAATGCAGGTTTGGTAATCAGACCTTAAACTACAGGCTTTTCTATGATGGGAAGCACTTTGTGGGGGAGAAAAGGTTTGAATCTATCCATGATTTGGTAACAGATGGATTGATAACACTGTATATAGAAACCAAGGCTTCTGAGTATATTGCCAAAATGACCAAAAACCCCATCTATGAGCACATTGGATATGCCACTCTGCTTAGAGAAAAAGTATCCCGAAGGCTGAGCAGAACCAAAACTGAATCAAGAAAAGCTAGTGTGACAAGTGAAGAAAATACACCGGTTGAAAAGGTAACTATTCAGTATTAAATGGCAACCAATCTAATGCTTTCTTTATATTTTTAAATGGCTTGAAAATCTAAAAGGAAACAAGTGTTTAATAATTCATAATTAGTGTTCCTGAGCCATTGAAATGTTTATATCCAGTTAATTGACTGATAACCAGTCATGTGTACTTGAAATTACTATTTAATTGGGGTGTTTGAAAAGATAATATCTTCCCATCCACTACCAACACGAATAATTTTATGCATGTGGTTTGGGACCTGACTACCATAGAAACAGCTTTTCCTCATGCACCATGACAATGGCTGGAACGAGCTGAGGTGTTCGCTTGTCCACGTGCTTTCTAAAGTCATGGCATTCTCAGTGGTAGGTCCCAGACTATGGAATTTGTGACCACTGGCCATTCACCAGAGCTCAAGTTTGTTAGCTTCCAGTGCATGGTGCAAAGCTCCTCTTTTCTGCTAGTCCTTTGGTGAATGGGTCTGAAGTGGGGTAATGTCTTTGCCTTCTTTCTTTCTCTTTCTTTTTCTGAGTTAATGGATTTTTCTTGCCATCTCTTACCTGACCATATGCTACAGTAGTGTGTGAACTAGAACCTACTGACTTAATCCTTTGAGAACTCCATCCACTTAGTATAAGGTAAAAAATAAAATGAAGAATTACACCATATATGATAAACACTGTTGTAAACAGTGACATGTGGGTTTTCCCATTTCTAGGTGGACTATGCACTAAGTGTCCCAAACAAAACTTTCTTCCTGATGCAGATGTTTTGGGTGGATTAGCTAATTCTCATTTGTGGGAGGACTTCTGCATCATGATTTAGATGATTGTAATGTTCAGTGAGATAGTTGTGAAGCAGTGACTGTATTTGCTGGAAAATAACATGTATCACACATGAATATAGCAGAGATAATTATTTTCCTGATGCCAGTGGGATGTCTGTCCCACTGAAAGACATTTCCAGGCAAGTTACTTTCTGTGATGGGTTACACATCAGCATTGACTGAACACTTACTGGTTTGGATTTCTGACACAAAGTAAAACAGGACAGATATAGGCAAATTGCAGCAGTTTAGGAATTGTTCTCCATAGCAGCTCTTATTCTTTAAATAAGATGAAGTGGCATCCAAACATAGTTATCCACAGTAGCAAATGAGCTGGATTAATAATGCTGGTTTTTTAGTAAAGTCACACAGCCTGGAGAAGATCTTTGGACATTAGAGTTGTGAAAAAACCCTGATTCAGATTCTATTTCAGCACAAATCCAGTAACAGTGATACAATAAAACCTCAGAGTTATGAACACCTTGGGAATGGAGGATGTTCATAACTCTAGAATGTTTGCAACGCTGAACAAAATGTTGTTCTTTCAAAAGTTTACAACTGAACATTGATTTAATGCAGCTTTGAAACTTTACTATGCAGAAGAAAAATGTTTCTTTTAACCATCTTAATTTAAATGAAACAGGTATATTGATATTGTCAGTTGTTCTTGTATAATGGAGTATCCACCATTCTAATTTTATAAATTTTATTAACAATAATTGGATATTCTAAAGGTAGAATAAAATGTAGTAGATTTTGATATGAAATAATGAAGGAAGGAAGTATACGTGACTAAAAAGAGTGTATTTTTGAAAGTATTTTGAAAGTTTATAATAAGTGATGCTCCAGGCGGGGGTGTGGGTGTGTGCAAGGTAAATGTTTCATCTAGGACACAAAATATACTTGCACCAGTCCTGGATGGGGGACTTCATGAGCAGCAAGGTTCAGGAGATGATGTTACAGCAAAAGAGTGCCTGCTCTCTGTGTGACCCCTGGCATGCCCATAACGGGATAGAAGATTCCTGGATGCTTCTCCAGTGCTTTTAAATCTGAGACCCCCAACATGGGGGACTTGAGCTCGCCATCAGAGGCATTTATCCTTAGGTGGAAACCAGATAGTATTTCCACCATGACTAACACATGTGGGTTTCCACCAGGGAAGGCTACTTTAATTTGCTACCTAATCTCTAGTGGAGGAAATCTGCTCCTATTCTATTCTGTCTGTGTGTTGAGACACAGTGCCCATCACAGTAGCATCCACTCATCACTACATTATTTGGACAGGTTGATGGTTATAACTTCAATGATGGGTGAAGTTTGGAGGAGTACCATCACCTATTTTTCCTCAGTCAGACTCCTGATAAAAAGCGATTGGGCTGTGAAATAAACCAGCAAAATGAGTTTAATTTTGTAGCAGCATAATAATATGCTTGCTCGGTTTATTTCTATGCTACACCTAAAAACAAATATTTTAGGGAAAATTTCTTGGGGAAGTAATGGCTCGTGGTTGGTCCTATAAAAGACTTTGCTTTTGTTTGGGGTTTGTTGCACAGCATTATAGATACAAGGCATATCAAGGTCTTGGTCACAGATCAAAACCCACCCAAAGCGATAATAAAATGTAGGCAACCACAAAGAACTAAAGTAATATTCAGGTTTACATATTTCTATGAAGTAAATTACTTGACCTGTGTCTGGATATAATTGAATTTTGTACAAGAAGAGTTTTCTTTGGCATTTTGGAGTGAACAGCTGAGGTGAAAGTTTTTTGAATAATTGAACTACCTTATTTAATTGGGCTGCCTGAAACATTCTGAACATTTTTGAAATGCTAGGAAAGAAATAGTGCAGAGAGGCTTACATTATTTTACCAAAAGGGCTTGAGAATTTGGCACAGTGCAAGTTATGCCCGAGTACTCATATTAAGATCAGGGGTTTTTTAAAGTGAAATTTCACTTCATATTGATACCATTTCCAAAGCTATGAAGCTGGTGCTCAAGGCATTAATTTCTTTAGTAGATTTGTTATGCTCTTTAGGAGATCTATCCATTCTTTCTTGTCCTGTGTTGACAATAGAAATTATTAAACATCTCAGTCATTCCAAAGGCCCTTTTTCCCCTTTGGGTAGGTCAATGGAAGGTTGTCACAGAGGCACTCTGGGAAGAGGATTCACAAATTTGAATAGAATGACTTGGAATTGCCTGAGGGACCTGTCTACTCCCATGATGTGGATTCTGGGAGGTTGTAATTTGTGGAGTACTGCCCACTGCAGTACAAGAGAGGTGGTTCATGTGCCAAATTAAACTGTTTTTGTTTGTTTGTATATTTTTATGAATCATGTTTGGAATAGTCCCAAGAGAATGTTTACCTTGAGGTACCTGATAATGACTAAGTATCATGCAAACCTTTCTGTCTGAGTAGATGGAAGATTTGTAGTCATACACTCGCCATTTTTTATTTAAGAAAGCGAGGAATACTTGTAGCACCTTAGAGACTAACTAGTTTATTGCAGCATAAGCTTTCATGAGTTATAGCTCACTTCGTCGGATGCAACATTTTATTTAGAGTCAGTTAAAACATGTTTAATCCAAATGGAGGTTAATTACTCTTTAAGGCTTAGGAAAATAGGGGACATAAATTCTCAAGATATTGGTTTAGCAAAATAGGTAATAATGACAGTCATTTTAATATGTTTGGACTTGCATAGGGATTGTGAAGCTGGTATTTCATGAACAAACTCTTATTGGAACATTATATAATGGAGCATACTTAGGGGTCCTCTCCAACCCATAGCGGAGATTGTGATTGCATATTCTGCATTTGTTCTGCTCATCAAACACTTTTCACGTTCGGCAAGTACAGAATATGCAATAGCAAGATGCAGATAAACAGCTCACAGTATGAATGCTGGAAGAAAAGTTTGTTTGCTATAAGCAATTAATCTTCTTAAAAATAAATTTACAATAGTCATTCATTAGTAAAATATATGGTTCTGAAATTGTGTACTGCCATGATCATATGACCGTTTTTATTACTCTGTTAAGTGCTCTATATATTACTGCCATGGAGAACATTTTTTCCTCTAATACTCTATTAGTAGTACAAAATTTAGGAACATCTCTTCAAAAGGTTTTGCATTTCAAAATGATGGCAATAAGTTTAGGTGTCTCTTTCCATTATTTGATAGATGACTAGTTTTAAGTAACTGCATTATTAGAATGTGACTGCAAAGTTACAATGCCCAGTCCTCCTTTTGTTGCACTCGGTGGCAATACGCCCGTTGACTTCAATGAAAGTGGGATCGGGTTCAGTGTGTGTGTCAATTCAAACATATGCATTGTTTGTATATGGAATGTTTTTGATAGAGTCCAATCATGAAATGCCTACACAGACTGCACTATGATTATGGGCAATTGGTGAGATGTGCTCCTAACAATAAGGAACCCACATAATCTGTGAGGAAAAACTTGGCATTTGGAGCAAAGATCATAAAGGGCTGTGCTCAGACACTTCATTAAACAGCAGGATAGTAGCAGTCTCTGGTGCTGTGTTTCATAGAAGCTGAAGTATTGCTGCTTGACATAGTAACCTTTTTTACCTGTTTTACTGGAAGCAAGTACCAAGCATTTATGTGCAAATGACAGAGCCAAAATTAACATTGCAATAGGATTGAAGAGCTGAAATGACAATTATATGATGGAATCTGGAAGGTCTTAGATTACCTCAGAAAAAAACCCTACAAAAATAATAGTGAGACAGGTAAGCAAGTTGTTCCTTTTTAGGAACAGGTGACAAAAAAAGGAAGAACAATTATGCTGGAAAAAGTAATGGGTGCTATTGTAGTCATTAGTCATGCTGCTGTCACATGCTTTCCCATAGAAAATAAGGTAGTTTGAGAACAATATACCTCAGTCTGAAAGTATATTTGATTTTAGATGTAATCTGATTATGGAACTAATCTCATTGAGATCACACCATTTCATTACTTTAAATCAGAATGAGCTGGAGACAGCCAAACTTTGGAAACCTCTGGTTTAATTCAGTTTACATAACCTCACACATGTGCATTATTATTCAAAGCTCAGCTGACCCTTTTGAAAACTGCTGCACCCCATCCTTCCACTCCTCTTTCTCCCCACCCCCCTTTCCTGGACTTCTCCCAGGTCCCACTCCTGACCAACGCTAAACAGGCCCTTCTGGCCTTCTCTTCTTTCTTTATCCTTTACTAGCGAAAATACCCAGCGTTGCTCGGGGCCGTCGGAGGTGGGGAGGGGGCAGAGAGCTGAGCAAGTGCAGGGTCCGTTGGAGGGGGGAGGGAGCAGACAGCAAACCTGACACCCCCACCTCACCCCCCCCGACCAAACCCGACACCCCCACCTCACTTACCCCTCGACCAACCCCGACTCACATTTTCACCCCTCGACCAACCCCGACTCACATTTTCACCCCCCGACCAACCCCAACACCACCTGACCAACACCCACACCTCACCCCCCGTAGACCAAACCTGACACACCCACCTCACTTCCCCCCCAACCAAACCCGACACCCCTACCTAGCACCACAAACAAACCCGACACCCACACCTCACTACCCCTTTACCAACCCCAACCTCCCTCCTCACCCCCCCAACCAAACCTAACACCCTACCTTACCCCCCCACCAAACCCAACACCCCCTGACCAACCCCAACACCCACACCTCACCCTTCACCCACCCCGACACCTTCCCACCCCCCCAGACCAAACCCAACACCCCTGGCTCACTTACCCGCCGACCAAACCCGACACCCCCACCTCGCCCCCCGACCAAACCCGACACCCCTACCTCACTTACCCTCCGAGCAAACCCAACTCGGGTCCGTCGGAGGTGGGGAGGGGGCAGAGAGCTGAGCGAGTGCGGGGTCCGTTGGAGGGGGTATTATGACATCATTATATTTTCATTGTAGTCAGGCTAATGCCTTGTTGAAAACTTACTGATTCCAAAGTTGAGTAGTGAATTGTTTTTTGCCTTTAATATAAACATCTTGTTTTGCATTTTACCTGTTTTGTTTTCTTGTAAAAGATGGGATATTTTCTGTTGTCTTAATTTGTTACACATAATATTTCTTTTCATTGTCCCCCTCTGACTGTGTGCATGCAGAAGCTATGTGATGCTTCCCTGAAGTCCTCTTCAGCACTCTTTAATCAGGCAAAACTCCCAGGTTTGCCTGTCTCAAGTGAGCTGAAAAGTCCCTGTGTAACTCACATTAATAGTGATGGAAGTTAAAAGCATCAACAAGAAAAGAGATTCCATTGTGGATTATTTATATGCATTACTTCCCTGAGCTGATAACTGAACTTGATACTCTCTGCATAATAATATCATCAGCCACTGTTTTCATTTTGCTGGCTTATAAATGACCGTGCAGGGTTTGTCTCTGGTGCCTTAAGATGAATCAGTGCTGTGATTATTCCTTCAATCACTGTGCAAATTCTAGGAAAGTTAATATATTACTTTGTGAAAATCCCCTTCACAAAGCTGATACAACAAAATGATAATGAGCCCAATTGGCGTCCGTTGAAATTTAATGGAAAGACTCCCACTAATTTCATTTGGGTCTTTGATCAGGCTCTCAACAGGTGGGCCTGTACTTGTAGAACAGGTATCTACATTGTTTTTATAAAAGTCTTTCTTAATACAATCTTTTGAAAAAGTTAATTAGATAACACAAATGTTACCTTCCAAACCTAAACAAATCAGCTGTTGATTGATATTTCCAGAAGACAAAATATCAAAATAATTCTGCAAGTAAACTGATACATCTACAGTGTTGGTGGGTTGTTTTTGTGTTTTTTTTTTGGCTTCCAAACACAACTCCATTGGCCATTGTTTACCTCTTCAAATACCAGCACCTTATCTGCCTCCGTGCTCTGTTGAACACATTTATTAATCTTTTCCTTTTGGCCTTTTTCTCTTTCAAACACACGAGTGATTAGAAAGATTCCTCAAAAAGTGAACTGTACATTATATGCAACTATGTCTACATTGGTGATTTTAAAATAAAATGCATACCAGAGGTTTTAGTCTGACTTGTATGAATTGTAAATGGTTCAATGCTATTAAAAATTGCATAAGCTACTTCCCATAACGACAAGGGTGACGTGCATTGGGCAGTAGCCTCCAGCTTAAGCATTGCATTTGCTCAGTCACTGGAAAGTAAAATGCTGCTTTGTAGCTAAAAATCCATATTTGACTATCATGCATGAATCTCTGGGACATTGTACATGACTATTCACTAAACTTTTACAAGTTTCCCTGAACTGCTGCCTATTTAGATTTAAGGCCAGATCCACCAGCTGAAGTTCTGGCAGTAGCATCAAAATGAGCATGTTTGAACAATGGCTAATATTTAGATATTTTTGATTTTATTTTGAAAGTAAATATTGCCAGTGACCTTTTTTTTGTCATAACTTATTTGGCTATCCTGTAAGTATCTCAGTATAATGTTCTCCCTGATCCAATTCCTGTGCAGTACCTTATGAATTTTTTTAAACTGTATGATCTTTAATGTTGGCTTTCCATGGGGTCTTGCCATATTGACATTTGTTTCACCATTTGCTAGATGTCTTGAGTTTTAGTCTAAAAGATGCATGTCTAGTTCATCATATTGTGAACTAAGATTTTTTTAAAACTCGGGTGCTTTAAACAACTATTGATAAAGCTTTGGGGAAAGAGGAAACAGTGGAGCAAAAGTTTTTCTAGATATTTATTAATTCCCACACCATGCACAAGTCTGACTCTCCTTTGTAAGAGTCAACTGAGATGATATATAATTGAGATAAGGTGGGTGAGGTAATATATTTTATTGGACAAACCTCTCCTGGTCAGAGACACGCTTTTGGGGTCCATAGAGCTCTTCAGATCTGTGGAACCTGGAAACCTGTCTCTTTTCCCAACAGAAATTGGTTCAATAAAATATATTACCTCACCTGTCTTGTCTTGTCTATCTCAGAATCCTGGGACCAACACGGTTTCAACAACACTGCAAACATGAGTAATGAATGTAATTGCACCAATTAAACACAGGGTGGCAGTTTTACTTAAGAGTTTTCATGGACTTTACTATTGCTTAATTCATTTTTTAGTTGATACTAGTAAGTGCTTGCCCATTAGCACCACAGATAGTACAGATGCAAAAATGTGATTAATTGGAGTTGTGGCTACCTTACATTTTTACCAACCATCATCCCATATAGCTTATTTCACTCATCACTTACCCTTTGTAATACCCATTTATAATGCTGACAAACAAGAATTGAAACACATAGAGCCTTGCTTTGACCTTACAGTTACTGTTCAACCTCAAAGTTAGTTCTAAATTAATATTTACTATTTAAACATACTACGATCAGAGATGTGTATGGTAATCATCTCATGCAAAAATCTAGACCCCTGATAGTTAAACAGTGAGGGCAGTTACACACAGAGGCATTGTTGTCGTTGATTTATTTCACTTGTTTGGAAGGTTGCATGTGTGAAGATGTAACCTGTCCCAAACCGCTAAATGAAGGAGACTTACTTGCCCTCCTTAATTCACTTCACTGTGAAAGGAGGTAAAATTATTTGGTTTATGCTTGGATGTTTAAGATGGTGTGGTCTAGTAGATACAGCATAGTACTGTGAGTTGAGAAACATGTATTTTATCCCAGGTCTATCACTGATTCATGGTAACTCAAGAAAACACTCAGCCTTCCTGTGCTACCGTTCCCTGTCTATTTAAAAATAGGAGTAAATACAATTAGCACATCTGTGGAAACTCTGTGCATAAAAACTGATAATAGGAAATATTTTTCCATAGAGTGTGCAAGCAGCCTGTGAAACCATTGCCACAATTATCACTGGGGCTTGGAGCTTAGCCAAATTCGAAAAGGTCTGGGTGCTTACGTAGTAGGAGTTAAAAATAACCTTTTTTTTCTGGCAGGGATATGTAGGCACATACTTCAGGGCACAAGCCAACTTCCCATTAATGGGGATTAGGAAAAAACTCTCTTTGTAGGCAAATTACTCCAGATCTGCCTTCTGTAGGAGTTCTTGTCCCTTCTTTTGAAACAGCCACTATTGGAGAGAGGCGGCTGGGTGCATCACTGGTCTGTTCTAGTATGACAATTCATGTGTTTATACAGTCCAGAATAGTGTGGTTGCTTTATTAATATTCATCTTTTAAAACTGGGTTTGACAAAAGCATGTGATGTATGCAGTGCTGGCTCATATGAACAGAGCAGGCTACTCTAAAGGGGAGTATAATATTTAGGGCTAATCTGTGGCTTTGTCACACTGTGTGTATATAGGACAATGTGTTTATTGTGCTGCCCTAGAAGCAGAATGCGAGGTAGACACTGCTGTGGGAGAGTTAAAGGGTGGGACATACCTGCAATAGCCCTGTATCTAACACAGCATACATTCCCTGGTGCTCTGGCAAAGGTGCACTGGCCATTACTTTGGAAAGGCCTGGTCAAGGCTCTGCCCATTCCCCACTCCTTTCTGCACTCTCCTTGGGACATGGCTACTATGGGCAGCTAACATAGGGGACTAAAAGGGTCTGAGTACTGAACATTTTCCACTTTGCTTAAGCACATCACAGACCTTAGAATTGATGTTCTCACTGCATGAGAAACCAGAATGGTTCATATCACAAATAGGAATTTATGCCTATTTTCAAGCATCTGTTTTTAGGTCACGTTCAGTAGGTTTTCTATGTGTATTCTTTTACTAACTGATCAATAAAGTTGCAAGAAATAAAGGACTAGCAGACAAAGACTAGAATGCTGACAGTGAAATAACATCTGCTCCCCTTCACACACTCTTTGCAGATCCCTAGTTGTTTCTAAAGCACAATGCTTGCTTGCTTTCAGAAGACTGGTGTGTTTAAATATATGTCTATGGAGAGAGAGATGGGGAACTCCTGCTGTTATAAATAATCTTGTTTTTAAGCTTTTTTGTTAGGTAGTAGAGAAAACATCTTCCTTCAATTCCATAGTAGTTCAGTTAATCCAGTTTCTCAAATCCATCTGGTCTGTGCTGCACTGACAAACTATCTGTTCAGCCAAATGGCTTTAGTTCTGGAGTTTAGAGCAGAACCAGTATGGCTGGAAATAAAATCTGCTGGCAGCAACACAGCAGGATCAGAGCAAAGAGAATGTGCTTTAAAGGACTAAAGGTCTAGCCATCTGGTTACTTTTAGACCTTGAAGTCGTAGTAAATAAGAAAGTGGGCTGTTCCTTTTCTTGTAGCATCTAGAATGGATCAAATAAGCAAAGTAATGATTTGGTATAATCTAGTGCACATGAGAAGTTGTATGCAATACACTATTCGTATTGCTTTGTTGTAATGCTGTCCAGAATTTTAGTGTGTTTTCCACTTTACAATAAAGTGGCACAAGTTCTGTTTGCTTAGTAATGTAAGTGGTATTAGACCATATACTGTCTCTCTGCACTTAATGAGTTTCACACCGAAAACACTAGACATGAGAAAGGGCTGGTCCCCACTACAGCTTAACGTCGACTTTAGCGACGTTAAGTCGATATAAACCTGTACCCATCCTCACGTGCATGCCATTTGCGTCGATTTAAAGGGCCCTCAAAATAGACTTCTGTACTCCTCCCTAACGAGAGGAGTAGCGCTGAAATCGACCTCTCTGGATCGATTGTGGACTAGTGAGGACGAATGGGACGTTATTGGCCTCCAGAGGCTATCCCACAATGCTCCACTGTGACCGCTCTGGACAGCACTCTCAACTCGCTGCTCTGGCCAGGTAGACAGGAAGAGACCCGGGAACATTTGAATAGCATTTCCTGTTTGGTCAGCATGGCCAGCTCACCTGCACAGCTCAGTCGCCATTCAGAGAAATTAGCATCACAAGACGCCATGCAGAGCTCAGCAGCACAGGAGACCAGCCAGAGGAAAAGAGCTCCAGCATGGTCCAATAATGAGGTGTTGGATCTCATCGCTATCTGGGGAGAGGAATCTGTGATGTTGGAACTCCGCAACAACAAACGGAATGCCAACCTGTTCGCCAGGGTCTCCAAGGCCATGCTGGAAAGGGGCCACAACAGGGACGCCCAGCAGTGCCGCGTGAAAATTAAGGAGCTGAGGCAAGTGTTCCAGAAAGCCAAAGAGGCAAACGGATGCTCGGGGGGTCCGCCGCGGACATGCTGGTTCTACAATGAACTGAATCTGGTAATGGGGGGCGCCCCCACCACCATCGCACCGGTCTGCGTGGACTCCACACATGGGATAATGGCCAGGGATGAGGACGATTCGGATGAGGAGGCGGAGGATGATGCGGAGGGAAATATCACGGAACAGCAGGATGCAAACGGAGAAACAGTATTATTACCAGACAGCCAGGAGCTGTTTATCACCCTGGATCCAGAACTCAGCCAACCCTCCCAAGCGGGTACCCAAGCTGGCAAAGGGAACTCTGGTGAGTGTTTTTTTTAAGGGATTACATGACTCATGATTTTTAAAGGAAGCATTTATTAATGATTAACTTGCCCTAAGGACTTAGCGTGCTTTCATTGCTGGTCAGTTTCTACTCAAAGAGTTTGTCAATATACTCCGGTATTGACCGGAAGTCCTCCACAGACATTTCACTGAAGCTATCCAGGAGGTAGCGATGAATCTTCCGCACCAGATTTCTGGGGAGAGCCGCCTTATGTGGTCCCCCGTGATAGGAGACCATCCCACGCCACAAAAGTAGTAAGTAGTCTGGTATCATTGAGCAGGCTAGCATTGCGGCGAATGGACCAGGACTTTGCAGCGACTCAAGGAGCATGCGCTCTCTATCTCTCTGAGACATTCTAAGCAAAGTGATGTCGTTCATGGTTGCCTGTTTGAAATATGGACTGCAATTAGTCTGGACACAGTGAGCGAGACAGCCTGTAAGCCCCCCAACCCCCCCCCCCCTTTCGCCCCCGCCAGCCCATTGCGAGAGCAGTTAGAGGAGTTTTGAGCCTACAAGCGGATGCTTCCGCAGCCAGCCCGAACCCAGAGAGGTTTTTTTTGTTTGTTTTGCATTTCGCGGTTCACAGGGAGCCACGCAGTGGGGGGGAAGGGGGTGGGGTTACCCTGGAATATCCGAGCACTGCTGTAAAGAGCTTACCATAGTGGGCTGCATGGTGATTTCAGCAGCCGTGGTGAGGCTCTCTCCTGCATGAGGTGATTCTGTGACTTTTGACTGATCCAGTAACTTTTTGGTGAGGAATATGACCTTGTACAGAAACCATATCAGGCCTGTGAATACTGTTTCCCCGCTGCATAGTAGTCCCATTGTTCTCCGCGACTGTATGTGTCTCATAACCTTATACCTTTCTTTCTTCACCAGCTGCACACTTATCTGTGAATCCTCCCTCTTGCCTATCACGCCGGCTAACACAGATACGAAGGCGTAAACAAAAAACGCGCAATGACATGTTTAATGAACTTCTGCATAACTCTCATGCTGAGGCCGCACAGCAGACAGAATGGAGGGAAAAATTGTTACGGTTAAGGCAAGAATCAAGAGCTGCAGCAGAAAAGTTGCAGGAACGTGAAGAATGGCGGATGGATGCTTTGCTCTGCATAATGGAGGAGCAAAGTGCCATGCTTCGTTGTCTGGTGGAGCTTCAGCAGGGCCAAAGATCGCCTCTTTCAGCCTCTGTGTAACCACCTCCCCCCCTCCCCAAGTCCCATAGCTTCCCCGCCCAGACGCGGGGTGAGAACCCGGGGGGGGCAAGCTCCAGGGACCGACCCACTCTACCCCACAAGCCAGCACAAGCAGCAGCAGGCTGAGTTTCTCTAAAAACTTGTAAAAGCTGCTGTCTGCCCCCCCCCCCGCTCCTCCACCGCTGCGACTGCTGGTTTCCCTCCTCACCCACCCCTTCTTGCCTACCTTGCCAGTGATCCCCTGTATTTGTATTTGTGATGCAGCAATAAAGAAACCATGATTTTTAAAACCGTGAATTTATTTCCTCTGCAAGCATGGGGTGGGGGGTGGTGGAAAGAGGGTGCAAGGACGGCAGGCTTAGGGCTGAGCAGAACAAGGGAGCAGGTTCTCAAACGCCATCTTGGGCACTCATAAAACTGGTTTTCAAGGCATCCCTGAGGCGCAGCGCCTCATGGTGCGCTCTTCTACTTTCCCTGCTGTTTGGCTGCTGGTAAGCAGCGGACAGGGAATTTGCCTCTTCCTCCCAGCCCATCATAAACGTTTCCCCCTTGCTCTCAGAGATTGTGGAGCACAGAGCAAGCAGCAATAACAATGGGGATATTTCTGTCGCTGATGTCTGAGCGAATCAGTAACGAACGCCATCTCCCCTTCAGACGGCCAAATGCACACACTACTGCCATCCTGCACTTGCTCAGCCTGTAGTTGAACAGCTCCTGACCCCTGTCCAGGGCTCCTGTGTAGGGCTTCATAAGCCAGGGCATTAAGGGGTAGGCTGGGTCCCCAAGGATAACGATCAGCATTTCTACACCCCCCACAGTAATTTTCTGGTCGGGGAAGAAAATCCCTTGCTGCAACTCTCTAAATATCCTAGAGTTCCTGAACACACGAGCGTCATGAACCTTTCCCGGCCACCCCACGTACAGGTCGGTGAAATGTCCCTTGTGGTCAACCACTGCTTGTATGACCATAGAATAATATCCCTTCCGGTTTCTGTACTCGGTGGCCTCGTTGTCCGGTGCCAGGATATGAGTCCCATCTATAGCCCCACCCCAGTTAGGGAATCCCATGGCGGCAAAGCCATCTATTGTAGCTTGCAGGTTTCCAAGGTTTATAACCCTGGGTAGCAGCAGCTCGATGATTGCTCTGCTTACTTGCATCACAGCAGACCCCACTGTAGATTTACCTACCCCAAACTGATTCGCGACTGACCAGTAGCTGTCTGGCGTTGCAAGCTTCCAGAGGGCTATCACCACTCGCTTCTCAACTGTGAGGGCTGCCTTCATTCTGGTATTCTTGCGCCGGAGGGCCGGGGAAAGCAAGTCACAAAGTTCCATGAACGTGCCCTTACGCATGCGAAAGTTTCTGAGCCACTGGGAGTCATCCCAGACCCGCAGCACTATGCGGTCCCACCAGTCAGTGCTTGTTTCCCTGGCCCAGAATCGGCATTCCGTAGCATGAGCCTGCCCCGTTGCCACCAAATTTGCCAGATTGTCAGTCGCCCTACTTCCAAAAATGTCAGTGTCAGTGTCCCTGCTGTACACGTCCAGGTCCATCTCCTCCTCATCACTGTCGTCGGGGTCCAGAAAGCGCAGTTGTCTCCGGATCGCATTCCTCTGCAGACGGTACAGCATAAAATCCACAACAGTGCGCGGGGTCTTCACAACAGCCAGTACTGCAGCGGTGGCATCAGCGGGCTCCATGCTTGCAGTGCTATGGCGTTAGCGAAGCGCGTAGAAAGGGCGCGAATAATGGGATGCCTACCCACAGTACACCGCTCAAAATGGGGTCGGCGGCATGAAAAAAGGGCGCGAAATTATGAAATGCCTACCTATAGTGCAGCACTCGAAATGGTGCCTGCTGGGGACTCCGGGAACTGTGGGATAGGTACCCACAGTGCAACGCTTGCAATGTCGACGCTTGCAACAGTTGTGCGGACAGACACTGTCGACTTGCTGTGCTTTGTGGGGACACACAAAATCGACTCTATACAGTCTGCTTTAAAAAATCGACTTAAAGGAAATCGACCTACTGCTGTAGCGAAGACATACTCGGGCATAGTCTTCTTTCTGCTCCTTCACCCACCAACTTAATAACTGAAGCTTTGCACTGCAAGATTTTTGTATTTTTTCCCCCTACCAGTTGGGTTGTGTATAATATGCTCACTTCTTTTGCAGTATGTACTAGGAACATGACAACATATGACCCATTATATTGACTGATTTGATGCCCTAACTTTTTACAATTTGTCAGGTAGAACTAACTTGACAATTTGGAACTAGATATCTGTCAACCAGCTAGACTGAGTCCAGAATTCAGACTTTTATTGATACAAGTAGAATATAACATTCCTTTGAGTTCAGTATTATATTTGAGAATGGAGTGTTATAATGTCCAGGATTGGAGATAGTACTGTGTAATGAATATTTATATGTACTCTACTTCAGAAGACAGCTTTGCAGTGCAAGCAAATGTGACTCTCCAGCGGTTTATAATTGTTTGAGATAGAGAATTTCAAATAAAAGGAAAATGACTACATTTAAAATGTTTTCATATCTTACTGCCCATCTGCATTACACCTAAAATGTGAATCCTTATTTTTAAATAAAGATAAACATATGTACATTCTGTAAGTGAGGAATATGGGATTTAAAAATTTCTTTTAACCAAAGCATGCCATTTTCCATTGCATGTGATATTTGGATTATAATTATGAATATCTACAAAGTAAAAACAATATCAGTTTTTCTTAGGGGCAGCTAAGGTTTTGAATAGTAGTATTGTTACAAGTGCACACAAGAATTAAATAAGGGCCTGATATAGCAATTATTCTAATTATCACAGAAAAAGTAAGGTATTCTGGTAGTTGCTACCAATTTCACATCAATATTAGTTAGTTAGTTATGCCTGTCACCAATATACAGACACATTAAAAGCTAATTAACTAAATAATACAGTTGGAAATGTGTCTAGAAAACTAGCATCATTGTTCTTATCCTCATACTATTGAAAATGCAGGTATTGATTATTAAATTCTGTGTCTTTGTCATAAGCAACAGACAGAAAGGAAGTCAATACTTTGAAATGTATTGAAAAGGGCAAATATAGTGTCTGTCTATAAAAAGGGAAATAATTACAGACCAGTCAGCTTAGCTTCTGTACCTGGAAAGGTAATGGAGAAAATAATTAAGCAATCAATTTGAAAACACCTAGAAGATAAGGTGATAAATAACAGTCAGCATGGATTTGTCAAGAACAAATTGTGTCAAACCAACCTGATAGCTTTCTTTGAGGGTAACCAGCCCTGTGGATAGGGGGGAAGCCATAAATGTGGTATATCTTGACTTCAGTAAGTCTTTTGATACTATCTTGCATGACTGTCTCATAAACAAACTAGGGAAATACAACCTAGATGGAGCTACTATAAGATGGGTGCAAAACTGGTTGCAAACTCATTCCCAGAGAGTAATCATCAGTGGTTCACATGCTGGAAGGGCATAAAGAGTGAGGTCCCACAGAGATCGGGTCTGGCTCTGTTCAATATCTTCATCAATGATTTAGATAATGGCATAGAGAGTACACTTATAAAGTTTGTGGATGATACCAAGCTAGGAAGGGTTGCAAGTGCTTTGGAGGATAAGATTAAAATTCAAAACGATCTGGACAAACTGGAGATATGATCTGAAGTAAATAGGATGAAATTCAATAAGGAGAAGTACAATTTCCTTCCACTTAGGAAGGAAAAATCAGTTGCACACATACAAAATGGGAAATGACTGCCTAGGAGGGAGTACAGTAAAACCTCGATTTAACGGACTTCGGATGCAACGGACAAAATTTCTGATCCATATCAGACCGCGACCCCTCCCGGCTGCCGCCCCGGTCCCAGCTGCTGACGGGCTGGCTGACGGCTCCCGGCTGCCGCCCAGATCCCAGCAGCGGGCAGACTGGCTGCTGGCTCCCGCCTGCTGCCCCGGTCCCAGCCGCTGGCGGGGTGGCTGCCGGCTCCTGCCCGGGTCCTGGTAGCGGGCAGACTGGCTGCCGGCTCCCGGGAGCCGGGCGGGCTGACTGCCGGCTCCCAGCTGCCGCCCTGGTCCCAGCAGCGGGCGGGCTGGCTGCCGGCTCCCGGCTGCCGCCCAGGTCCCAGTAGCGGGCAAGCTGGCTGCCGGCTCCCGGCTGCCGCCCGGGTCCCAGCAGTGGGCGGGCTGGCTGCCGGCTGCCGCCCGGGTCCCGGCAGCGGGCGGGCTGGCTGCCGGCTCCCGGCTGCCATCCGGGTCCCAGCAACGGGTGGGCTGCAGAGCTGCCGCCCCGACCCTGTGGCGGGTGGGCTGCTGCTCTGACAGCTCATTTGTTGTTGTTTTTTTTATTAAATAACAGACTTTTTGATTTAACGGACACCCCCTCGCCCGAATTAGTCCGTTAAATGGAGGTTTTACTGTACTGCGGAAAAGGATCTGGAGGGTCATAGTGGATCACAAGCTAAATATGAGTCAATAGTGTACTGCTGTTGCAAAAAAAGCAAACATAATTCTGGGATGTATTAGCAGGACTGTTGTAAGCAAGACACAAGAAATAATTCTTCTGCTCTACTCCATGCTGATTAGGCCTCAAATGGAGTATTGTGTCCAGTTCTGGGCACCACATTTCACAAAAGATCTGGACAAATTGGAAAAAGTGCAGAGAAGAGCAACAAAAATGATTAAAGGTCTAGAAAACGTGACCTATAAGGGAAGATTGTAAAAACTGGGTTTTTTAGTCTGGAGAAGAGAAGACTGAGGGGGACAGGGTAATAGTTTTCAATTAAATAAAAGGTTATTACAAGGAGGAGGGAGAAAAAAATGTTGTTGTTAACCTCTGAGGATAGGACAAGAAGTAATGGGCTAAAATTGCAGCAAGGGCCCTTTAAATTGGACATTAGGAAAAACTTCCTAACTGTCAGGGTTGTTAATCATTTGAATAAATTGCCTAGGGAGGCTGTGGAATCTCCATCATAGGGGATTTTTAAGAGCAGGTTGGACTAACACCTGGGATGGTCCAGATAATACTTAATCCTGACTTGAGTGCAGGGACTGGACTAGATGACCTCTCGAGGTCCCTTCCAGTTGTATGACTGATCCATTTTAATAATGGGGACATATTTTTCATGAGACTCTTCCCATATCCTACTTAGACCATAGTTTTGTTAATAATATTCTTTTTTACGTGCAAAACAGAAGTCCACAACCATGAACAGTTTTTATAATAGCCCATGTGGGACCATGGAAAATTGTAGATTAGCTATGGGTAATCCTAGTTTATCTTGTTGTTATGTATTTTAAGATGCTATCCGTGGCCTTTTGGGGTATAATTACATTTTTCACTGGATGTGTAATTTAGTTTCTGGAATAACAAGACAAAAGGTTATTTAGAATTTTAACTGACAACCAGGAAGTCGAAGTGCTGACATCAGTCTACCTCCTGACAGGTCGATAGCTCAAAATACATTTAAAAAAAGATGAGAAGCCTGGCAAAAAGGATCGGCCCTTAATGTAGAAAAACCTATTTAACTTGCACATTCTTATTTTTCATTTTATTGTAAGAGTAAATATTTTTCTCTCTCCATCATGATCCTGTTACCTAGCAAACTGAAAACCTGAGAGTTACTGCTATGGTTCTGTAGTTACAGTGACTCAGCCAAAAGTGTAGGAGATTTTACTTTTATTTTTTGGCATGGTATTCTTCACTTCCTGTCTTTTATGGATGTATATATCTCCGTATCTTGTTAAGTAGCTGCTGCATTTCAATAGTGAGTGAGGTGATTTCTGTGGGCCTGGATTTTATTGAGGCCTTGTCCCAACTTTTGTTGCATAGTTTGCACAAATAGTTTTACATATGAAAATTCTCTTGCCTGTGCATACAGACACTAGGGCTGGAAAAGGGCAGATGTGTGAAAGTGTACACACACAGGGGAGCTCAGGATCAGTGCCAATATATTTTTAGAGTGGTAAATCTCTATAGTGCTTAGCAATTCCTAGTGATTAATGTGCTATATAAATGTGTGATTGCAATGATTTAAGTTATTTAGAATGCTGATATATCTAACCTGAGGTGCAATTGATTTTCTTATATTGTGATGCTTATTTAGTTACATTTAAACAAAACCCTTGAAGAGGTTTTTTGTCTGTATCTGAGAAGCACGAGCCTTGTCCTGCCAATAATTTCAGTGGGAGTTTTATGTGCAGTTTGGCAGGACTCGGTTTTAAATTGACACTAAAAAAACAGGACCAGTTAGGTTTTCAGAGAAATTATTTTGTCTCTGGATCCAACTGCCCCAAAGGCCTGTGATAGATGAGACGGCATCCAAAATGGAAATGTAGAATCTCCGGCAACTTTTCTTCTTGTTGTGCTCCTTTACCCATTTCTGTGGCAAATACAGAAAAGACAATTACAATGAGAAAGCTGGAGACAACCATTGGTAGTATATCTAATGAACCTTTCTAGTAGAAAACTGTAAAACTATATGATCTATTTACCCTGGGCAATTCGCAGCCTTCATCATCAAAGACTGTTTTATCACTACATCAAAAACCATGCTTTAAGGCTTTACCATGACTTCACACGGCATTTAGAGCAGTCCTGACACTCAAATCTACTGAATCTCATTTAGATTAAACAACCTTTCTACAAACATCTTTAAATGTAATATTAGGGCAAATCCAAAATGCATAGCTCTAGAACTGTTCCTAGATTTATTTTTCCAAAGCACTGTACAAATAATAATGAATCTTCACCAAGACCTTTGTGACGTAAGCACATTACCTTCATTTAAGAATAGCAAAATTGAGACACAGCTTAAGTGACTTGGCCAAAGTCGTCAAACAGTGAGTCAGTAGCAGAGCCTCCATTAGCACACAGGAGATTTGGACTCCTAGTACTATTCTAATTCACTAGACCACACTATCTCATATTTAAATGTTTTAGATCAAAGGTTAGGTTAGAAGACCCATTCAGTGTGATAGCTTGCATTGTATGGCATTCTCACTTGCAACTTACCTAACCTCATCTTGGGTATGTCTCCAGTGATGGTGCTGAAAACTATATTTCCTTTTTAGCCCAAACTTCTCCTTCCTTGGCTTTGGGCTATTTCCTTCAAGATTATCTTTCCTGTTTATATTGCTTTCCTCTTCTCACAGAGCCAAGCTTGAGAGCTTTTGGTGATCTAATAAAAGAACTCGGGGAACTGTTTTTGGCAAAGGTGGTGAGTCTTTTAAAATTATGGCCTCTAGGAAAACTGTTAAGGGTGTGGCTAGATTCAATCCGATGAAAATTTAAAGATTTTAAAATAAGGAAACTGTGTTGGATCTACAGACCATTGTGGTTTGTTCGGTGGTGGTGTGTGTAAAATAATACAAAATATGTATTTTTTTTTATTTTGTTCTATTTTTGGTCTTTACTGATCTGTCCCTCTAACTTCCTAAAAACAGCAGCAAAGCAGTTGTGAAGTCAGAAGAGGTTCCTGCTGCTCAGCTCACCAGTCACAGCAATCACTTAGCTTTACCTTTCAGCGGCTATTGCCGCTGCCAGCTCCAACTACCCCTCTCCTTCCTGTGGTAGGTTGAGCCCAGAGAGAGCCCATTCCCGAGCTGAAGGATAAGAAGTATCTGGGAAAGACTTGAGGGACACTATGAAGCCCCGTATGTCTAACTTCTTGACTTTTCCCTGCGGGGGGGAGGGGGGGAGAAATAAGAGTACCAACCACTCTTCCTCAGAACAAGAGCTGCTAGGATACTAATTCCCATGTTGGAAAAGAAGCCATTCCCTGTGTTAACCGGCCACCATCCCTCTTCAACAGAGTAGAATCTCTGAGCAGGCGGAGAAGGAGCCACTGCCTTGTAGCAGATGAAGAGTGACCTGTCTGCTCAGCCTTTGGGGAAGAATTGGCAGCCAGGTGTTACCTTCTTTTTCTCACGCCTGGGTAGGCAGCAATACATAGCCTAGTACACATGTAGGGAGGTGATCCATAGCTCCATTTGGTATCACTCCTTTCCATTCCTGGGGAGTTTGTGTTGTGGCAGCAGTTCCTGCAGGATACATCACTGCTGCTTTCAGGTTGTTCCCACCATCTAGATATTGTCCTATAGCACCATAATCCAATCTCCATTCTGCAACCCAAAGCCTTCCTAGAGTGTGAGTTGCTGAGGGAAAGGAAAGGGTTATCTTTGGACACAGTGGCATTTTTCAGGTTTACCTGAGTTCCATGGAAATAGGGAAGCACCATCAGTTAGAAACTGAAGTTCTTATTACTTCGACTAGGGAGCAGAGCAGCACTATCCTCTTCTGATATATTACAGCAGCTACTAAAAAGCAAAGAGGATAGAGGAGTAAACACTGAGAATTTGTAACAAACCCCAAGATATGCCCTTATACATCCAGTGACATGTCCTAATATTTAAATGTTTGAATAAAGTAAACAAAATGTTAAAAATTAAAATTACACAGTGCCCTTTGCACACAGTTTTTTTTAATGTAGTCAGAGTACAGGAAAATCTTATTATTATATGAGCTCTGATTTAGATAGTTAATGAAGACGGCATCTGCCTTGTTAATCTGTCATTAGTCTTGAGTGACCTTGCAATGAACTTTCAATAAGGTTTGAAGGAGGGTGAAAGTTTTCCAGTTTAACTGCACAATGTTCATGCTTAATAGATAAGCATTGGCAATAAAAATATCAATAATAATTACAGGCTCAATCCAGAAAATATTTATTACTAAGCACATTGTTTGTTATCAAGAGTAGTCCCATTCAATTAAATGGGAATGGTAGTAAGCACTGTGCTCACTAGTGTTTGAAGTATCAAGCCCCATAAGAAACTGTACTGAGTTATCCTGATAACATTACAAATGATGTAAGATTAAAGAAATTCTGCTTTAAAGAAATATTGGGCCTGATTCTCCATTAAATTACACCAGTTTTAGGTCAGTGTAAAGCTAGCCAGCTTTAGGCCAGCACAAAGCTAATATAACAAAGTGGAAAATTGAGTGCAAAACATGTCTAAGTGCATTTTTAATATCTACAGTAAAGAAATCTTTACTTAGAAACTAGAGAATTCTACTTACCCATATTCAAATTATGCATTCGTAGTCACTCCAGAAAAAATACTGATGTAGGTATCACCATGTTTTTACTTCCCTGGCACTTTTTATATTGTAATAGATTAACTGTAGGAGCTTCTCACTGTGGGTGATGTTGAGGAAGTTATTTTGGTTTTATTATACTTTGAAGATGATGATTTGCAGTCTCTGTCTCCTCTTCCTGTTAGGAGATAGGGGGTGGAGATATTGCTCTGATAGCATCTGTATCAGGGTAGATCCAAGCAACATCAGAGGAAGAGACAGGCAAAAACACACCCCAGAGACTCTTCCTGCCAAAAGGAGCCTAGTCTTGGAGCCAGAGGGGCCCTGCTTTCCCACAGGTATTGGGCTGCTGCAGGTGAAAAGGCAAAAGAGAAGCAATGGAACTTGGGGCATAGCTGAGAGTCAGAACCGAAAAGGGCTGCAGGGCAGCCCAGAGCACAGGGAATACAAAGGTGCTAGAACTAAGGGTGCTGCCACACCCCCTGGCTTGACGTGGTTTCCATCATATACAGGATTTACAGTTTGGTTCAAGGGCGCTCAGCACCGCCACTATACAAATTGTCCCAGCACCCCTGAGGGAATAGTACTTTCCCCAGCATGTGTCTTGGCCTCCTTCCCAGACATTGGGGTTCACAGAAGTCAGGCCTGCTTTCCTGCTCCTAAAACTGGTGGCTGCAGCTGCTCTTTTGGTTTCCCTGGAAGAAAAGGAAACGGAAAGGAGAGGAGGAGAGCTGGTAAGCTGGCCACGGCGTTTGAATGAAGGAGGCAGCTCCTGGCTGATCTATGAAGAACCCCGTGGAGGCTGCTTGTGTGCCATCCTGGAAGGTGTTAGGCACCTTCATTGACATCAGTGGGAACAAAAGGTGCTTGTCATCTCTAGAATAAGGCTCCCTCACAGCATCTAGCAGGATAAGGCCCTTTAAGAGCTGTACCGGGCCCCGCACTTTAGGGGGGCCCCGGTACAGCTCTACCCGTAGTCATCCGGCGCGGCTCTCCTCCGGACGAGCGCGCGTGTCCCCGGCCGGAGCAGTGAGCCCGGCCGGCGGCAGCAGCGCAGTCCGGGGGAGAAAGGGCTGGGAGGAGGGGGGAGCAGCAAGGGCGGCTCACGCCGCTCGTGCTCTCGCTGCAGCCAGCTGTCAGCTGGGGGGGAGCGCCGGCTGGGCGGGGGGGGCACTGGGCGGGGGGGCCCCCAGCCGCTGCCGGCTGGGCTGGAGGGGGCCCCCCAAACTATCAGAGTAGGGGGCCCCCAAATTTCTGTCGCCGGCCCTGACCATGCAGACCCACGCTGACTTTCACTTCTGCCTCACACCCCCAATACCCGTAGTTTCTCCTCAGTCTCTTCTATTACAGCAGTGGTACACTCCCAAGGGGTGTTTTTAGTTCCACACTAGGATTTTGTCAGTCAGTCTCCCTGGTGTGGCTCTAAAGAGTCCAGATATAGATGCTATTGGAGCAACATCCTTGGCCCCAGACTCCTACAAGAAAGAGGAGGTAGAGACTGAGAAATGTCTAATTCAATCACAAATTAGAACACTGGATTTTTAAAAGCATCCCCTGTAACAATCCCTCAGAATTTAGGGCCTTTTTGATTAAAGTAACACTTTAGAAGCAACTGTGGTCTTTGATCTACTGTACAGAAATATCTTCCTTCACTGTGTTTCTCCTCAGTCAACACCTTTTGGTATCCACGCAGAAAAACCCTCCCATAAAACACTCCAGACCATCTTTGTTTCCTCATTATTTCCCATCTTCCCTTCCCAGGACAAGAAAAGGTCTTTCTCTTGGCTTGTACCCACTTTATGCATCTTCAAAAATTCCACTACAGATACTCTGGTGTCTACCAAAGGGACGTCAGCACCGCAAAAGAAAGCAGTCACGTTCCACCACATCACAGAAGATGCAGCAAAGACCAGCAGCAAAGTGGCTAATGGAAGTCCCTTAGCAAAAATTTGCAATGCTTTGAAAATGTAGTGGTTAACCTGCAGACTCACATGGAAGAACAAATATTCTAAATAGAATTGTTCTTGGCCAATATAATACTCTTGGTACTGCTTGTTTAGGAAAGAAAGAGATTGAAATTCTTATTTTTTAAATAATTAGGTTCTAAATTTCAGAAGCAAAGCAACCAATAGACACACACAGAGCTTTGCATCATTGTAAGTGCAAAAGTAGTTGTAAAACAGAGTATGTAAGAATCTCTTGAAGTTGGTGGTGTTGTTTTTTGGCCAATATGAACATACCCATTGTATATTATGTGTTTTACCTGGATGTTTTAGCATCCAGCCAAAAGACTTTATTACAGTGGTTCCCTAGTTCTGCCACCAATACCACACAGACCACTTATTGGTATTACATAGAGAGATGGCTAGTCATATGGCACTGCCTCATCTTATAACACATTGTGTTAGAGTATGATAGGCACTGCCCTAACTTCACTGCTCCACGTGAGCAATTGCTGCAGTTGATGGCAGTTACTGTTAGTTGATGCTTATTGGGCAGGGATATGGTCTGCACCATTGCAAATGAGAGGGAGATGATCCCTAAAACAATTTTCCTTTTCAGAAGAGATCCATGCTATGAAAGAGCCTGGGGATCTCTGCTCTGAGGGTCTCATTTAAGCCCACAAGGAGCAGGCTGGCCGCAGCATGCGGAAGTCTGCTCCGGAAGCAGGCGGCTATCCGACCCAAAACCAGCTGCTGCCGTTTGAGTAGGCTGGGGGAAAGGAGTTCCCTCACCCACTTCAATGCTCCTTGTGTAGCTGGAGAATGAAAGTGGCTCCCAGTCTGCCCACACTGACACCTTTTTGGGTAGGCTAGGAAGGAGGGGCACCCCCTTCCCTTGTCTGGGTAGTTGGGAGTGAGGGAGTGCACCTGCCATTCCTTGGTTGGTTGGGAACATCTGCACCTCCTGGTATATAGGACCCAGTGGAGGAACTCCTGGAGCAGAAGTCCCAGCAAGGTGGCTCCACTGTCCCCTCCCTGCCGTAAGGTGAAGTCTGTATGTCGAGCTGACACCACTCTGCTGCCCAAGCAGGGTGCTATACCGGGGAGGTGGGATGGTGACTGGGGTGCAAACAAATAAAAAGTTCTCTGATGAGGTGGCAGTAGAGCCTCCAAACAAGGGACCGTATATTTTTACTCATCTGAACAGACGTTACAAAGTTTGGGGTGACCTATTGGGCACAATTTTCAGAGGCATTGAACACTTCCGCTCCAACTAACTTAAGTAAGAGATGCATGTGCTCAGCAGATCTGAAGGTTAGGACCATAGAGATGGAAATTCCTATTAAATCATCTAATCCGTGTGGAATAAATTTTAATTCACCTACAGGATTATTTCACTAAAACATATTCTCCATTACTTTGTCCAGTTCTCAATAGCTGATATGGTTGGCTTTCTACTACTTCTCCTAGAAGACTATTCCACATTGATTACAGTATAGGTGGTGCGGTAAATAGGCTGCCTGACATGAACCATTAAAATACCCTGTTTTTCAGATGCTTATAACTTTGCTCAACTTCAGTTGTCTGCCCCAGGTTGAATTTTGGGGGGAAATTTTCAGCAAAAACAGCTCCTCTTTTTGTCAGAGTAAGGTTAAAGGAAAATACGTTATTTTGCCTTTGTTTAAAAATTCTTAGAATGAGGGCTGATTGGGAATTTTTTACAAATTTCTCATTTTGAAAAGTTTCCAAAAAAAAATTCAGAAGTGTTGAAATGGGCTGTTTTGGGGTTCAAAATGATAATTTGTTTTGAAATTTAAATTTAGCTAAATTGTTAAAAAAAAATTAAAATGTCAAAATAAAAATGAAATATTTTGAAGTAATCAAAACAAATGTTTAGCTTGAGCCAAACTGAATTTATCAGTTTTGTGAAAATTTTTGAGATTTTCATATGTCATCCCAATTTAGGAGAGGAAAATATATTGGTATCTTGAAAATGTTACCTCCTTACACTTGCAGCCATTTCATTGAGAAACTCTTGCACCTCCATGCTTTGAAGCATGGTTTGAATATTGGCCGTGGGATGGCTTTTGTGTCTTGGATGTGACTTTTGCCAGCCCTGTGAAAAAATCAGCCCAAATTTGACCAAGTTGTAAGCTTTTGAAAAATTCCAGATTGCACATGCTCAGTAGATACTGGTTAGTTTGGTAACTAAATTCTCCAAAAATTCCATCTGCACTGAAGATGTTCAGCACAGAGTTGAAGGGACTGAGCAGGACTTGGCCTGCAATTGCTTGTTCAGGTTGCTGCAGCACCAGAACTGAGGGGGTAGGGAGACTCTCGCTCTATTGTTCATCAGTTCCCTAATGGTGCCCAGGCAGCAAGGAGGGGGAGGAAACAGCCTGAGTGAAATGAAGAAGAATGGAGCTAGACCAAGAGGACAGACTGACACACACACATCTTGAGGGAACTGGGATGAGGATGGAGCACTGGGGATGCGACTGGGAGCTAGGGCATAACGAGGGTATTGGAACTGGGATGTGGAACCGAGCAGCAAGAAACAGAGGTGAGACGTGTTGCAAGGGCATTAGGACATGAGCAGTCTAGAGGCGCCATTGGCAGAAGGGATCAGGTGTGTGGAAGAGGCAGTGAAAACAGTGCAATCTTAATTCATTTCCTGTGTGCATATGCATTGATTCATTCTTTAATTACGTGATTGTATATTGTTTTCCACCGAGACCCGTGCCTCATTCAGTGCACAGGATGGATGGAGCTCAGGTAGTGAATCAGAGTTGGGTGGTTAATGAGCCCCCTGTGTCATTTGTTATGACGCTTGAAGGTGCACAGTGAATGAGGCAGAGGATTGCAGGAAGGACAGGATGGTCTCAAGGTTCAGTGGGATGAATGCTGCATAGAGCATTGGAATCTATCCCTGCCTCCGCCACAATATTACTGTTTGATGCTGGCCAGGTGATTTAAACCAGACTTTTCACAGGGGGCTACCAAATGTGTGTTCCTCCTTTTTCTGAATGCCCACTCTGAGATCCTGGGGTCTGATTTCCATTAGTGCTGAGCCCTCCCAGCTGCAGCTGAAGTAAATGGGAAATGTTCTCTGACCATACAAAGTGCTAGAAATGCTAAATTCTCTAAAAAAAAAAAATAATAATAATAAAAAAATGCCCCAGCTTTTCAAATTGGGAGTCCAAAATTAGTAGACACTTTTGATATTAATCGCTCTCTGCCTCAGTTTCCAACCTGTAAAATGGGGATATTATCACCCAGTCCTTTATCTCCCTGGGTTGTGAAAATAAATGAATTCATGTTTGTGAAGTATTCAGATACGGTAGTGATGAGCACCATAGAAAGGCCCAGGAGGAAACTATTAATTCTGTGTTCAGAACAGGGTTTGGATGGTGTGAATACATACACTGAATAATGAGGATAAAATGAAATACTGAATAGCTGTTCATTCAGTGAGAATTGTCCATCCTGTACACTGAGGCAGAAGTGCTGTGGAAAAAAGTATTTCATTACATGATCACAAACTATTTTAAGCGGAAGTGATCAGAATTATGGTTATAGACTCATAGACTTTAAGGTCAGAAGGGACCATTATGATCATCTAGTCTGACCTCCTGCAACGCAGACCACAGAATTTTACCCACCCATTACTGCAATGAACTATTGAAGTCCAAGTCCTCAAATCTTGGAAAAGGACTTCAAAGTACAGAGAGTCCTCCAGCAAGTGACCCAGACCCCCTGCTGCAGAGGAAGGCAAAAAACCTCCAGGGACTCTGCCAATTTGCTCTGGAGGAAAATTCCTTCCCGATCCCAAATATGGTGATCAGCTGAACCCTTAGCATGTGGGCAAGACTCACCAGCCAGACACCCTGGAAAGAATTCTCTGTAGTATGATTGAATTAAGGTAGATTTTTTGGATGTACAGCCAGTCGGTAAAATCCTGCCGCCATCAAGTCAATTACAACTCTCAGTGACTTCAGTGAGACCAGAGTGCCACTCTCTAGGTCTGCAAAATAAATGGGAAATTCTTTTTTTAAACTTTACTTTACTCACTGTCAAGCCAGTAAATTTTTGCAATCAGTTGTTGGTTGAGTGCACGACAGCATGACTTTGGAAAACAGCCCCTGGTCTATTCCTTAACCATTGGAAAGAAACAAAAGAAATAGGGAATGTTTGGGGGTTTAGATAAAAATGTGACTAAATATAACATTCCTTACCACTAGGACAGAGGCCTGCCCGCTTCATGGCTGACAGAGGCCTAACTTTGAGAATCCTATTATTGTAATAAAAAGGGAGGGAAATAAACATTACGCAGACCTCTTTCTCAGAAAATGCTTCACAGGCTTCCTCCATTAGACAAAACATATCCCTTCTGTGGTCAGTAATTTTCCATCAGCCAGAGGCAGGAATCTTGCTGATATGCTGAGGATTCTTATTAACATTTCCTCCTTATTATTAATAGTTGTTATGGGTAAAGGTCCCAGTGGGTACTAGACACTTTACAAACAAATAAGGGGACAAGGCACTTTCCTTGGGCAGAGGAAACTTGCAGTCCAAGGGATTTTCCTGAAGTAAAATAAATATCGCTGGGCCATTTTATTTATTTAATATTATTTTAAGGATTTATCCAGCATGCATAGCCTTCGTAGTTACTGCAGAGGTTGTTTTCCAAAAGTTAGAAATTTCATAGGCAACCCACAGTGGAATGCAAATATGACCATGGGTACGTCAAGAACTAGATTTTGAGTAAATCAAAAAGGAAACCCCAAGAACCAAGAAAACAACCTCAGAAGTTAAACCAAACCGATGTACCTCTATAATTCCCTGTGCACTGCCAAACTCCAGCTCTAGAAAACCATGAAAGGGACTAAATTCCACACATAGGGAGCCAGTAATGAGAAGTTCCCACGGCCAATCCAGAGGCGTTGCACCCTAGAAACTGACAGAGCATTGTAGGTTATTTTAATTGTTATGATAGGGCAGAGTGAGGTATAACTGCACTTTAAAATTAAAAGGAAGCTAGAACAGAGACTTCTTTAGTACAGATGGTAGGTGCTTATAGCAGCCCCCCACTCCCCACTGAAGAGGCTGGCAACTACATTTTCTATCATATGGAACTTCAAGTTAGCCTTCAAGGTTTAGCCCTAAGCAAAGCACATTAAGTTAACAAAGTCCTGTGGCACCTTAAAGACTAACTATAAAGTTTTGAAGCATAAGCTTTCGTGGGCTAATACCCACTTCGTCGGATGAGTTAGTTCAACTTGCAGGTGACCAAGGCATGGATGACCTTTGCAAAGTCTGCTTTAGAGAGAAAATTTCACAGCCTCATGGCCAGATTAAATAAAATAAGATTTTACGGGCCAAAGTTTTTACCTGACAGTCCAAGTGCAGTATTGGGGGAGGGGAAAAAAACATTTTGGCACAAGCCACATATGTACCCTCGATAGACAATACAGCACCACTGCTGCCCTTTACCACCATGTGCTTCCAGTGACTGCCAGCACAAGCAGTAGAATACAATCACTTTTCTGCTAATTCTCAATACATGTGCTAGCATCTAGAGCTAACACTGTTTTAATATTACATTTTCTAATATCTTTTTCCAACACCCTCTGGTATTTCAAAAGTACAGTGGAACACTGAGGGTGGCACTCTGAGTTAGTACCATGGCTTTTTAAAAAATCTTTGGAGACTTGGTTCAACAATTAATTAAATACAAATAAAAAATTCATTCAGTGCTTTCAAACTGCCATGCATATCCTCACATACCCAGTCCAGATTTTAAAATATTGATTCTATTTAGTGAATATAAAATCATTATAACAATCAGATTTTGTGAATCTGAAACTGGTTATTTGAATGTTTCTGATATTCCATGAGACATTCAGATGATCATACTTGGTACACAGTTTGGCAATGTTATCTCAATCTAGCAAGCTCTGCTTTAGAGAGGCCCAGGACTCTTGTTAGCCTGGGAGTTGGAAGTGAGGATGAATGTTCTTCGGCATGCATGGCTTTACCTGGGACAATTGGTCCTTCACTTTCATTAGCCCTTTATCAAATTCAACAAAGGTATCCAACTAATCAAATATATATATACTATTGTGCTATGCAAGCCTATGTATTAAAGTACTGAAACGCTGTATTATATGGGCATAATAGTGCATAAATACTAAATACTCTTATCATACTTTGTTTTTCAAATTGATTGGTGGTGCATCACACAGACTAAGCCACCCTGGATGTTGCACAGTGAATGAAATGGTTGTTCATTATTTCTTTTTTATCTTCATGGTTGAGCAAGTAGACCTCCTGTTCATTCATTACACAGTCCTGAGCTCATTTATTGCATGCTGTCAGTCCTGTCCTAAGAGCCCAGATATGAGCTCAGGCAAAATTAGGTGTTGATCCACAATGCCTGTGTCTCAATCATTGCACCTCTTCCACCCTGTACACTAACTGACAGAGGGATTCCGTCGAAAATAAACTCTGCGGTACACTTAAAGTCTGTCTCGTCGTGCACACAAGGGGGCAGAGTCCAGGTTGCACAAGTAGTCTTAACTTAGGCATTTCCTGATTTCTGAATGCTTCACATTATAACCTTACAGTAGTTTTCTTAAATTTAATTTTCTAAGTTTAAACAAATAAGAAAACAGACATTCTGTAATATGGAAGTACCGCGTTTTTTAGACAGAGGTGCCACTCAGTATTGTCTAAACCTTTTTTTTTTTTTTTGGTCAGAGTTCCAAAAAGCTCTACCCAACAAAATGTTACCCTGAAAGGTAAATGTTTGTCAAAGTTATAAGCAACTGAAGCAAGTTAACAGCAACTGAAAGGCTGTTTTCAGAATAAAATTTTAGGCAACTTTAACTGTGGCTATCAGTATAATCTCTAGCAACATTTTCTCATTTATAAATTCATGTTTCATGAATATACATATGTGGTGTGCACTTGAACTTTTACAGCAGCGAGGTTTGTTTCCCCCTATAGGCTGGGGTTTGGCTGGAATTATAGTTGGGGGTTTCTTATAAAATATCTAAAGTTCCAGTTAATATTTAAGGGAAATTGTAGACTTAAACAAGCTAAACAAATTCTTTCTGTTTTTCAGTTTATAAAAGGTTGAGGTTTGTTTGTTTGTTTTACTAGAGCCAGCTGATTTTCTGACGAAATAGGGGGTTTGGTTACTATGGGTGAAACATTGACTGCGGGCAATATCTGACTGAAAGGTATATTCCTCAGTGAATTGGAAGCAGGGTTCTCCCTTCCCCTCTCCTTTTACTTCACATGTTAATCACTTCATCACTAAACTCATGTTGGTCAGTCCTTAAAGGAATTTTAGGACAAAGTATTTCATCTAGTATACTTTTTAGAACCCTATGAAGTACTTTTTGGTATTCTAGTGCTGGGTCCTCACTCCAATGTTTGTAATTCCTCATTAAAATCCTGAAAATAAAATGTCTTGTTCTTGAAGGGGTTTTTATTTGTTCTATTTTATTAACTTTGACTCCTGCCCCGGTGATGTTAAAGAGAAAAACTTAGTTGCTATAAAAATAGATGCTGAAAATAGGGGCTGCTTGCCAGCCCGTCTGCTCTTTGGGTCAGGGATGGTCTTTTTGTTCTGTGTTTGTACAACACCTAGCACAGTAGGAACATGGTTTATGACTGGGGCGTCCTGCATGGTATCCCAGTATAAATACAGAGCTTGAACCTCTCTAGTCTGGCACTCTCTGGTCTAGCAACATCTTGGTCCGGCATGATTTTTGTTAGCTGGATGTCCGCCTGTTGGGGGTGGGGCCAAGTTTCCTGCAGTCTGGCAAAGTTTGTTTACAGTAGCCAGTCATGGCTCTCAGTGTTCTAATTTACCCCTAAATGTGTCTCCTAAGAGACCAGAAAGCAGTGGAAATGTTGGTAATGCTGCTAAGGGTAAGCATGTGTCAATATCCATACAGCAAAAGGTTTCAGAAATTGGAAAAGGGCACATCAGTACATGGTTCTGTTTATTCACCTTGGCGAATACAAAATAAAGAGACACCCGCTCACTACAATGCTGTTTTGACCTCCCATGGTTCGGCAAATTGTCTGGTTCAGCACCAGTCAGGTCCCAAGGGTGCCGGACTAGACAGGTTCAACCTGTATAATATAACAATAAGGGTTTGACTGTACAGTGAGTGGGAGTTTTACCTGAGCAAGGCATGTTCATCCAATGCAACCTGTGCACACACTTCAACGCTCCACATTATGATGTATTTAAATCACAGTCACCTTTTAAATGACCAGCGTGGTTTCTAAAATGAAAAATACAGCTAGCTAGCAAATTCAGAATCTCTGGAACACTAACAATAGATTACTTTGAAGTTGATGGGGTTTATTGTTCACAGTCAATCTGCAGTTTACTATGGATTTAATACATTGGTTCTCAAAGTGGGGGTTGCGACCTGGTTATCTGGAGCTGGAGCCGTGGGCTACCACTCCCCCCCCCCCCGAACCCGACCCCTGCCCTGGGGGACTGCTGGCTGCGACCCCAACCCCTATAGGGGATCACGCTCAGAGGCCTGGTGTCCAATAGGGGTCACCAATACAAAAAGTTTGAGAACCACTGATTTAATAGAGTAAAGCAAAAATCTCACTCGGTGAGTCTACAGTTTCAAAAAGCAAAAGTATACCCAAAACTTGAAGCGTTTCTATAATGATAAATGAGTATAAATTGCTAAATGGCTAATGACCTGTACATATACACTGAAGTACTTCTAACAATTAGAAGCGTTCTGATTGCTTACTTCACTTTGTATCACTATATAGTTAACATCGTTTCACTGTTGGAGGGTGATTTTATTTATTTATATATTTTAGAGTGGCTCTTTAGGCAACAAGTCAGTGTGAATAGTGATTCAAGACATATTGCAGATTTGGAGAATAAAAAGATAATTCTCCCAGAGGCATTTGTGCAGTTATAATAGGAGTGCCATCTCAACTTAATTTGATCAAGGAGTAATTGGAATGTTGATAATAATGCTATGTTAAACTTTGTAAAACTATAGGGAAAATACTGGTCCAAATGTACTCAGTCGAATGGCCCACTCCCAAGAAAAGACAGGTAATTATACAGAAGTGGGAAGCAGATGATGGAGAACACAAGGTGAAAGCACTGTCATGATGGGGATTTACACCAAGAACCATCCCAATTATTCTGAATGATACTTACATGTCATCAGAATATTTGCTGACTTTCACATCCAAGAACAGGCTTTCTCTGTCCAAAAAAAATAATCCTAATGATTGTAAATTTTCTTTGACATTGCATTTTTGGGGATAGAATATTCACAAACAGATTTATTGAGATGCCCAAGAAAAATTCCTAATTGTCACTTTGCATTTTTCTGATTCAGTGATGCATTGGAAAGGTTTACTAAAATCTCACCGTTCCTTTTAACTTGGAGTATAAACTTTGCATGACGTTATTTCGTGATAAATTAGTGAGCTAATCTCTTGATTTGTCCCTGTTTGCTCTCCAAGACTCTCTTGAGCTGGTTTGGTATTAAGCACTCAGCATGGGCTTTAAGAAGCAATGCCAACTCCATTAGAATGTCTTACTCAAATCTGGTTTGGTGATGCTAGTAGACTGGTACAGACAACTGGATATTTGGATGTCACACATCTCCTTTGCCTGTATCTGTGGATGTCACTGACGCCCTCACTGGTAGCCTTGGGAGATGGTCTACTCCTGGTGATAAATGAAGACCAAGGGCTGGTCCTCACTACCAGGGGGGATCGACAGCAGATACGCAACTTCAGGTACGTGAATCACATAGCTAAAGTTTGCGTATCTGCAGCGGACTTATCTGCTGTCCTCACAGCAGTGAGAGTCAGCAGCGCGCTCCCCCGTCGACTCCAGCTTGCACCTCCCGGCAAGCTGGAGTTCCGGAGTCGACGGGGGGCACCGTGGGCGATCGATTTCTCGCGTCTAAGATGCCAGAAATCGATCGCCAAAAGCTGGATCACTACCAGCCCTATGTATCAGATTGTGCTGGTCTGCCTATATGAATGCTAATACAAGTAGGCAGAGGTGCATTTGGTGGCTTCATTTTCATGTATCTGAGAGATGTCAGTGGGAAAATTTCCAATAATATTTGCCCCTAAGCGCTCTCTCTGAGAGGCCTCCCCAGGACTCATCTTGTCTCTCCTCTTGTTCCATGAGTGCATGGGATTATTGAGTTAGTGAGAAGGCAGGGGTTCCGGGGCTTTCTCTGTCCTGATTATATCCAGTTCGTTTTTGTTTCTTCTGATCCAGCCAGTGGTGTAGATCAGAGGTTCTCAACCGTTTTATTTTCTGAGGCCCCTACTCCAACGTGCTTTAAAAACTCCATGATCCACCTTTGCTACAACTGGTTTTCAGACCGCATTAGGGGATAACAAGCAAGGCAATTGCCTGGGGCCCCATGCCACAGGGGCCCCGCGGAGCTACATTGTTCAGGCTTCAGCTCTGGGAGTTGGGGCTCAGGGCCCCAAGCTGCAATCCTGCATGGCAGGACTTCGGCTTTCTTCCCTGGACCCTAGCAAGTCTAATTCTTGCCCTGCTTGGCAGCCCCCTGAAACCTGCTCACAAGCCCCTGATTGAGAACCACTGGTGTAGAATATCGTCCTCTGTGATTGGGAGACTTGGGGAAGCAGCCAGAAGGCTCATTGAGGAATATATCTGTCCCTGTTGAAGAGTATATTGGCGTGCCTGACATTTGTTCCTAGAATCTGCAGCCTGAGGGTGGTGTTGGACTTGGAGCTGCAGTTTGACATTCAAATACAGTCGTGTCTAACACAGCTTTTTTTCACCTACTTCTAACCTGGACATTACAATGGGCTCTTTTGGAAGTGGGCCTTGCTAATGTGATCCATGCCTTTGCCACTGCCACATTCCATTACTGCAATGTGCTCTGTGTTGGGCTACACCTTAAATCAAGCCGGAAACTGAAGCCAGAGCAGAATTCAGCAGCTCATTCAGTAGGTCATGCACTCCAAGACCACATGACATAGGTGCACTGAGAGCTGGGTGCCGGTTAGTTTCCAGGTAGAATTCTTAAGATTTTGAGTTTTGATCTCTGAAGCCCTCTGGGTATGTTCACACTGTACCTGGGAGCTGTGATTCCCAGCATATGGTAGATAGGCTGGCCCTAGCACTGCTTTAAAAAAAAAAAAAAAAAAAGCAGTGTGGATGTTGTGGCACTGGCAGCAGCTTTGGCTAGCTGCCCAAGTCCCAGTCTACCCAACCCGCTGGGTCCAAAGTCAGGCAGCTTGCCAAAACTGTGCCAGTGCTGCAGTGTCCACACTGCTATTGTTAGTGTGCTAGTTTGAGCTGAGCTAGTGCCAGTCTGTCTGTCCATCCAGTGTAGACATACCCTTAGTGGCTTTCTTGCCCACTAAAGAGACAGCCTTTATCCTTGTGTCACACTGCCAAATGTGTAGTCAGTTGAGGTGCTTAAGCTGAATTTTCCTTGGTAGAAAAAGAAGGTGCTCCCAAGTGAGGGGCCCTCAACTTTGGAATATACTGCCCCCTTTTGGTCCAAAACAACCAATATCTAACCCATAGGGTCTCCACTCTTTACCCAGGCTTTTGGGTCAGGGAGGGGCATGATATGAACTGGTAATTGTGGAAAATGTTTGTGTGTGATTTTAGTTGGCTATTTTCTGGTTTCCATGGGAGCTGCTGGCTTTCTTTTGTCATTGGTCTTTCGTTTATGTCAAAGAACTTAAGAGCCCATATAGGTTTTTTCCAAAAAATATTTATTGTAAGTTAAAATAAAACGAGGGTGAGAGAAGATGGCAGTCCCCTTACTTAAATTCCATTGTATTACAACCATAATAGGCTAACTTGTTAAGCTTCTTAAAGCAAAGCAGATGGCTTTAACTGTAAAAAATGCACTTGAACCATGAGGGAATTCATGTATTTGAATTGTGCCTACATTATATTTGTTTTGCAGCCTAGTTTTTTAAAATATGGCACCCAGGAGTTGTAACTCCTAGTGCTGTGGTCTTAAAAAAATGTTTTTGTTTTCCTCCTAATTTATAAATTTTCTTGATGTGAAGAGGGGTAATAGGTATAGAGTGAAAACATTCTATCCAGTGAGAATGTGGATATATCTAGAGTTTTCTTTAAATGCACTGGAGTCTGATTTTAATTCCTTTCTTGCACACTGGAATGCTTTTGGTTAGTTTGTGTCAGCCCCATGCTGAGTAAATTCTTCATTAATACCTTCTATAATAAGTATGTCTCCCCGTCCACAAGCTGATGTGCTATATGTTACAAACAGCTGAGAGGCTAGGACACTGAAGCTGGGAAATGTATCTTGAATAGGCTCCAGCAAGAACATGACTGTGGTGTGCCTGTCTCTGGTAATGTTTAGATTAAGTCTGTCTTTCAGCTAACATGTTTGGAGAGCAAAAATGAAAGGACTATGATTCATATCAGACCACTCAAGCCCCGTTTCTTTTCTTATTACTCATTTTCAGCCATAAAAATAAGCTTTTTATTTTGTTTCCAAACATACTTTTAATTGTTTAACTGGCAGTGCTAATGAATTCTAGGCAAGACTGAGGTTTTCTTTGTAGTTTAGCAGAACATCATGGCACACCTGATATAACAAAATGTGTGTGTTTTGTATGAAGAGTGTTATTGAAAGCACAATCTCTCCTGAAATTCTTCAGCAGAACTCCTCCTCTAAAACTGAGTTTATCAGAGCAAAGTACTCTAGTATGTATTGCTTAATGTACAACTAAAACTGACACCACCTTACTGAACAGATCCTGATCCTGTGTGCATACTGAGTCATATCTACTGGCCTATATCTGTGAGATGCCAACCACACTCAATTCCTATGAGCTTCATTGAGAGTTGAGGGCACTCTCTGGTCGGGTTAGACCTTTTAAAGAGACAAACAAAAATCCCTATGGTTTGTTTTGTTTTGTTTTCTCTGGCTCCTGTTAGCATTGTAGAAACAGTACAGTTAAGAGGGAGCTTGTAATTCCACAATGCCATGTTTAGAGTCAAATCACAAATAGAAAGAAATACAGCTAATTTTACAGTGGCTTTTGTCTTAAATCTGCTTGCCTTCCTGATTCATTAATCGTGGATAACTTTTTCCAGTGGGCTCTAATTAAGGTGCTGTTACTGAATCATTCTGCATATTTTTATTCTCTGAAGGGAGGCTGCCTGTTCTTCATTATAATATGTACTAAGTAATAACACTACATCTGTAATTCACAAACTTGGGTGAACTTATGTTTTACTAAGTTCAGCAGAATACAGTAAAATCATCTTTAAACTTTGTACATAATGGCTCACTGATGCTCAGCACCCTGAATAGAAAGAGGCAGGAATGGTGGATCATTTCCCTAATCTGAGATACTGGATTAGGATCTGATTCTGAGTGCTATGGCGTGCTCTTAACTCCCAAGTGGTTCCAGAGGAAGCTGAAGGTGCTCAGCATTTTCAGGAGACAACCAGTGCCTCCTAGGGTCTACCTTTTATTTGCTATGACATGCACTCCTCTCCAAATCCCAACATTTCTTCACATTTACTGTCTGGAAACTGTTTTGTCATTGGTGATGCCGGACAATTATGCCCATCCTCCCCCCCTCCCCCCCCCCCCCATTATAGGTCTTATAGCAATTTTACAGATGGAAAAACTGAGGTGCAGAGAAGTTAATTAACTTCCCCCGGTTCACACAGCCAGATACAGAACCCAAGAGTCCTGGCTTCCTGCCCCTTGCTCTGACCACTAGATAGCACATCCATTCATTACAGCATCATATTTTAAAAAATCCTCTTACATGTCCCACTAATGTTTTCTTGCAAGTTGTCCTATTAGAAATATACATTTGTTAGGTCACATTTAAAATCACAAACTTTGATTTCATGGTTTCTTGGTTTGTTTTTATTCAGAGCATATCACATATGCCACATCTGCGCACACATCTTTTGCTGAAGAAATATGCAGCATCTAGAATATAATGCAATATGTGTAAATAGGTCAGTTTTCTCCCAAAGAACTAATTAGTGAGATTCTAAGAAGTATGTTGCATTATATAAATATTATCTATATAAAAAGCTGCTAAAATACTTCAACCGGACAAGATCTGGTGCTCTATCTGCATTGCCTCCCTACTGAATACAGAGTCCAGCTCTAGGGCCCTGACCTGGTAGTGAAAGCTACCTAAGGGACTGAACTTCATAGCCTTTCCCTTTGCAACTAGGACATCCCGCATTAACTGCATTCCATAGGAACAGGGAAACTGTTGACCAATAGTCGGAGGCTCATGAGTGCTGAAGACATATTAGGAGTTGGACCTAAAGTATGAAACTCTCTCTCACAAGTGAGAAAAATTACCATAGAACTAACTGCTTTTGGAACTGAGACAGCAATTGTGCAAAGACCTAGGCACTTGCTTAAACTCTAAGTGCTGAAAGTGGCTAGTCTTCAGTGGCTACACTTCAGTGGCGCTTCACGTAGTGTATAAAGTTAAACACATATGTAAGTCTGCAAGATTGCTGCTTAAGTGCAAAACTAAGTTTGATTTTTATTTCCCTTAGTTTCTACACCCACACACACACATACAGAAAGAGAAACAAACAAACAAAAAACAACAAATGAACTATAAACAAAACAAACTATTTATCCTCTAGAGTGGGACAGATGAGAACTAATAAGAACCTCAAAATATGTTTTTAAATATTTGGACGGTACTCGGATAGATACTATCACAGGACTATATAAGTACCTAACCAAATTAGATAGAACAGCTGTAAAACTATATTGGAATGATGGCAATTATATATTTCTAAAAGAGGTTTCATTACATTTCCTGTGCAATTTAAAAATGTTTGTGATGAGGAGATGGAATTTACTGCATTTTTATTGTATGTTGCTGCTAGCGCCAAAGTGTAGTAGTGGAATAAATTTGAGGCAGAGTAGTGATGTCATTCTCTCCTCTCTTTTTTTAATCCCTTTTTTTGTATTGAGAGCAGCCATCTGCCCTTCTTAGAACAATCACTGAAGCAGCTGTGCATGTAGTGCCATCAATAACAAAAGCTTCTACTTCATACCAGAGGGCAGCAGACTAGAGGTCGCGGGGAGTTATAAAAACGATCAGGGTCAACTGACACCTGATGCCATGCTGTATGGAAAAATAAAACTAGGATTATACAGCCTTTATGTGCACATTGACTAGTAGAGCAGTAGGGTCACCCTTTTGTCTGTGCTTTGTCTTTAGTAGCTATGGGAATGCGTGAGTGTGTTAGGTATATTTCCCCATTACTACCTTTAGGGTAAAAAAAAAGGGAAGGATCCAGAAGGGGAAGCCACATGCAATGAATAAAGCAAATATTACACAACAATTCTTTTGAAAGGACAGAAAAGGGGCACTGGCAGTCAGTACTTTATAATACAGTAGACTCTCGATTATCCAGGATGATAGGGAAAAAATTAATCCTGGTTAATAAAATCCCAGATAATCACCATCCATAGGAAATACGGGAGGGGGGGTTGGTTCACCAGCCACCCTGCGCTGGAGGGAAAGGCATTGGTTCACTGGCTGCCCTGGTGGAGTTGTGTGTGTGGGGGGGAGGGGGGGTTGTGTGTGTGTGCTTCGAACAGCAACAAAGCCAGAGCTGGCCCTGCAAGTTGCACGTATTTTTTTTGACATCCTGGTTAATCCACAACCTGGTTAACCCAATCCTGGATAATCAAGAGTCTACTGTAGTTCAAGTTCAACATTCCAAGTATTCTATAGCAACTGTGCCATACAGTGCAACAAATCATGATTTTGATGTTGCATCTGCAGCATAGTGTTGTTCCCTTGGCTGGCTTTGGGAACCGAGAACCTGATCCAGGGCCTGCTTCTGATCAGACATTCTAGAGGTTCACAAACCTCAGAGGGCTACATAAATAGGCTGCATCTCAGACTCACCTGTCCCGGGGAGTTGGGCTTTGTGCGCATAATGGACTGGAGGGAGAGGAAGTGAATGCACGTTACATAGGATGGACTCACCCATTCCCTGAGCAGCTCTTCAAATCAGGTAAGTGAAGTCGTATTCCCCCTAAGAAGCCCTAATCTTATGGCTAACTGTTACCCTCCTTTTTCTGGGGCTATAGAGAGAATAGGCAGGAATACAAATCTGGGCTGTAGTAATCCCTTCTATACCGCTAAAAGGAGAAGAGGAATCTATGGGACTTGGTTCATTTTAATAAAAAATATATACCTTGTAGAGTGAGTACAGCATCTGCCCTCTTTTCCCTAAAGCCAGATTGCTAACTGGGGGGAAAGGCAGCTTTTACCTAATATGGTGCCTCTTGTCACATTTCCCAGGCTGAATTCCAGTTTTAAGCCATCTGCCAGAGTTACAGCCATGCAGCCTTGCATCTCCTTGGATGACAATCATCTAGAGAGGAGTCTGCTCCTTACCACAGACACAGGGGAAACATTCAAGGAAGCCTGGTTGGGTGGAGTATCAAGATTCAACAGCTGGAAAGCTACAAATACCATATACAGCCACCGCAGCGGGATCCATCTTTGGACACAGAATAGTGTCCATAGATGCAGAAAGCAGGCAGGCACATGACAACCACAGCTGCAGAAGCTGAGAGGCCCAGGAATAGGTCCAGAATAACAGTGCAACCTCTGGCTCTTCATCTGCCTGTCTTCTTTACACCAGACTTAAAATTACATGTATGCAAAACTGTTTCTCACGCTTCCCTCCCTCCCCCCCTTCTAGGCTGTAGAAAGATGCTGAAACAGCAGGCTGTGATCATATCATAAAACACACGATTCTGCAGCAAAACTAACCTCCTCTCCTTTTCTCTAGAGACATGACTGTATTAGTCTGAAGCTGTTTGTTTTGTCAAGTGTAATGGCTAAGGTTTGTTAAATTGCTTTTGATGACAATACTCTTCAGCTGTGTTCTCTGTGTCTCTGATGCATCGTGTTCTGCTCTCCACTAATTGTCCACTTCATCCCCTAATTTATATGTATAGTTGATGTCACCATGTACTTGGCTGAATAGTTTGCAATTTTATTACAAGAAAAAGTCACAATACTATGTGGAAAAAATGTGAGCAGGAAAACAGAATAGAAATTTATACCATGATGGAAAATATATAAACAGATTTCTAGTTCACACTCTTGGGTATTATATGGTGACACCACAATCTATGTAGGCTGGATAGATTAAAGTTCGTATAAGTGTTTACAAGAATAAGTCTGACATTTTTTTCTCTCTAATGCACAGCCTGAAAATAGTAAACGCTGAAAACAAAATCACATAGCATTTGATGCTGCAAGGCGCTAATCATTCTCAACTCCCAGTATAAAGGAGTAGGGGACCATAAGGGAATAAGGCCTGTAAGAATCATCTCCTGATAACCTATGTTTTATAGATTGCCAAATCCTATATCCTCAGCAAGTTTTTCATCTCATTTCACTTTATATCAATCTTTTCTTCAACTTGTGACATTCAAATTCACTCACATTTAGCTACCTTGCTCTAGGGGAAGACTCATGGCAATATTTGCTGTTAGTTCCAGAGAGTGTCCCAACAGGCGTTCCATTCAGGCAGCTCTGCCAAAGTTACTTATGCAGCCCTTTCAGAGGTCAGCAGACTCTGATGAGTGGTTAGTGGCTCAGAACTTAATGGCTATTTTTGTCTGGCTATGTGATTTCTGGGAAACTTCTCTGAAAATTATGCTGCTCCTCCTCCTCATTTTGTCATAAACCCACAAAGACTGGATTTTTGGTTCTCAGCATGAACAGCAGCACTGACTTTTTTCCCCCCTGCTTTCTGTGTATATAAATGCATCTTACTTCTGTTTGTTCCATTCTATGCATCCTATAGCCCATGAAAGCTTATGCTGAAATAATCTAGTTAGTCTGTAAGGTGCTACAGTATTCCCCATTTTCAGCACTGACTTTGGCACATACTGTTCAAAACAAGCCTACAGAATTAGGCCACGATATTGATTTAATCTCATCCCGAAGGAAGAGTATTCTCCTCATCACAATACAGTATTAGAACTGCTGTGACAAGAAAGGGAAATAAACAAAAGATTTTCTTCAGCTGTGGAAATTTACATTTTTAAATTTCACTGTCTGTGCCACAGCCAACAGATGATTACAAGCCGTGTGTTACTGTCCGATAATGCCTACCTCTAGGGCATTGTGACCCTTGAGACAGAGAAATGAGAATTATCCCATAAGCAGTAATACATGACTCTGTGTGTGCTTATGATGCCACATACACTCCTGGACATGTGATGAGGTGTGAGGTAAAACATCCAGTCCCTATGTCCATTGTGCAGACATGTTAGCTGTATACTCTGGAGTTTAGTATTGAACTCACTTATTTTAATGTTCTAGCTGGCTGAGTTCTGCTCTATTCAAATGTCATCTCATGACGTCACAGCTCTGCAATGTTTCAATTCAGAGCTTGATCTGTGTTTTAGCTCAGTGGGAATTGGGGACTATCAGCACCTTACAGGATCTGGCCCTCAGTTAGATGGCTTCTTCAAATCCAGGACATTATCTCATTATTATTCATGACAACTTCAACTTTGAATGATCCTGAAGGACCCTAACACTAAAACATAACTGTATAAATAACCAAATATATTCTACCAAAAAGGAGCTGTGATTACTAATACTTAATATATTTAGTCCAGCTTATAAAATACAGAATCATTTTCTTCACTAACTCTGAAAGCTGTATAGAGAGATACTAAATGGCTGTTGTTGTTTTTTAAAAAAATACTGTCACAGCATTGGCACCTCTAGAGAACATTGCCAATAGGATAAAAGGATCATCTAGGATTTTTGGCAACATTTGGGTTAACTACTGTATCTGGAGTCTGGTTAAACTATAGGAATAATTATCACTGGTTCTTTTATTATTTATAGCAGCAATAATTGTACTCTGCTTTACAGATGCATTAATTTAAAATATGCCTGTCCCAAAGAGGTTTGTGTGACTCAGTCAGATGCAGTACACGGGATCACAGTTCAATCACAATAATATGTGCTATGGGCCCCTACGGAGAGCAGGAGGGAGTACAGATACAAATTTAGTGAGAGAGGCCTAATTTTCAAATGAACTGGGATCCCAGAGGTAACATTTTCTATTAAGATTGCTTCAAAGCCCCCCTCCTGGACTCGGGAGGAGACATGGGAGGTTTATTTTTGAATATTTTGAATTGGAGGTGTCAGAGACAGTCAGATGTGAGACTAAGAATTTAAAGGTGAAGGAGACAGATGGAGCACAGAAGGATAGATTTGGGTGTTCTGGACATCAAAGTGGTAGCTGTAACCCTGAAAGCAGTTTGGGTTTCCAAGGGAACTGCATAGAAGGGCAAGGAGAGGGGACTGAGGACAGAACCCTGAGTGATATTGACACGGGACAGAATCCAGACCCACAAAAGGAGATGCTGAAAGAGCAGCCCATGAGGTAGGAGGAAAGCAGAGACCCCCAGAAGCCCGGGGCAGAGGAGTGATTCGCTCAGTTGTTAAGGTAGCAGGCAATAAACGTTAAGTACAAAGACCAGTCCTATCAGCTTGGCCAGGTCATTAGTCACCTTGACAAGATTGAATCTGGATTGGAGAGGATAAAAAAGAGAGTGGGAGGAAAGGAAGTTGAGATAACAGGAATAAATAGGCTAGACCTGCTGTTACCATGTTAATCTTGTGATTCTTCAGGGCTACCCAAGGAGAACATAGTAATACTTTATATACGCTCCTCCTCCAGATCCCTCTTCAAGACCCACTTCTGCCTGATACCTACAAGATATTAGCTGACTTGTACTGGCTAGTTGGAGGGGTGTTTGGGGCTTGATGATATTTATTTTGTTTGTTTATACAGTAGACTCTCAATTATCCAGGATGATAGGGAAAATATTAATCCTGGTTAATAAAATCCGGGATAATCACCATGCATAGGAAATATGGGGAGGGGGGGTTGGTTCGCCAGCCACCCTGCTCTGGGGACAGGGGGTGTTGGTTCACTGGCTTCCCTGCGCCCTGGTGGGGGGGGGGGGGTTGTGTGTGTGCTTGGGGCAGCAGCAAAGCCAGAGCCGGCCCTGCGAGTTGAGCATATTTTTTTGACATCCTGGTTAATCCACATCCTGGTTAATCCAATCCTAGATAATCGAGAGTCTACTGTGTGTATATATATATGTATATATATATATATATATATATATATATATATATGTATATATATATATATATATATATATATATATATGTATATATATATATATATATATATATATATATGTATATATATATATATAAAAATATTAATGACTGTGTTTTACTCCTGTTTTGTACCTTTTCCTCTTCGATTAGGACAGGGACCATGTCTTTATGTATATATGGGCAGTACCTAGCGCATTGTGGGCACAATCATAATATAAATAATAAGATTTATAATGAGAACTTTGCTTGTGTCAACCAATCTTCTTTGGATTAATTAACACGTGCATATCACACCTTCAAAGTGCTGAATAGAAACTCTAATGAAATGTTTATAAGAACTAAACAATATTTGGTTTATTTAAAAAAACTTAGAAATGAAAATATTATAATAGACTCTTATTGGAATATAATAGTAGTTATAAAATATATATCTTAAATCAGTAAGCAACACATTTATATAGCAGCATAAAGAGTCCTAGCATTCCAGCTCCAATTTTTTTTAAATTGGAGATGTGTGTGTGATCATACACCACTAAAAATGTAACACCAGTAGTTGTTCCAAATTTTTTGTATTACATTAACACTTCATAAGAAGCTTACAGGACATATTATTTTAGTAATGGTCCCTCTAGTCTCCTCCTGAATCCATAACATTTCATCTTTAGCTATCATAGTTTTGTTCACTACATTATTATGAGAAAAACAATCAGAGTATATTAAAATAAATCTGATTAGGAAGGATTAAAATCTTAATTCAAATTTTCTGATAAGAGTACGGTATGTCTTTCATTTGGGAGGTAAACTATGGTCTGTATCTATAGCTGTATCAGTACAAATATAGGGGTAGGATTGAGTATTATCAGAGGGGAAGTGAATATAAATGGAAATTGATCACTGTCACACTAACTTGTACATTCAGGAGGTGTGGAAAGATTTTTAATTAAATTCTTGGAGTATGTGTACTGCAGCTGGAGCAGCTGCATTCCTCTTGCATGCAAAATGTCCGTAGACATCAAATAAGCAGTAGGATGGCGGATGTAGATTAATGATAGCGTCTCTGGTTTCCTGCGATTATGTTCATTGAGAAGTAGGGCGAGGCACTCTGTGAACCTCTGCTTTGCCCTGATACATGTTAGAGTAGCCAGGGGGATGCTCTAACTGGCACTGGCTTGCAACAATCCCCAAGGGACCACTCACAAGCCCATCACAACTAGAATGCATCATCGTGCCCCAGAGTTGAGGGTGGCAAAGAAGCCCACCCTGCTGACTGTACTGCTGTTGAGGACTCCGCTAGGCCCTGGGACTCCTCAGCAGGGGGATACAGCCAGTCTTCTCTTTCCTTGTGCCATCAGAGAAAAGCAGTGCAAGGGAATTGACTTAAAGGGGTTGGAGGAAAAGTCACAGCCCTAGTCTGCTGCTTTGTGCACTCAGTATACATTATTGACAGTTCCTCTGATTCATGACGGGGGGGGGAGGATCTTTGTGTGGAAAAAAATCCAAATGCAAGAGGTAAACTCCTTTATAATGGTTCCCAACCCCCCAAAAATATGCAAGTCTTGAATTAGAGCTATGTGGGCAGAGGTTTTCACTGGGTATTGTTTTGGGTAGGATGTGGGTGGGTGGGTGTTAAAAAGAAAGGGAGAAGAAGAGAAGCAGACAGCACGTAAACAGAAAAGGGAGCTACACACACAGCCTGGACATGCACAGTGTGGTGCTCTCTGAAAGAGGCTTGGGGTTGTAAGCAAAAGAACTGTCTCCTGTAGCTTTGATCTTCCTGTGTTCAGGGGACCAGGACTTTGTACATTCCTTGTAAACAAACAAGATGGCATCCGTGGTACCTGACTCCATTGTAAGTTTCTGCTCCTAACTGGAACAGCCTGCAAGGTCTCAAATTTTTGGCTGGTTGCTCAGGCCCCAAAAAAATCTTAATACGCTGAAAAACCTAAAGTCCCATTCTTACAGTTCAACACAAGGCTAAAATTTGAAAATGTTTGGCTCATGGAGGTCCCGTTGACCTGAGAGAGAGTTATGTGTATGGATCCACTCAGTGGCGTCGCTAGGGTTGGTGTGACCCAGTGCGGTAAACTCACAGTGTCACCCCTCCAGATTTCGACCACAGATTTATTCTTATTTATTCAGCATGTAATAAGTCAACAGTATCAAAACAGTATCAAAATGGGAACAAGAGCCCCGTGCCCGCCCTAGAGTCCTACACCCCTCTTATCGCGGGGTTTCTCGGGGGGGGGGGCAGCACACGATCCCCTCCCCCTCCCCGCCACTATCCTCCTCCCGTCGCCGCCTCAACCCAGGTCCCCGGAAGCCCCCGGCCGCAGAGTCCATATAAGGAAACAACCTTATAAGTCTCGGTTCCGGCGGGAGCCTTCCTGCTCCTTGTATGGCGATTCCGGTGCCGGGAGGGGGTTGGAGAGAGGTGAACCCGAAGCGCGGGGGGTGGGGGGAGGGGAGCGAAGTGTCGAAAGGAAGAGAAGCTCCAGCGTTTTTTTCAGCCCTGCAGAGCTGCCTGTTCTCCAGCTGGAGATGGAAGCTTAGGCAGGGGAAGAGCGGGGCTTGCTTGGGCACTTGATTTCTTCAGGGATGGCTGTATAGCGCCTGGAAAGAGGATTCCCTGAATCCGGGGGTCTGAAACAGAGGAGTTGGAACGATTTGGGGGGGGGAGGTGCTGAGTGCCACTGAACGAAACTGTGAACCCTGCCCATCATGGAAACACTTCAAGCTGGGGTGCTGCAGCGGCTGCAATTTGCAATTGCAATTTTTCATTTGGTGTCACCCCTCTGAGATGGTGTCACCCGGTGCGGTCCGCACCCCCCGCACCCGCCTAGCTATGCCAGTGGATCCACTACCGCATTTCATCCTTTAAGAAGGAGCTCACAGCCTGGAGGAGCTCAGACCATCTTGCATTCAGGCAAAAATTTTACTGATTTGAGGAGTTTTGTTTAAATTTTTTTTTAAAGGACTGCAAGTGAGGGCGTCCACTGATCAGTGTTCTCAGTGCCATAATATTGGACTACATCATTATTTCTTCAATATTGTTTTGTGCTCCTCTCACAGCACTGGTGGAATCTAGACTGTCTGGTGGGCCAGATAAATTATTTCCCTTCTGATGGAAACTTCCATCAAAAATATTCCGGGAAAAGTATGTTCTGCTTTGATTTTAAAAAAGCAGCAGCAGCAGACAAAGTTCCCTAAACTTTCCGTACTCTACATTCCTAACCTGGAGCTCAGTTCTGCAAAGCTTCACTCACACGAGTAATCCCTACTCACACAAGTAGTCCTGGTGACCCTCAGTGAGAGTAACAGTTTCATATATTATTAAGAAGATGGCAGGATCGGGCCCTGAAGCACCCCATCACGTATATCATGTGATGCTCAATGACTATTACTGTTTCTCACTGAGAGCTTGTAACAATGCAGAAGCTCTCTTTAATGTTCTCCTTTCATTCTCTTTTGCAGTAGGGTCTATGTACTTTGTTTGATATTTGTTTAAACAGCCTTTCACTCAGTAGCCCCCACGACCATTTCCCCAGGCTCCTTTGTAACTTGTGGCTTGTAACTTGTGGCTTATGAACAGGGCCCTTGGAAAACTGAACTCTTAAGGAGGAAATTAGGAGGGGAGAAAAGTCAATACGGTCTGCAAGATTAACACAGTGCGTGTCATTTCCACATTGTCTTTTTGACGCCGTCGAGATTGTACCATCCTGCACACGGTGGAGCCTATCACACCAGTGAGGCAACAGGCAGCACTTTGTTATTACCGTCTCAGTGGTGGATTTGCCACACCTGGGCATGGAGCAAGGGGTTGTTGTGCTGCCCCAGGAGCGGCCCAGAAAAAGAGATTGTGACCCAGAGAGGCATGATCTGCCTTCTGGTTCATCTCCTCCCTCAAGGCCTTCACCAGTCTTATAGCTGAACCAAAGTATGCCCCTTCGCAGATTAGTGGGCAGAGCCAGGGCTCCCCCACTTATCCATCCCTGCCTGTCCATCCCACCCATGTGAATGGTGGCTGTTGAGGGAAATGCAGCAGACCCCTCAGGGCTATTCTCCCTCCCATGCAACTACCCACTGGTGCTGGGGGATAGCAAGGCATTTTTTTGCTCCTTTATTCCCCTGCACAGGCATGCAGGGTGAGCCACGATGTGGCCTTTACTTTCAGCAACTCTTGAGTGCTGCCCACCCAACAAAAATTGAATGTATGCAACAATAACAACACAAACTGAAGATTTTTCTATAAATATTTATTCTTTCCTACCTCCCAAGTCCTTAGCAAACAAAGTCAGTCTTGTTTTGTGGAGAATTCAGGTCAAATCATTCAATAATCTCATTCTAAAAAGGCATGCTGAAAATGCAGCCACTTTCCATTCCCTTACTATCTAATTCTGGTTTAGTGATGTTTACTGTACTGTAAATGACCAACTTCCTGTACAATGCATATGGCTTACTGAGCGACTAAGCAGCTAAAATCCTACAGTCTGCGGAGATCCCCATATCCTTTCTCTACATCTTATATTTGGTTTTTGGTTATCAATGTAAATATTTTGTTAAAACTAGCACTATATTCTTAGCCATCAGGAGCCTCCATGTTAGCCAGAGGTATGTCAGCCTTAGCAAGACATGTTCTTAAAGTTAGTTGACTCAATGTCCTGTCCAATAGATCTTTAAAAAAGGGGGGGGGGGGATGAATAAAATGAATTGCTTTTGAACTCTTGGACTGCACTGGGGCATGGGCAAGGAACGGAGCATCAGGGCTCATTACTTTGAGAACAGTTCAACTTGTTTGATTTTGCTGCTATTTGTTCTTTAAGTAGAGGAGAGGGGAAAATTTGTGTCTATAGTATTGTGCCCTGAATCAGATCAGTTTTCAGCATCCTCTGTTAGACAATGAATCTAGAGTGGCTTCATATGATCAAGCCTTTAAGAGAATGCATTTACTGTGCACCTGCCTGTTATACATCCTGTGTTTGTAGTGAATCCTATTAAACAAATACCTGACAAAGGCATCAGCATGGTGGATAAAGCAACTTAGTGGATGAATACAATTTCAAATACAATAAGCAACAAATACTGATCTGCCCTAGACATACACATGAACTGGATTAGTTTGGTTCTCCTTTAAGTCAATTAGTTTAAACAATCCTATGAGAAACGCCAGTATTTCCATTAGGTACTATACATCTGTCCTTAAGATGAAATGTAATGTTTTAAAAGTAATGTATTTTAATATGTAGATATTTTAAGATGTACACTATATCATCGTAATCCTGTAGTTTGAGTGTCACATCCACAGTTATGTAAAAGTATAGCTTATATAATGGGATTTTTATCAGTCCAGTGGCATCATTGCCAATGCTAAAGCATTATGAGGAAGCTGACCTCTCTGATTTTGTTTCAGTCATGTTGGATCTCAGAGAGGAACTATTTAATGTTTATGGTGAGGGTTCATAGGTATGTAAGTGTTTCTTAAAAATGTCCAAAACTAGTTACTGGATTAGGATTTTCTCTGTCAGTATAGCAGATTGAAGTCATTTGAAGCTGAAGTACGAGGTACTGAAATAGAACATGCTGAGTGTTTAGGACAAAAGCCTTAAAGTGATGTGTTGATCCCTAAGCTTTCTTTCCTAAGGGCCTTATCCTGCTGCCATTGAAATTACCCCTCCAGGGGGATCACTGTATCCTCATTGAACGGGAGCAAGAGCAGGTCTTAAAAGAGCGTTAATGTGACTCCCTGAAGTAGATGCTGAAAGTATTTGGGACAGGTATAACATTCCTCCGGACCTAAGCTCCGAATGTCTTCTGGGGCTAGATACATGCATAAAACTGTATGTCCTGTCCTAAAACACTTGTTGTTTTTCTCAGCATTAATCCCACACTATGGCAGGGTCCGTTTCGGTCAGCTCCATTCGGAGCTCGGACAGGACCAGTGATACGACCGGGGTATACTCCAATCGATGCGTCGTGCCACCTGTCATTGGAGGCAGTTTATACCTACTGCCAGGTGTTAAGCCTACAGCACCTAGTATTCCCAGGAGGTCCCCATCCAGGTACTAGCCAGGCCCAACCCTGCTTAGCTTCCGAGATCTGACGGGATCGTGCGTGTCCAGGGCGGTAGAGCCGTACCCTGTCCTAAAACACTAAACGTCTGATTAAGAGCCGATCTACCAGAGAAGATTTTTTGGGCTCAAAGTTCTGACTTCTGATCTGCCAGTGAACAGGATGTATTAATTAAAGGATGCACGGAATAGCATCAGAAACCACCCCAGGGTTGAGCAATATCAATGCAGCATGTTTAGAACTCCCTGCTGATCAGTATCACTCAATTGTGCTTTCAGCTGGAAAAGAGGGTGAGAGCTGCAACGGCTTATTTAGCAAGAGAAGCCTCAGTGGAAACAGTAACTAACTACCAAGGCTTCTAAATCTGATAGAGAGAGTGTTATGCTGCCAGTTACGAGGAAAAGAAAGGGAAGAACTGTACATTCAGGACAGAAACAACTATGTCATGTCACATTTGAAAAGCTGATTTTGCAGGTTACAGAACTTGTTAAATGCCCGAAGTAGGGCACTATATCAAATTACACAGCCTGATCTTACTGGTAGTTGCCTATCTGTCCCTGCAGGCTTTCATATCAAGAGATCATAATTTTTATAGAGAGCACGTAAACTACGTGGTGGTGTGATGTAAGTCAGTGACTTAGATGAACCTCCGATGTCTAAGGGTTTGGGGTATTGGTAGAGGCAAAGGAAGAAATGACTTCCCAAATTGACAAAAGTGTCTGTTTAGATCACTTAATTTGCTATTGTCTTTGGGTTCAAGTGTGGAAAAGAATGGGCATAACGACAGAAACAAAGGGTGGCAGGGCTATTACTGGTCAGTTTCAGATGCAATTCTCCTGGTAATATCGTCCACCCCTGTAGTACCTTGTCTCTGAACATATTAAGCATGTTACAGACACTAGAGAATGAAGCCTCACAATATCTCTCTGAGGTGAGTAACTATTATCCTCATTGTACTGATAGAGTAACAGAGATGAAAAGATTAAGTGACCAGCCCAAGGTCATTCAGAAGGCTGTGGCAGAGGATGGAGTCAGAGCCAAGATTTCCAGTACTGGGCTTTAACCACATGTTATCCTTCCTCCCAAACATACATACCACAGAAACTAGAGTGGGGGAACAGCTGGACTGGTGCCACTTAGGCCCCAGACCTGCCATCTGATTTATGCAGGATGTACCCCTTACATCTCTGCAGAGCTCCATTGTCTTCCAGGGGCCTCTGCACATGCTAAGGGGTTCCCCGTGTGATCAGATTGAATGCGTGGGGACTTAGTTTCCAATTTTTACTGAATGTGATCTAATTGCTCACTGCTAAGTGGACCCCCAACAAAATTCATGCCACAGAAATGCTATTAATCCTTGGAGTGCTACTGGATTTTTCACTTGCACAGGATATGAAAAAGAAGAGATTTTAGCCCTGCAAGATTAAACAATCATCAGGGTTTAAAGGGTTTAATCCATTGGTGTTCAGACTGGAATGGCTCATAAGTCTCCAAGTCTGAGTGTAATTGGATGCAGCATCAGAGCCATTTTTAAAAAAAAAAACATGCTACCAACTAGAAGTGATCTTTCCTTTGACATTTGTTGTGGAATGAGGCCATAAAACTGTCGCCTTGCCTGTATTTCTTCAGTGTCTCGCTGGATACCGTTGCTGGGGGAGAGGGGGAGTTTTATTCCGTACATGAATTCCGACTATTGTTTCAGGCACACGTCTGCCTTAAGAAATAGCACAAAACAGGCCGTTACTTATTCAGATGCAGAAGCTCCTTCCATCACACAAGACGGCCCATTCAAGTCACATGCCAGAGGTCTCAGCAGAATGGGCTGCAGCTGCTTCAAATCTGCTGTCTAACATTAGAAGCAGTTGGACAAACCTGAGTACAGTAAGCCTCCCAGCTTCAGAGGAAGACAGGGAAAAGATTTGGGATCCAAGCACTATGTTCTCTGAGGATCTGTGGCTTGAAAATGAGAAAAATTGTGCTGTTGTTCACAAGTCTAAGCGAGGACGGAAACGCCAAGAGCTGCTGGCAGTGGCACTGGGGGTTAAGGCGGGAGTAAAGGGGGCACTATTATGGCAACCTCTGAAACTCTTTGCCTATTCACAGATCACTTCTTTGGTCAGACGAGCAGCTTTAACTCAAAACGACAACCACTTCAACTATGAAAAAGCACACAATTTTAAGGTAAGAGCAGCTTTGGAATGCTTCTGGTTTGTTTGTTTTTCCTATGTAAAGTTTGGCACTGTGATTATATATTTCCATGTAACTCTTTATGCCACATCCGAGAGGAGTATTTCGGAAAGTAGTTCTCTTCCTTTGTTAAGATCCATTGGTTGTATAATTTTTAACACATGTTGACCAGGCTATTTAATATGAATAACAATCTCTCTTTCTCAGAGCACAAAGTCAAGAACCTACTGGATCCTGCCAAACGGCAAATTTACAGTTAAGCTCCTTAGACCCAGATGTATTTTGTTTCTTTTGTGGAAATGATGCTTCGGATCATCTTAATCTTAAAATGTGTCAGTTTTGATAATAAAAATCTGACTTCTGAAAATCTAGATTTTCAGAGTGTGTGTTAATGCTTTTTTAAAAATACACATTTGTGCTATTTCTGGTTGCATGAAGTTATGAAAGCCCAGTACCTAGGAACAATAAAACACACTGCTGTGGTGGTATTGTCTGATATCTTTTGTTCATGCACTGTATGCCAAGGAAATGCTCTTGGAGTCCCACTGAGCTATTGGATATAGACTTGTGCTTGCTTCTCAGACTAAAATGAATAGCTATACAAACTCAAGGATGCTTAAATGGATTGTCTTGTTGCTCGCTTATAGATACAAAATCAGATTCTTTTTTCAATCACAGCGTCTGGAAGGCTGTGCGCGCTGGGGAAGTGACTCAGTCTTAGAAATTAAGCTCCCAGTAATCTTGTTCTAACATCTTTTGCCAGAAGGACTGAGTTAGTTCCAGAGTGTGCCAATCCTCAGTTATCATGGTTAGAGCTGTCAAAAAGTGGTTTGATGGTAATTGGGAGTGGATACAAAGTGTCTGAGAGAAATGAAAAGGAGATAAACAAGAAAAGAAAGACATGATTATGCTCCCTTAATTCCTCTATTTTCCTAATGCTCACTGGGGATGATAATCTAGGTCAATGTCAGAATAATTTGACTCATTATCAGAAATAGTATTTTATCAGGCTGACTTCTGGCCTTTTAATAAAAGGAGAAATTAATGTTAATTAAAATTATTTAGCAAGTATGCTTTTTCTTTTTGTTCATCTCTTATGCTTTTCCCTTAAGGCATTCGGTGTCTGTGCTGTGGTTGGAATTTATCAATAATTCAGTATACATGAGTAAAACTTTACATTCAACATTTTATGTTCCTTGCCATTCCCCCTCCTTAACCCAGCATCCACATAAAGTCAATATTTATCTCACTGCTAAATACTGAATAAAATAGGAGAAATGTTCAATCCTTTTTTCTTGATTAAACAATCTTTTATACTTTCTGGTTTTAGCCTCATTATCATTTAAATATGAAAACTGTTTTAGGTTAACTAGAAAATATTTTCTCATGACTGGGACTTTTTTCCACTTTGACCTATACATTCTTTCCTTTCCTTTTCAAAATTCCCCTTGTTTTGGCTTTGATTTATAACTGGAAATGTGCCCAGTCACATTGGATTTACACAGTCTAGCTGTTATACACCCTTTATTACTTTCTGTTTGAAAAGAGTCCTAGTTTAGTGGATAAATCACATTATTTTAAAATATTTAAATGCATTGCTTGAAAACAAATTTTAGATGATTATTTTTAACCTATAAACAAAATATTAGGGCTGTCAAGCAATTAAAAATGAATTGTGATTAATCACATTATTAATAATAGAATAACATTTATTTAAATGTTTTAGATGGTTTGTACATTTTCAAATATATTGATTTCAATTACAAAACAGAATACAAAGTGTACAATGCTCACTATATCTATTTTTATTACAAATATTCATACTGTAAAAAAAGAAATATTTTTCAATTCACGTACTGTAAGTATGTACTCAAATCTCTTCATTATGAAAGTTGAATTTACAAGTGTAGAATTATGTACCAAAAAACTGCATTCAAAAATAAAACAATGTGTGACTTTAGAGCCTACAAGTCCACTCAATCCTATTTCAGCCAATCGCTCATGCAAACAAGTTTGGTTACAATTTGCAGGAGATAATGCTGCCTGCTTCTTGTTTACAATGTCACCTGAAAGTGAGAACAGACGTTCAAATGACACTGTTGTACCTGGTGTTGCAAGATATTTACGTCCCAGATGTACTAAACATTCATATGCCCCTTCATGCTTCAACCACCATTCCAGAGGACGAGTCCATGCTGATGATGGGTTTTGTTCAATAACAATCCAAAGCAGACCGGACGGATGCATGTTCATTTTCATCATCTGAGTCAGATGCCACCAGCATAAATTTGATTTTCTTTTTTGGTGGTTCGGGTTCTGTAGTTTCCACATTGGAGTGTTGCTCTTTTAAGACTTTTGAAAGCATGCTCCACACCTCGTTCCTCTCAGATTTTGGAAGGCACTTCAGATTCTTAAACCTTGGGTTGAGTGTTGTAGCTGTTTTTAGAAATCTCACATTGGTACCTTTGCTTTTTGTCAGATCTGCAGTGAAAGTGTTCTTAAAACAAACATGTGCTGGGTCATCATCCGAGACTGTTATAACATGAAATATATGGCAGAATGTGAGTAAAACAAAACAAGAGACATACAATTCTCCCCCAAGGAATTCAATCACAAATTTAATTAATGCATTATTTTTTTAATGACCATCATCAGCATGGAAGCACGTCCTCTGGAATGGTGGATGAGGCATGAGGGGGCATCCGAATGTTTAGCATATCTGGGACTTACCGTATTTTTCGTCCTATAGGACGCTCCGGCCTATAAGACGCCCCCTCGTTTTACAATAAAAAAGCCGGACCAAAAAAAAAAAAAAGCGCCTCGCTCTCCCGTCCCCCTCCCCGCCGCGGGCGGGCTGCCGAGGTTCCCCCCTCCCCGCCGGACCAAAAAAAAAATGTGCGCCCCGGTTCCCCCCTCCCTGCCGGACGCTCCCGGCAGCCCGCCCGCTGCGGGGAGGGGGGAACTGGGGCGCACATTCGCCCTATAAGACGCACCAACTTTTTCCCCCCCGTTTTGGGGAAGAAAAAGTGCGTCTTATAGGGCGAAAAATACGGTAAATACCTTGCAACACCAGCTACAAAAGTGCCATGTGAACGCTTTTTCTCACTTTCAGGTGCGATTGTAAATAAGAAGCAGGCAGCAGTATTTCCTATAAATGTAAAATAACTTGTTTATCTTAGCGATTGGCTGAACAAGAAGTAAGACTGAGTGGACTTGTAGGCTCTAAAATTTTACGTTGTTTTGCTTTTGAGTGGTTATGTAACAAAAATAATCTACGTTTGTAAATTACACTGTCATGATAAAGAGATTGCACTACAGCACTTCTATGAGGTGACTTGAAAAATGCAATTTATTTTGTTTATCTTTTTTACAGTGCAAGTATTTGTAATAAAAAATATTAAGTAAGCACTCTACACTATGCATTCTGTGTTGTAACAGAAATCAATACAGTTTAAAATGTAGAAAACATACAAAAATAGTTAATAAATTTCAATTGGTATTCTATTGTACAATAGTCCGATTAATCACTTAATTTTTTTGAGTTAGCTGAAATTAATTAACAGCCCTATAAAACATGAATTTTAAGAAAGATACATTATTAAAATAAAATATAACCTAGAAAATTAGGTCACTCTGAAATATTACATTTACTTAACAACACGAATATTACTCACCACTCAAAAATCTACAGTCTTCTATAGGATGATATTAAAATTCACATAGTGGCTAAAAAGATTGTTAACAATGTGCTAATAGTGGAATATTCAGAGTAAACAGTCAACCACTTTAAGTTTTAAATCTATTGACACATTCATACAAAAGTGAAGTAGTACAAAAGAGAGAAAAGTGTTGGAGGGTTTTTGATGTTTGTCCTAGTTGTCAGAGACATGTACACAATACTAATGTGGCACCGTGGAACCCAAGTAAAATATAATCGGCTATTTCACAGGGATGCAAAGAAGTGTTTTGCCCTTTTTTATTTTACTAAACACGTAAAATGTATTGTACTATATATTTTGCTGTATACGGACAGGGATTTCATGACAGAGTCCATCAGAATGTTTGGCATACGTTATTATCAATAAATGCACACTAAAAAAATCTTTACTTTGGCACATTTGAATCTCTTGGGATGATGTCTTTTTTTTAAAAAAAAGGGCTACATATTTGATATAACTGATTAGAAACATGTAACAATGTAAAACTGGCAGAAAGAGAAAAAGCAGGGGGAAAAAGGGTACAAAATTCAGAGACAGATCTAGACCGCCTTGTGCCCTTTTAAAAAGGCACACCTGAGACACTGATATGGATCCATATTTTCTGATTTTGACTTTGTTTCCCAAAGTTCAAAGTATTCAAGCCAAATAATTAACTAAAAGGATCTAGGATTGTTTTGCATCTTTAATGCCCATTTTGAATTTTAAATCGCTCTATGGGGGGATTGGTATAAAAGTTACAGCCTGTCATGCACTTTATATTTGAATAATATTGTGAGGAAGGTCATGCCAGATGCTAGTGGAGATGTGTATGTATAGTGGTGGAGGAGTGGAAAAGAGCAAAACCAGACTTTCGGTCTTTGCCCCACCAAAGTATCTGTACGCCCTAAACTTCAGGCGCAAAGGGATCACTCCCTCTTAGCACAATTGACCCTGCACAGGCCGGGAAAAATTTAGAACCAAGACCCTGGCCTCCTACCCATAGGCCAGCAAAACTGGCCTGCTGTGGGGAGCATGCTGCACTGTACAGAACGGTGGTTTAACATGCACATCCTTCCTTTGCTCCCTGCAGCTCCTCAAGGGATTGCAGACACAATCTCTTCCAGAACTTGCCCTGGAGCAGTGCAGTTTGCTAATGCCACAGAGCAGTGGAGGAATGTAAAAAGCAGACCATCTAGTCCTGAGTTGGGGTAAACTGCTGAAGTTCTTCCCATGAGCGTTCTTTTTGGTCCAAAACTATGACAGCAAATGTCCTGTATTTTTTGGAAATGGCTGATGAACAGTTTACATTGTATCAGACTAGTATTCGGAAACTGAAATTTAAAATGGAGTAGATTCCTTAGCTGGTACATCTGGGAGTGGACAGGACTTATACATCAGTAAAGAAAGTAAGTCCTTGAGGCCAGGTCTTGATGGACAACAAGGTGCTTTCTTCAGTTGTATTAACTCATTCGAGTTAGCTTCACATAACTGGAAAGTTCCCTTAACTCTCATTACGGTCCTGATCCTGAAAACACTCACACAAGTGGTTAACTTCGCAACCTTGAGTAGTTCTATTAACAGCAACAGCACTACTCATGATAGTAAAGTTAAGCAGGTACGTAAATATTTGCAGAATTGAAGCCTAAGGGCATGGCTACTCTGGAGCTGGAGGTGTAACTTCCAATTTGGGTAGACATACGGATGCTAGTTTTGATCAAGCTAGCGTGTTAAAAATTGAAGTGTCTCTGCAGCAGCATGAATGGCAGGAGTGAGTCCTACCCTGAAACCTGGGTACTTATTTGAGCAACTACCGTGTTTCCCCGAAAATAAGACAGTGTCTTATATTAATTTTTGCTCCCAAAATTACATTACATTATATTACAGCGAGAGGCAAAACTGGAAGTACGTCTTATTTTCGGGGGATGTCTTACTTTCGGGGAAACAGGGTAGCCCCTCTTGCCCATACCACCATGGCTATGCTGTTATATTTAGCACGCTAGCTCGATCCAAGCTGGAATATCTACGCAAGCTGGAAATTACACCTCCAGCTCCACTGTAGACATACTCTAAAGACACAGGCTAGCACCTTATTTAGAATGTTTCTGCTCCTTGTGATACAGGGCTGGTCTTCACTAGGGATGAGGGTAGCCTGAAGATACGCAACTTCGTAGCTGAAGTCGGCGTATATACAGTCGACTTACCTGCCGTCCTCATGGTGGCGGCAGTCGGCTGTGTACTCCCCTGTCGACTCCAGCTTGTGCCTTGCGTCAAGCTGGAGTTACCGAAGTCAACGGGGAGCTGCGGGCGATCGATTTTCTCGCATCTTAACCAGACGTGAGAAATCGATCGCAAAAAGAGCAATGGCTACCCGCTGATCTGGCGGGTAGTGAAGACCTACCCTTAGACTCAGGAGGGAGTTAACTCAAGTGAGTTAACATAACTGAAGAAAACGTACTTTTTGTCCATTGAGACATGGTCTGAGCTAGTCAAGTCATGGCAAATGGGGAATGACATATACTCTAGAGTTACCTTTCACAAAACAACATCTCACTTTTTATAACATAAATTAACACAGGACCAGATTCTGCTCTCACTTATTTTTATTACTTCACAGTCTTCTGCATTACCACAGATTTCAAGGGTCTTTTTTCATGTCTGCTTTTCTTTAAATTACACCTTCGTGAGAAGTAGTATTTTCATTGTCCCAAAACAAAACTGGTAATGGATTCAATTCTGTTCCCACTGAAGCCAATGGGAGTTCTGCCATTGATTACAAAGGGATTCAGTTGAGGCCCCAGAGCTGAGGTAAAGTGTTCGTGCTTTCAACTGAAAGTCTGAAAATCTCTCCTTCCCTTTTGATATGAAAGATTCAAAACCAGGTTAGATAATTAAAAAATGGTATGAAAGCAGCTCTCTGCATAAGAGCACACGTCTGCCTACGGCAGTTCTTGATTTGCTGCTGTAGTACTGTTATTACTGGATTCACTCTGTAGCTTTGGTGAAATCACTTAACTTTTCTGCCTTAGTATCCACCTCTGTGAAATCGAAATAATACCTAGCTCACAGTGGTATTGCAACTATTAATGACTGTGTAAAGCATTGTACACATACAGATTCTCAGGGAAAGATGGAAGGGACATTAAAGAGACAGTATGGAAGCAATGGTAGTAGAGAGGTGAAAGTAAAGGAAACTGAGAACAGCATCAATAATGAAGACAAAATGTAATACGTGCATAAGAGAGAGAGGATTAATATGAAGAAGAAACTACTTTTTCAGTGAAAAACCTGGAGAGAAAGAATAATGCAAAGAAAGGAGATATAAATATGGAAAATAAAAGAAGGGAAAAGAAGAAACTAAAGAAGGGAATAAGCAGGAAAACACATTTTTAGACTAATACAGTTTATTGAACTGTCTCACGGACAACTCAGATCTCTGGACAGTAAGTTTGGCGCAAAGGGGTGGCATTTTGAGCACTTACGCAATACTAATACTATTGAGGCCCTGCATTCTATAGCTAAAGAGTGTGGGAAAAGATAAGAAAAAAGTTTACCAGAATGTACATCAGACCCCTTCATTATTGGGGTGAATAGGGGATATTGACCCCAAAACCTCAGCTCATATTGAGAATTGTCCCTTGCTGTTTCTTTTTAAAGACTGGCAGTATGCAAGGACACCAGCACAAGCAGCTCAAACCTTTCTATATATATAAAAGTCAAATGGTGTATGCGTGTATGTATGTGTGTATGTATGTATGTGCGCTTACTCCTTCTACACCGTTTGAGCTAGAGACTTGAAATTTGGTACAGTTATAGGTCTTAGGGTCCTAATCAGGGTAAGAGTCGAAAATTTTTCAAATCTCACCTCTGACGCCCCCCACGGGTGAAATTATTTAAAGGCCAATCACATCAGCTGGGCAGCTGCTGTTCTCTGTGACATAGTTATGATGTCATAATACCCCCCTCCAACGGACCCCGCACTCGCTCAGCTCTCTGCCCCCTCCCCACCTCCGACGGACCCGAGCAACGCCGGGTATTTTCGCTAGTCTTTCATAAAAGATTAGCTTTTGTAACACTTTGTGAAGCAAGGGATACTGAGAATCTAAAGATTAGCGATATTCCTCAGACAGTTTCACATTTGTAGTTAAATGTAGGTGCAGACCCACACATTACATAGTTATACATCTACAGTTGGTAGCATTGCAGTCGTAGATAATCATGTCTGCAATTTTGTACCCACAATATTATGTTGGAGGCCACGTTTTAAAAATGGAAGCCTAAACCTCCAAGGGCGAGATTCTCAGCTGACATAAATCAGTGTCAATGAAGTTATGTTATTTGCACCAGCTGGGGATCTAGCTTTCAATGCATGTTAAGAGATCCCTGTAAGACAACCTCTGAATTGAGCAAAAAGTGATAGAAACGCATACATATCAGCAAGGCTTACTACAAATAAGTGTTTCCCATTAGTATATGTTGTAGTGAGAGCTAATACATTTCAGAAGTATAATTTGAGTTGGTCAAATGTTCCTGCTTAAGCATTTTAGTACCAAAATAAATGGAAAAATTAGCATTGATTTAAGCTAAATTGCGATTGCTTTATTACAGCTGCAATTAGTTACATAATTATTTACTACATGGATAATTAGGAGTAATTTGATGTCAAGCTATGCTAAGTAAAAATGTAGTTTTTAATAATCAAACTAGATAGTAAGATATTTTAAAAATGCTTCATTTTGCCAAAGAATAGCAATGTTGTTCTATTAATACAAACTCTTTTCAGAAAAAAGTAAAGTGAAACAGGAGAATGGGAGAAAAGCAATAGTTTGGTTTATTAATTAATATATGTTTTCCATATATATTGGATGGAAATATTTGAGTATGTTCATAGCTGTTACCACTGAACGTGAGAGCAAATGGTGCAATATCATTGAAGCCATTAGTTAAACAAGGGATTAATTTGGCCATGACAGTTAGTAAAATCTATGACATATGTTGTATTTTTGTGCAATTTTGTTTGATAGTATTTTCAGACAGATAGCTCTGATTTCATAATACCACAACAAATGTTTGAATTGCCAGAGCTGTGATTTCTTGATGCAATACACTAATGCAAAATGTAATAAGGCTGACAGTGATGCTGTAGACATAGTGGGGCCATGATATTAGTAAGCTGTATGCTTGATTGAAAATTGTATATAGTTTATTTGGAAAAGGGCACTAACTGCACTTTCCTCAACTAAATATACTTTATTAAAATTTAAAATAATAAACTTTTTCCCCAGCCTGTAGCGACCTTTCAACAAAATACCCAGGGGATTAAAAAACAGAAAGAAAGGAAAGGGTTAGTCAACACAGAGGAAGCATTAGCAGCCTCGGTGTGCACAATTTATTTGTTGAATAAAATCTCTAGGCAGATCTAGCCCATGCTGTGTCCATTTACACAGGACTCTACTTGACTATTTACCATGCTGTTCAATGAAAATTAAGTGCACACTGTACCAGACCAACTGCAAAGGGCTCTAACAGTGCCACTGTTCATTTTGCACTATATCACCATATTTTAAGTAACAAAAAGATCCCCCATTATAGATTCTTTAAAATGCAGTTGGTGAAGAAAGTGTTTTGTGCAAAAAGCAGCTGAGAAAACTGCTCTTTCTATGCCATTTTCCCTTCCTTGTACTGATATGGGGATTGTAGTAAAATGAGACTGACTGTGACTTTATTGAATAAGGATCTATTTATTTTATTCTTTCTGTGTGAGATCAGTTTAGTTATTTAGGTGGTTTGGTAGTGGGGGAGTCGTTTGCCTCTGTCTGTAATTGATTCAGACATGCAAAAGCAGATGATTGCCCAACTTTTGCCTAGAATGTCTACACAAATTACTCCTTTTGAGTCCCCCTTGGCTTTTGTTTAATGATTCTTTTTTTAAAATGGTGCAAATGCCCACACGACAGAGCCATGCCATAATTGTATTGTACTAATACCTATGCAATACTCAAAATATTAGAACTTTGAAGCTGCATGGGAGGGGGGCAAATTTTGCCCTCACTATGCTAGTAAAGTCCCCCTGAAATCAATAATAGTTTTGCAAGCGTATTGGAAAGCAGAATTTGGCCAAAGCATGAGAGCGGAGATTTTCTTCCACTGAATTCTATCTCCCTCTCTTTCCATTGGTCTGTGTGTGAATCTCTGAAGCTTTCTGATGTTATTTTAGCTAGTCCAATGAAAGGCATGACTACAACTCGTTGGATTATTTGTTTTATTTTTGTCCATTTTGATAGTGCACTAAACCCAGTTACCACTTCTGTATCTGCATTGAACTAAATGTAGGTGACAGAAAAAGAACACATCAACTGGCCAAAAAAAAAAATGTTTTAAAAGTAATTTGTTTCTATGCCATAAAGGATCCAGTTCTGTGTTATGATAGACCTATTGTGAGATAAGAGAACATAACGATCAAAGCACATTTATTTTCCCAGGATTTATTTCATACAGACTTTGGAGAGAAGTGTGTACTGTATGCGGAAGACTTACTCCTACTGAGTCCTTTGTTGTTTATCTCTTTACTTGTTCCATCTGTCAGACCATCTGCCTCCCGATGACCCCATTTTTTAAATTGTATTACAGGTCTACACATTCCGAGGTCCACACTGGTGTGAATACTGTGCCAATTTCATGTGGGGGCTCATCGCTCAGGGAGTCAGGTGTTCAGGTAGCTTTACACGTTTAATTTATCTTGGGCCTTTCTTCTGAAAAATAAAAGTGTAAGCTCCGGAAGGGATGAATGGGGGACAATTTCATAAAATGTAACAAGGAATTGCTATCTAATTAGTCCAGAGGCTGAATTTGCTGTAATTTAGCAACTTTCCAAGAAGTGCTGAGCACTGGGTAAACATTTTAACAACAACAATAAAGAATGGGATTTGCACAGAAATCAAGATCCAGTCCCAGTGTTCACAAGGGAGAAAAATGGGGGAGAGGGAGGGAGATCTTTCCACTTTTCGTATCTTAAGAACAGAGAAACCAGCAGCACCAGTTTTTTGTTTTGTTTTGCTTTTAACTTATCCTGCTTGTTTCTGGATTCCTGTAGGGCCTTACAAGAATATGTAAACATATTGGGAAGAAGATGGTGCTATATTTTCTCTTGGAAAACCTGATCCTTTTTCTTTTTCTAAACAAAACACTTAGAAGTATTGTCTTGTTTATTTTTCCTGCTTAGTTGGCTTAGAAGTAGAGGCATCTCTCCATAGACATCTTTATAATAATACTAGGGTGATCAGATGTCCCTACTTCATAGGGGCAGTCCCAATATTTGGGGCATTTTCTTCAATAGGCGCCTATTACCTCCCAATCTCTGTCCTGGTTTCTCATACTTGTTGTCTGTTCATCCTACAGTACGTTGACAATGTATATGCCCCAGTATTTTAGTTCAGGTTTTTCATCCACATTTTGTAAATCATCTTCCTTATGGTAGTGCCAGGTTTTGCTTTATATATTTTTACATCTTAAGAAACAAGATCTGAAGATGACACAAAGACAGCCTGCAGCTAGACTCATAATTCATCTTTTGCTACTCACTGTTGAAAAATGTCTTCCTCTGGGAAAAGATGATCACCTTTGACCAATGAAAATACCATATGTTGCTACAAACCTCAAAAAGTCCTACCTCGTGGAAAAGAATTTTTTTTGCCATCATGTCCAAAAGAATTAATTTCCTGTTTTTTTCTTTTTCTTTAACCTTTTAATAGCTTTTCAATTTTATTTGTTTGCTACATTGCTACAATAAACCAAAAACCATTACTCCATGATTTTGTTTGATTTAGGAATAGAATATATACTTTTTTGATTCATACCAAAATTTGCACGTGAACTAAATTCTGCTAACCAAAATTCTCCTTCCACTTTCAGTTAAAGATAGCACTCCCTCTCACTTCATGTCCTAACCTTATGGGTGTTACTGTGTACTGATTAACACTGGCCACTTGCAACCCCACATCAGACTGAATCTGAGGGGTGGGTGAAGTGACGCTACATACAATTTGTATAGCAATTTGAGGGTCCTTTAAGATAAAAGTTGATTCATAAATTTAAAGTATCAATACATGCATGGCCCAGTTATTGTTGTACTTTACTACTTCATCTTCTCTACCTACAGATGGGTCATAGACAAGACAAAGAGTTTAAAAATGAAATTAAAAAAGGAAAATTAATAGCCATTCACTGATCACTCTCTTTAATCCTCAATGTAAATGAGTAAAAATTGATTGTGTGGATCTAATGAATATTGTTCCCCTAAATTAAAATATCTAACCTAAGAAAAGGCTTATTTACTTAGTATGAAGCTTAACACTTTCCTGCATTAAATTACCAACATTTAACTCTAAGCAGACAAACAAGTTTTTTTTAATCTCACATGAAATGTTTTGCAAGAACATTGAAAACAATAAAGGGAGTATCCTAAATGCAGCTGGGCAGATTTACTTAGATTTCACTGAACAATAATGCATTATGCAGTTGTTTCCGTCTGAAGAGACCAAATGAACTAAACTGATTCCATTAAACTTATAGAAAGTTTGATTTATTTTTAGTGACAATTTGATTTTGTTTGTTTGACATTTTATGGAACATAATATGAGATGTGTTTCAAGTAGTTCAGAGAGTTGTTTAAAATTGTAGTAGTTCAGCCAGTAGTCAATATGCAAAAGGCATATTTTCCTTACCGGTGATAATTTCAGGAATGTTAAGGAGCCCTTAATGATTATAGCATAAGGGCCTTCATTAATAACAAACACCCTTTTGCTTTTCTCCTCTACACACACTATCAGTGAGAAGCAGAACTGAAAATGCTTTACAGTAGAAAGCAAACTACTGTACATTGGAGTGCAGTGTTTGTTCCTGACCCTGTTTTATCAAACCTGTTTTATCCTAACACCCTTTGGGGCTGATGTAAGATACTCATCTGCTGGGCTCTTCTCACTAACTTTTTTCAGGTATCCTCCTCCGTCTTCAGAATCTCAGCATTGCATTGATGCTGTCTTTGAGGTGTTGGATGTACCCATGTCAATGTTATTGAGTGAGTCAGCCACAGGAGTCACTAGAGAGCCATATGAAAAGTTTTGTGTTTGTTCTGGTTTTGTCTGAGGGATGAGGGTTTTCCTGTTTGTTTGTATAGGCTCATGAAACCATTATTTAACCAAACCTATCAATGGAAGTGTTAATTCTGGCAAAACTTTGTTCACAGACTGTGGGTTGAACGTACACAAACAGTGTTCCAAATATGTGCCCAATGACTGTCAACCAGACCTCAAGAGGATCAAGAGAGTCTACTGCTGTGACCTCACTACACTAGTGAAGGCCCACAACACACAGAGACCCATGGTTGTGGATATATGCATTCGAGAAATAGAAGCAAGAGGTTTGCCTGATTTTCTTTGTTTGACTAGAGTGAATGTCACCAGATCTATGGTATTATATGAATTGTGATCAAGGAGTAGCAGATGCACATAAAAATTAAATCAACTTTGAATTACATATTAAGTTGGGAGAAAAAAGTAGGCCCAAGTAAATGGAAGAATGAACAGGAGTAGTTTTTTTAGTCAAAATTCTACTGTTTTGTACTGGCTGTAAAGTCCAGTTCTGTCATTTCCGAATGCAAATTATTTATATTGCTTTTTAAAAATTATATTAGGCATCTCTTCTAGAATGCAAACTATTCATGTCATATTTTGAAAGGGCAAATTTTAAACTCATTCATGTGTCTTTTCACTTGGTTCATTTACCTTTGACAGATATGTGGACGATATTTTCATTTCAAAGCAGTCAGAGTTTAATTCCATGCAAGTTACGAATGGTCTTAATTTTAAACTATTTCAGAACATCATGTGCCAGAGAACACAAATGAATGGAAATTGCTCATACAAGAGGAGTGCAAAATTTTGTAACCTGTGGCAAGCCTTTCTTCTAGTGAAATTCACATTACATTCTGTTTCTGACTGTATGATTAGCCAAGCAACGTGTCACAGCCAAAAAGCCAGCTTGTGATTTGTCTTTTACTGCACTGACATGCATTCCACATTTACAAATTACTATAACCCCAAGTGCAAAATGATTACAAGCTAATGAACATGTATATGTTATTGGTGGCTTGTATGGGAGTTGTGCCATCAGATAAGCCATGTTTCCCCTGTTAGTCATGTTTGCACAGAGATCCCATAATGATGAATATTTGACCGATAGTAATCTGCATGGCAACACACTGCTGCTAGACATGGGAATTTCAAAGCAGTATAAGGGATTTAGAGACGTATCTTCCATTAAAATTAATAGAAGATGTGCAGCTAAATCCTCTGTACTGCTCTGAAAATCTCAGCCAGGATTATATTATCACTGCAAAAGTAAGTAGAAAGAGAGGACGGGTTTGAGAGAGAACAGTTTTACTGAAACATAAGTCTCTATAACGATAGCAAAAGACACATTAGAAAGCTCTATTGCATTTGATATATAAATATTCTTTTTTTTACAAATGTCAATTAAGACTAAATTGGTTGTCCTCTTTCATTATCAATACCTTAACAGCTATAAGAACTTTTAAAAACCCTCCTGTTAGGATTAGGTGACCAGACAGCAAATGTAAAAAAATTGGGACGGGGGCAAGGGGCTAATAGGAGCCTAGATAAGAAAAACACCCAAAAATCAGGACTGTCCCTATAAAATTGAGATATCTGGTCACCCTGGTTGGAATATTGGTTTTGGTCATGATGCAGCCTCCGTAACAAAGAAAGCCTAGTTAGTGTCTGTTGAGTGATCATGTGGGCATGGTCACAATAAGAAACCGGGGAGTTAAAACAACAGCCATGTAAGCCACTTTGACTAGTTGTATCTACTGTCTTGGTCCACCCTTCTTTCCTGTAAGGATGGGAACAGTGCAAGAAGGTCAGCAAGCAGATCTCCAGTGAGGCAAAGAATAGTGGGAGGGATGTGTTGTGCGAAAGGATGCTGCACGTACCATTTAAGATTGACAGCAAAATCAGAGAGCAAAAAGGGCCACAGGAAGGTACAGTTAATTGCTGGCATCGCTATAGGTCATGAAGAACCCAGACATAAGGAAAGCAGAATTTAAAGCTATAGTAATTACAGACCGAAAAACAAGAGATTCGGTAAGATGTGATCATACCATGTGCTGCCACTATAGGCAAATTGCAGTATTATGTAGCTGATATTGTGTATTCCCTACCAAATTAATAAAACCAGAAAATGTAACCAACTTGTAGTCTTCAAAAACCACCTTAATTCTTCTTTACAACACTCAGAAGTTTAAAATTAAAATTATTGTGCTTCACATTTCATATATGGGATTATGAACATACAGTAAAATAACTGATGTTATTAATTTTAAGATTTGACTAGTTAATATTTGTCGATATATATCTGTTGATAGCCGAAATAAAGCTAAATCAGATGTTTACTTTGCAGGTTTAAAGTCAGAGGGCCTTTACAGAGTCTCTGGGTTCACTGAACACATTGAAGATGTCAAAATGGCCTTTGATCGAGGTAAAGTGTGTTTTAATATTAGATGGGTATTCAGCTGACATTTTGGTTTAAAGAGAGACTGTTCTTACTGATATCTGGATGCTCAAATATGGTGAGGAAACTGGTCTATAAGCAGAAGCCCAAAATGTTACCCATCTTTTTTTTGATGTTACTATTTTTTACCAATTTCTCTAGCACTTTCACATGAATAAAATCATATTTCATAGTTAGAATAAGGTAGATAAACACACAACAAATAAATATAGATAGGGACGTGAAAGGTTCAGATGACTGGTAATGGGCTAGAGAGCCTTTCACCTCTAGGTTACCACTTCAGACAGGGACATTCCTGAATGTCTGAAAGGCTTCTAGGAGGTTGTGGATGCTACCATAAACAAATAATAATGATCTTTGTTCAGGAAGGCAGACTGCAGTCATCATTGTGCTGAATGTTATACTCAATGCTAAAATGGTCAAAGTGCAGTCGTCTTAATAGGCAAGCAGATTTACATCATTTATGGGAATTCATAACAAGGGTCCAAAAAACTCTGCAAAATCTTTAGCTAATTTTATATAAAGAATGTTTACTTAAAAACCCACGCGATCCTGCAAACCACATAGGCCCCACCACATAGTTAACAGCACTGTGTCTGTCTGTATGTGTGTGTCATAGGGAGACAAAGTGGGTGAGGTAATATCTTTTTTGGACCAACTTCTGTGAGTGAGAGAGACAAGTTTTTGAGCTTACACAGAGCTCTTCTTCAGCTCGAAAGCTTGTCTCTCTCACCAACAGAAGTTGGTCTAATGAAAACTATTACCTGACCCACCTTGTGCCTGTAATATCCTGGGACCAACATGGCTACAACAACACTGCATACAACGTGTGTAATTCATACATACACACACTCAAGCTACTTCTGTGTTTGCATGCTTCCCTGGTTACTTGTCTGTGAACTTGAATGTATCCCATATGTATGTAGCCCCTTATTTGGATGAAAATTCCTGTGAAGGCTATACTGGCTAAGGAAAACTAACCACTAAAGGAGGTGATTCTGAAGTGATCATGTTCAAAGTATAATTTGCAAACATTAAGAGGATGGCATATTGTTTGTGTTAGATGCTGGCATCCTTTCTGCTGCCACTGTTCACATACATACAAATCGTGATACTCTGTGAACTGTCTCCCCACATCGTGACTATAGCAGCCTGTATGGAACTTGTAAGGAGAAGCACAAGATGCAGGAGGGAAGAGTTTGGAGATGGCATCAGGAAGTTAGTCTGTGTGAACATAGCTAAAATGTTAGCTGCAGTTGCAGCATCTCTGTAAATATTTCTCTTAAAAAAACACCTGGAATCTGTTCATTTATTTACCTGACACACAGGACTAACAATGATCTAAAGGAAATGATTTTACTAAAACTTTTAAGACACATCTTCTTCATCAGGCTATAGGAAAGGAAATGCAATAGAACTAGGCTGACCATATTTCCTTGAGACAAAAACGGGACATTGGGATGGCAAAAACGGGACGGGGTTGGGGGGGGGGGTCTCACCAGATGAAGTTGGTGCAGTGGCTGCAGAACCTGGGCTGAGGGGTGCTGGGGGGGCGGTTGGGGGCTCTAGGGGGGTTCTGGGCAGTCTGGGGGGGCTCTAGGGCCCAGGGGGTCTCACCAGATGAAGTCGGTGCAGTGGCTGCAGAACATGGGCTATGGGGCGCTGGGGGAGCTCTAGGGGGGTCTCACCGGATGAGGTCGGTGCAGTGGCTGCAGAACGTGGGCTGCTTGAACAAGTGTGTGGTGACTTTGTGGCTCTTGACCACGTGGATCACCTTCTGGCGCAGCGCCCCCTTGCGGCAGAACAGCGGCTTGGGACAGGCACTCCAGCTCGGTGGGCGAGGTGACCAGCACCATGGCCCCACCTGGGGCCCCCAGCGCCGGGGGAGGCAGAGGGGGGACTGGGGGGGGGATGGATGGAGGAATAAGCAGAACAGAGATGGGGGATGGGGGATGAAGAGGATGGAGGGAGAGAGAGAAGGGGGGATGAGGGATGAAGAGGATGGAGGGGACGGAGGGAGAGAAGGCAGGAAGGTGAGAAGGGAGTGGATGGATGAGAGAAGTGATGGGGGTAGGGAGCAGGGGGGGATGGAGGAGGCAAGGGACAGAGAGAAGGAGGGATGGAGAAGGGAGATAGAAGGAAGAGGGATGGAGGGATAGAGAGAAGGGAGGAAGGAAGGGATGGAGGGATGGAGAAGGGGATAGAGAGAAGGGATGGAGGGAGCGAGAGGAGGCAGCGGATGGAGGGAGAGAGCAGGGAGGAAGGGAGGGATGGAGAAGGGGGATGGAGAGAAGGGAGGAAGGGGGGATGGAGAGAAGGAGGAAAGAAGGAGGAATAGAGAGAAGAGAAGGCAGTGGGTGGCGGGCTGAAGCCGACGGCGGAGCAGAGCTGTCCGGAGCCACAGCCAGGGGCCGAGCCCGCCGGCGGGGGGGCTGCTGGCCAGACGTTTTATGAGACAATTGGAAAAGCTGCCGAATTTTTTTTTAAAAAAAAAACCATGCTGGGGACCCCCCTGCGCCCCAGTCCCCGCCGCGGGCCGGCTGCCGGGTGCGACCCGGCCACCAGTCCACGCTGCGGGCAGGCTGCCGGCTGAGCCCCGGCTCCGGTCCCCACTGGCAGCCGGGGCTCGGGGCTCCAGCCGCTGCCCGGGGCTCCAGCCGCTGCCCGGGGCTCGAGCCGCCACGCTCCCCGGGGCTCGAGCCGCCGCTTGGGGATCCAGCCGCCATGCTCCCCAGGGCTTGGGGCTCGAGCCGCCGCCCGGGGATCCAGCCGCTGTGCTCCTCGGGGCTCGGGGCACCAACCCCCGCTTGGGGCTCCAGCCGCCGCCCAGGGAGCGCGGCTCAAACCGCCACCCGGGGATCCAGCCGCTGCGCTCCCTGGGGCTCAGAGCTCCAGCCGCCGCCCGGGGAGTGCGGCTGGAGCCGTGCTCCCCGGGGCTTGGGGCTCGAGCCGGTCCCCGGGGATCCCACAGCAGGGAGTTGCTGCGGTGGGGGCTTGCGACCCCCACAAAAGTGGCCCGCGACCTCTCCAGGGGTCGCGACCCCCACTTTGAGAACCCCTGCCCTAGAAAGCAGCTTGCAAAGAGGGACCTGCCCAAAAAACGGGACAAAATTGATATTTTTGTTAAAAAGACGGGACGGTCCAGAAATATGAAAAAAATGGGACTGTCCCATTCAAAACGGTACGTATGGTCAGCCTAAATAGAACATTATAGAAAATCTTGATTAACACTGTGTCAAACTTGCCATAGAATAGCAGAGTTTATATTGACTTATATTGACTGGACTTGCGGGGATACAATGAAAGCAGAATTTTACCCCCCAGTGCCATAGTATTCTTAGAGGGACAGTGTCTGCTTCCTACAAAAGCAAGGAAACTGAAACTTAAAAATTAAAGTCACTGGAAGAGAATGTTGTCTCTGGATATATTATCTCCGGATGATAAATACTGATGAAGCTGGGATATTAAACAGGAGATGTGTCTACTTCTTACATACAGTACGTTCCTTTATAGAACCAAATGGTGTAAATGGGCCTTAGTGTATATGAGAATTAGGCTTATTGAGGTTGTGACAATGTTCTGTGTCAGTGATTTTTAACTAGAATAAGAGGAATAATAAGGATTTATTTAATCTAATGAATGTGGATGCTGTAGAGTAACAGTTGTTCTCTGTACTGCTGTTGACCTGCTGCATTCTGATGGCATAGAAAACATTCATTGTGCAATTTGTCCACAGAGATGCCATTGTAGTAAATGCATTTTGTCCTTTTATTTGTTGTTTCTTTGATTGGCTGGCACAACACATTTATTATAATATTATGCTGTAAAATATTACTCGGACCAAAAGTAATATTTTGGTCCAGGTAATACTTCAAAAGCACCCTGACTTTTATTGGCATTTGTGTAAACTCTGCAAGTGTCTTTGTTTTACTGGATTTGGAGTTCAACAGTTTTTTCCAAAGGATCAAATCCTAAAGTCTTTAACATGGGCAAATCTCACAATGACACTTGATTTGGCACAATATGACGATTGTGCCAAGGACCTTTGAAGGAAAATGTAGTTTTACTGTAAGTGTAATTCAACACTGAATTTGCATAGTTTAGATTTATGGAAGGTAATACCACGTCTGATCTATTTCCCTATCAATTATTATTTATATCCCATCTAAAATGTGCTCTGCCCTTTATACAACAAAGAAAAAATACAGTTCTTGACTTGAGGAGTCCAAATTTAGACTAACAGGTGGTTTTAGAAGAGCAAGGTACAAGGACATAAAACATAAGAATGGTCATACTGGGTCAGACCAAAGGTCCAGCCAGTCCAGTATCCTGTCTGCCAACAGTGGCCAATGCCAGGTGTCCGAGAGGGAGTGAACCTGACAGGAAATTATCCAGTGCGCTCTCTCCTGCCATCTATCTCCACCCTCTGACAAACAGAGGCTAGGGACACGTTCCTTATCCAGTTTGGCAAATAGCCATTAATGGACTTAACCTCCATGAATTTATCTAATTCTCTTTTAAACCCTGTTATAGTCCTAGCCTTCACAATCTCCTCAGGCAAGGAGTTCCACCGGTTGACTGTGCGCTGTGTGAAGAAGAACTTCCTTTTATTTATTTTAAACCTGCTGCCCATTTATTTCATTTTGTGGCCCCTAGTTCTTATATTATGGGAACAAGTAAATAACTTTGCCTTATTCACTTTATCCTCACCACTCATAATTTTATATACCTCTATCATATCTGCCCTTTGTCTCCTCTTTTCCAAGCTGTAAAGTTCTAGTCTCTCTAATCTCTCTTCATATGGGATCCATCCAAATCCCTAATCATTTTAGTTGCCTTTCTCTAAACCATTTTTTGTGACGAGGAGACCACATCTGTATGCACTGTTCAAGATGTGAGCGTATCCTGGATATCTATAAAGGCAATAAGATGTTCTCTGTCTTATTCTCTGTCCCTTTTTAATGATTCCTAACATCCTGTTTGCTTTTTTGACTGCCATACCACACTGTGTGAATGTCTTCAGAGAAGTATCCACAATGACTCCAAGATCTCTTTCCTGATTAGTTGTAGCTAAATTAGCCCCCATCATATTGTATGTATAGTTGGGGTTGTTTTTTCTAATGTGCATTACTTTACATTTATCCACATTAAATTTCATTTGCCATTTTGTTGCCCAGTCACTTAGTTTTCTGAGATCTTTTTGAAGTTGTTCACAGTCTGGTTTGGTCTTAACTATCTTGAGCAGTTTAGTATTGTCTGCAAACTTTTCCACCTCACTGTTTACCCCTTTCTCCAGATCATTTACAAATATGGTGAATTGTATTGGTCCTAGGACTGACCCTTGGGGAACACCAGTAGTTACCCCTGTCCATTCTGAAAATGTACCATTTTTTCCTACCTTTTGGTCCCTGTCTTTTAAGCATTTCTCAACCCATGAAAGGATCTTCCCTTATTCCATGACAACTTAGTTTACATAAGAGCCTTTAATGAGGGACCTTATCAAAGCTTTCTGGAAATCTAAATACACTGGATCCCCTTTGTCCGTATGTTTGTTGACCCCTTCAAAGAACTCTAATAGATTAGTAAGACATGATTTCCCTTTACAGAAACCACGTTGACTTTTGCCCATCAATTTGTTGTTTTGTATGTCTGACAAATTGATTATTTACTATTGTTTATTAATTGTATTTTAATTCCCTTATACTTTCAAAAAATTTCTTCAGTTGCATTTTTATAGACTTGTTTATTTTTGAAGTGCCACAGTCTTTGGAGACAACTAATTTTGTGATTCATGTACCAACACACTTTTGTTAGTGATCTTCAGTCAAAGATATAAATAGAATGTATGTTTGTATGGCATTGGATACAGCTAGAGTGCCAGTTTAAGGCTGCTTGCTATACTATACTATAAGAACATTGAATAAATAGCACTTCCATTTAGTATACTAGTGACCTTGCTGTTAAATAAAGACAAGTAATGGCTGAAACATTTGGATTTGCCATATCTGTTTGATGCAGCTGCTGTCGTCTTGAAAGCATCTGTTTTCAGTGTAGCATTTTTAGCATTCAGCAATTAAATAGAGCTGTCCAAACAGCATTTTATAATACTAATGCTACTGTGCCAAGTCTGTGTGGATAAACAAGAGATTGGGGCAGAGTAAACATTCTGTTAGGGGTATGGATGCTGTGTTCAATTAAATACTGATGTATGTGTTCAGACTACTCGGCTATATCAAAAAAGGCTGTTTATTTTAAACACTAAGCATATAATCTCTTCTTGATGAGTACATATAGCTCCTTCTAGTGCTAATGAGAGTTATGTGCATGCATTAGAAAGAAAAACAGATTCCTTCAAGATTAATGTCATAGGTTTGTACAGAACATCTAAAATCAATGAAAGCTGTTTTCTCCTGCAGTGAAAAAATAAACTTAAGCATGTTTACAGTACATCCCCTCTTAAGAAAGACTGTCACCACCACCTTAGGAGCAGTACACATGACATACACACGTTATCTATTTTAGGTACTTATATGGCCCCCATTACCCTAGTATTTGAGCTCCTCACTACGTCGCATGTATTTATCCTCACAATACCCCTATGAGGTTTGGAAGTACTGCTGTCATTACAGATGGGGTACTGAAACATGGAGAAAATAAGTGTCTTGCCCAAGGTCATACAGTGAGTCTGGGTGAAGCAGGGAATTAAACCTGGACCTCCCAAGTCCCAGGCTGCCACCCTACCCACTGGACTATCCTTCCTCTCTCTTATGGATGGGCATCCTGGGTATGGCATATCCACCTTTCACTGGGGCTGGTTGAAAAAGGCAAAGAGGAGAACGAGTGTGTAATTTCAGGTGCAGGGAAAAGAGAGAAAATGCCATGAGTCCTGAGCAGTTCTCAAAGTGAAGAAAAATGTGGAGATTGTGGTACTGAAAATAATGGTGGAGAGAGAAAGCTATACACCCAAACACAGAGGTGTCCAGATAATCTCACACAGGTTTGGCCAGTTTCTGAGAAAAGGAAGGGGTGTTTCTGATGCACAAAAACTAGTCCTTTTCCCCAACCCTTCAGTACAAATGCTGACTTTTGGAAAAGGTCAAGTCAGTGCATAATGGAAAAATGTCTGCAAATAGTCATTTGAACTTGAAAACTTAACTTTGATTCAGCTATGTTTGCAATTCGTTCATTTTCCTTCTCAGCAGGCATTTTAGTGGTAAAGCTAGTGTTAAGGTAAAATGATTGAAAGGGAGCTTTGAATCCTTCTGCTGCAATATATGAAATTCAAAATTCATGTAATTTTGGTCACTAAGTCATTTAACAGAAACAGTACCACATGACTTGCATAGCTAAATGCCAGGGTGAAACTATTTAAATTGAAATAGTTATCTGAAACTGCTTACATGCTGTTTGGATAGGAAAATAAATTTACAAGACAACAGAAAATTTCAAAGCAGCAAGACGATTCTGTGATCTGTTTATCATGGTGGCTCAGCAAATAGATCATGTGACTATGATTTAAAAGAGCAGGGTTCTTTTCCAAACTGTTATTGATCTGGTTGAGCAAGTTACTTTACCTCTGTGTGCCTCGGATTCCCCACTTGTAAAATACAGTTATCTCCTTTGTAAATGGCTTTGAGATCTGTGTGTAAAGAGTGTTATGTAAAAGCTAGCTATTAGAATGTTATTGTCAACATTTAGCAAACAGAATTTAGTAGTTGCAGCATTCATCTTGAATCTTTGCACTCGGCATTAGAAATTCTGCATAGGATAATATACTGGAGATTTTGGTGTTGTATTTGCCAGTTTATATTGAAACTATGAAAAATCAACACTTGAAAAATAATGGAGGGGAAATACCATTACTTGTTGATATACTGGAGAATTGGTGGTTATAATGTTTGTTTCAAATGCTGTCTGTAGATTATTTCTTGTAAGGATGGAAGAAATAAACCTTAATCAGTATTAAGGAGGCCAAGCCTCGCTGAAGTAAAATTATGCTATTTTAACAAAAATGTCTTGCTTCTCTTCTAGATGGTGACAAGGCTGATATCTCTGCAAGTTTATATCCAGACATAAACATTATTGCCGGAGCACTGAAGCTATATTTCAGAGACTTGCCGATTCCTGTAATCACCTATGAGACCTACTCCAAGTTTATAGACGCAGCAAGTAAGAATTGCATAACAGTTCATATAATTTTAATGACATTATCTCCCAACAATGTTTTTTATTTAAAAAAATCAAGCATTTCCAACAAAGAAGCAGCAAATCCATTGCTTTGTTCATGGCTCTTTCATCCTTGTCCTCTTTTAAATGGAATGTTTACATCAGTGTTGAGATAGAGCTGTTCCCCTGTAGCTATGTAGGGCTGTATAAATCAATGTAGTTTCTCTGGAGTTTACACCAGCTGAGGATCTGAGCCAATCTGTTTGCTGTAATGGGAGCTGGTTATGCAGTTGCCCTAACAAAATAAAGTTCTGCTTTAAGGGATTAAACCTGCTTTAAGGCATTGGGAGATCCCCAGGGACGGGAAAGGAAGAATCTTTTCTCTATTCTACGAGCTACAGAGTAGTAATGGAACTGTTCCTCGGCTGCTAGTCTGTTCACAGGGCAGAGTAGCTGCTACAGTGCTTGTTCCTTTACACATCCAAGACTGGAATAGTCAATGAATCCACCAGATCCTGCTTTTCATACCCCAGGCCCAAATTGCCATCGGGAGGGAGCATGCAGTGAGCCTCTATGAAGCTGGGCTTTATGGGAAGCTGCGGATGCACATCCCCTGTATTAGTTCTCATGTTCTCTGCTCCCCCTGTGCAGCAGAACACCACTAGCTCCAAAACAAATCTGGCAGAGGAAGCAGCAGGATTTTCCCTTAAGTTTCTTTAATGGTACCATGTTACACATGATGATATTCTATTGTAAAACTTGTTGAAATGGAATTGCACTGGAACTAGGTTAGTGCGCAACTCTGAAAAGATTCCAGAATTAATCCATTTAAGATTCCAAGTAAGGAATCATGAATTTTTTTAAAAATAACGTAGTCCCCTTGATTTTAAAACTGTTCTTTAGAGCAAAGAACATAAGAACGGACATATTGGGTCAGATCAAAGGTCCATTTAGCTCAGTATCCTGTCTCCTGACAGTGGCCAATGCCAGGTGCTTCAGAGGGAGTGCACAGAACACCAAGTGATCCATCCCCTGTCACCCATTCCCAGCATCGAGCAAACAGAGTCTAGGGCCACCATCCCTGCCGATCCTAGCTAATGGCTATTGATGGACCTATCCATCTATGCTCCTTTAGCATCTCAATTATCCAGTGGCCCACAGATTGTTTAGCAGGCTTCCTGCTTCTGATGTACTTTTTTTTACTATTACTTTTTGAGTCTTTGACTATTCTTTAAATTCTTTTTTGACCTAATTATATTTTTACATGTCACTTGCCAGAGTTTATGCTCCTTTCTATTTTCCTCAATAGGATTTAACTTCCATTTTTTAAAGGATGCCTTTTTGAAGCATGGATAAGCAATAAGCATAATGTTCTAAACTATTCCTCTTTCCCTTCCTCTTTGCCACACTCTTAATATCATCCTAGGCCTCTGACTTATGCACCTCTCTTTCTTCCCTCATCACAGGAAGTTCTTCAAGCTTGTCACAGATCTTATAAATAACATGCTCAGATCAACTTACCAACCTTTGAAAAAGCATGACAAAGATTTTTAGTCTTCTAAGGTTCAATCTATGCTCCTACATTTTGATGAAAAATTATGTAGCAAATATAACTTTGACTTGGCCTGGAATATATAATGCCATATTCTTCTTAATTCCTGACTAAATAGTTGGATGTTGCCAAATAATATTTTAAATTACCATCACAATTCCCACCTCACCTTATCTACAATATATGATTTTGTGATGTTGTTTGACTTTAGTTTCATTAGCAATTTTTTAGTACCATCCACTATATTTGACCGCTGCCTCAAATGATCTATTTAACTTAAATTCCCATTGTAAGAAACTCATGTAGCCTGTGCAGGGCTTGAATGTGAAATAGTGTGGCTTACCTCCTATTGGTCATTGCATACCAGAGGCCACCCAGGCTGCCTATATAAGAACTCAGTGAGTTCCAGTCAGCATCTGCACAGTGCAACAGCTGCCTGGCTCCTCACCTGCTAGGTGTAGTGCTGTGTTCTTGGAATAAGACTGCTGCTGCTTCAGCTGAACCCAAATCAGTTGTTGTTGTTTCAAATCATGGAACTTATCTTGTTCCATGACACCAATCTTTCTTTGACACATAGTCCAACTATCCCATAAAATCAGAGGCTAGCTGAAGGGTAGATGCAAGTCAGAATATTAAAAATACTATAAGAGAAGGCTCAGGTGCTGTAGGCGACATGCAGGCATAAAAGTAATTACACAAAGTCTCAGTTGTTGATTGCTTCACAGGTTAAAACCATTTTATTAGTTACCTTGGCATCCTTGCAAAAATGCTCCATATATAAATGTAATATTTATCTCCAGCTGCACATTCAATAAATGAACTATACTATTTGTCCTTATAAATGATTCTATAACATTATTGTAGCTTCTTGCATTATTGCCTATTTGTGTGTAAAACTACTGACATTAATTCTGTTTTGTTTTACAGAAATCTCCAATCCTGATGAACGATTAGAAGCTGTCCATGAAGTACTGATGCTCCTTCCTGCTGCACACTATGAGACACTTAGATATTTAATGATTCATCTCAAAAAGTAAGTTAGTTTGCATACAGAATAACCTTTGAACAGCTTACATCTTTCTACTTTGAAACAGATATAATAAAAAGCAATTATAAGCCTCCATCACATCCCAAAGGTTAAAACTACACTGCTACAAATAAGATGAGAATAAACAAGCAAGAGTAACTTTGCACTTACACAGCATAGTGCCTTCCATCAGCAAATCTCAATATATGTTAGAAATGTTAATTTAGTTTTGTAATGTGACCACACACAGTCACAAAATAATAAAATACAATAATTTTCCAATGTGAGACACAAATAATTAGGTTACACTTTGCAATACAACTGTAGTTACAGATGTAGTTACAGACTGTTCTTAGCATATGTGTCAGGGTGGACCCCATTGTAGGGGATCTGTGCAAGACTGGAATTTCTCTGAATAGCTGTGTCTGTCAGGGCCACACAGGGTCTCTTTGGGCTTCCATAAAAGTGCATTGAGTAAACCTCCCTCGTTTTCCTCTTTCTATGAATGGGAGAGAGATGGACCCTGGCAAGTGTCTGACCCACTAATTCTTATGTTTGACTAAGCCTTCTAAAAATCCTCTTTAAAACTCTTCTGATGACCTTAATTTTTTACTTCTGTGATCACTTCAACCGATCTGGACTTGGTACTGGCTGACAGCTAAACCCTCTGTACAAATCCCCCTGTGGAAGGGTTCTTAGCATGGTGGACTCAAAATTTGTGGGCTTCACATACGGTCTGTGCTATGATTCTCTTAAAAAGATGGCCATGGAAGGTGCCTCAGCTGTCTAGGAAAGTCACACATTCTCAGCAGATGTTCAGTGTGCGTGTCATTCTCTGCAAGGACATGTGAGACACGAGGCTAAAGCTCCATCCTCTGGAACAATCCATGAAGGTCTCCTCTGACCCTGAGGAGACGAGCACTAGATCCTGGTCGACAAACCAGCATCATCCAGTTCCCCACCTAGCAGACAAGCTACCTTGAAGACTGGCACAGAGAAAACAGCACTGACACCCCATCACCAAAGCTGACCTCAGTATCAACAGCATCAAAATGGGCACTAAGACCTCCAGTGTTGAAATCCAGCATGTAGAGGGGCTTCTTGAAATACAGATGCAGAAACTCTGGATGGAGGTTAACACAAAGCCTCTGGAGATAAATCCATCAGACCCAGCATAGTTCCAAGGTTGAGGAGAATGAGCTGTCTCCAGTGCCAAAAAACCCACTGGTACCAATTGGGGCTCCAATGATGCAACCCTCAGCATCAAAGCCAAACACAGAGAATGAGCTCAGGGGAGAACTGGAACACCCATCAGTGCTGAAGCACCTGTAGATACCAATACCAACCCTGGTAGTGAGTGCCATACCCTTTGAGGCTGTCTTTGGAGGAGCTCTACCCCTCCTCACTGTCACTAGGGCATACGTTTTCCCCCTCTTCAAGTAGTAAGCCTTCTCTTATGACATCTGCAGTCAACACCACAGAATAGTCTGCTGGCTTCCTTTGCAGGACTCTGCCATCATCAGCCGTCATGGCCCTGTTGGTGTTACTGGGGTCCACCATCTCATGCATCAAAAATCCAGTCTCCACTACACTCAAGGAAGAGGTCACTTTCCCCATCAGCATCTCTGGCCAGACCACCTACACTGGATTACCAGGAGGAGTCAGATCCAGGGTCAGAGCAATGCCAGTGTTCTGTATCACTACCAAAGACCCTCATCTTCATCTCCTGACAAAGCAGTATCCTCAGCACTGGTACTAGCACCTCATGACTATAAACATTCCAGAATCTCCATGTGAAGACCATTGAAACTCTGGCAATAGAGATGGCAGTGATCATCAGAGAAATCCCACAAGCTGTTTGATATCCTGCCAGCTTCTGGTCCAGCCAGGATTTTCTTCCCCATAAACAGAGGGCTGCTTGACCCACTAAGGGACTTATGACAGATGCCACCTATGATAGCATCCACTGCGAAGCATGTCAAGAAGAAGAACCAAATATCTCCAATGTGTACTTCTGTACTCACCCATCCTGGGCTCTTTAGTTGTGTTGGAGGTACAAGAGAAATCTAAGCTGAGCAGGAATATCCCCAAGGATACCCAATGGCATCCCCCTAGGTGGCAGAAAGTCATACTCCTTTGCTTCTTTACAGCTGCATGTAGCCAACTGCCAGGGATTTCTGACCCAATGTGACTTCCTAACATTGGGCAGCATGTCAGTCTTCCTTGAAAAGGTCCCACACAATAGCAGGGAGGAGCAAAGAGACATCATTAAGGAAGGTCAATTAGCAGTTATGATGGATGCTTCCAATACCTAGGCAAGGTCTTTAGCCATTGCATTGACAATGCAGAGAGAATCGTGGTTCCAAGCACTGGGTATTCCATGAGAGGCATAGGACCCATAAGTATATAGCAAGTGCACAGTGTGTACTCTGCACTTGCTAAAAGACTCAAAAGCCACAAGGACAGTCACTTACAGGTTCAGAAAATTCTCATCCAAAGCAGGTATTCGGCACCAGGAAGACTTATTCCTCCAAACAGAAAAGATGGGCTGGAACAATACAGTAGAGGCACCAGTGCTGAAAATCCTCAGTTATATGCATCTTCTAAAACAGGTTAGACTAGCATTTGCTGCTAGATGTACCTTGAGAGAACCGGTGTTGGCACATAGCGGGCAACTGTACTGACATGCAATCTTCTCTCTCCCAATGGTATCAAAATTCCTTGAGAGCATCCTTCATATTTACCCTGCAGTTAGAAAACTGTCCTTTGTTGGATTTCCACATTATTCTGCTATAATTCATAGAGTCTCCCTATGAACCATTGTTGGAGTCTCATGGTATCACCTTACCATCAAGATGGTACTTTTGGTGACCTTCACTTCTGCATGGAAAGTCGGTGAGCTTCAAGTCTCAAGGCCAGACTGCATTAGAGATCTGTCCATGGGGACATTGAGACCACAACCCCAAGTTCCTCTCTTAGATGGTCTTGATTTTCACCTGTTACCTTGGCTGTGTTCTTTTCAAAGCTGCACTTGATGCAGGGAGAGAAGAAACTGCATGCCTTGAATGTAACCAGGGCTTTGCTATGTTACCTTAGTAGAATCAAGCCTATTGGGCTGCCTCTCTGCCTGTTTGTGGCCATTTCCAGCCCAAGTCCATCTTGTCACAGAGGATCTCCAAGTGGATCACACAGTTCATTTCCACCTGTTACCAGCTGACTGGAAAGTCTCTCCTTCTGAACATCGAGGTGCACTCTACCAGGGCACAGGCTATTAAGCATTATACCCTTGACATTGCAGTCAGGAGAGACACCATGTTCAGGAGGGCAGTGCTGCAATCATTGTGTGACTGATATGGCTGGAAATCCTCGCTTCAGCCATTTTGAGAAGATACTGCTTGCCAGTCACCTACAGTGGAATCCACCCTGACACATATTTGAAGAATGAAAGGGTAACTTATCCTCAAGTTACAGTGTTTTTTCTATATTTTTGTAGTCTGTGTCCATCCCACCGCATACCTCCATCACCTCTTTTGAAGTCCTAGGCTAACAGATTTTGAATTCTGAGGGAACCAAGGTGAGGATTGCAGTTACCACACTCTTTATGTCCTTGAGGAACGAGTACGAGGAGGCACAGGGATCATGTATGGCCCTGACAGACTGTTATTCAAAGAAATTCCAGTCTCATGTACCTGAGCACATGGGCACTGATGATGGGATCCACACTGACTACATCAAAGGGCCACACTTACTGGAGGATAAATAACTATTGTTTACATTGTCATTATCCTGTGATTATTTTTTGATGAAATAATTACTATTAATTCCTTCTAACTGGAAGTTTAACCACGTGACTGAATCACTTCAATGTCATTCCTAATATATATTTTAAGAATCCACATATGGCAACTACATTGTATTTATGCTAGCGTTATCAGTTTTGGGTGAATCTTCCATTTATATGAATAAGTAGCATTTAAAAGTTTTCCGTAAGCACAGCCACAGTGAAATTGTAGTTGCTGTGTAACTAGAGTGAAATTAGTCACTAAAGTGTAACCAAGATTGGATGTTGCAACAATGTCATTATCCAACAATGCTTGAAGAAAAACAGTCCCATAATGCTACTGTATAGTCAATTTTTTAAGTAAAGAAATTGCTACTTACTAATTTTATTTTTTCCTACTTTAGAGTTACCTTGAATGAAAAGGAGAATTTTATGAATTCTGAAAACCTGGGAATAGTGTTTGGACCTACTTTAATGAGACCTCCAGAGGACAGTACTCTTACTACCCTGAATGACATGCGGTACCAGAAGCTAATTGTGCAAATTTTAATAGAAAATGAAGATGTTTTGTTCTAAACAACGAAGAAGTCACTTCATAGCCACTGCTTTGAAATTATTAGTTTAAAGGAAAGCCAACATTTCTTTATAGCTTAAACAAAAAGGAAGAGAAAGTTCCTGGGCTGCACTTCACTTTCTGCAATATTGCAGATGAATGCCAAAATGTTTAATAAAGCCTATGTCTTATAGACATATGCCTCTATTTTAGAAAAAAAGTCAGAAAAAAATCCTTTTACCTTGTATCTTTTGCCTTGCCTCATATGTATATTTGTTTTGAGAAGTTGCAAACACTTTTACTAACTTAAGGAACACAAAACATATTTTAATATGACTAGATAAGCAAAAAGGTACTTAATCAGTGTTACTTGTATACAGCTATACATTTCCCCACTGTGTAAGACATAATTATATGTCAATCGTGAAACAGAACCTATATTATCAAGATATTTTACTTTAATTAGCTGCTAGAATGGCATTTTATTTTAGCAAACAATAATTCAATGTGATGCATTTTTCTCTTCTGCATTTTTGCTATGATATACTGAAAACATTTACCACTAGTGCAGTATTATCCTGACATACCTCTTTTATTGCAAATGTTTTGAAAGAGACTTCTTTTTTTTAAAAAATGTGTATTCCAACTTTCTTTAGTTTTTTTTGTTTATATTTTTAGGCATTGTATAGTACATTTTTAGTCATTTGGTATTTTCTAACAAGTATATTCTTTTCATTTTCTTTTTTCCTCATCCAAAATGTGGTGTTGAAAGTTTTCAAAAGTCTGGTGGTAGTATCAGTTTCACATGCCAGATGTTTCTTGGAGTACAGTAATGTGTAAGTTAAGTGATGCTGGGACACTGGATATTTTCTAGCCTTGTTGAAAAATTAGCACTTTTGTTTTGCTTAATTATGATTTTTTTGTAAAAAGCAATTTGTCATGTTTCTGTATTTATAAATGTACAGTAAATCTGCTGAAAATGTGATTATTTCTCTTGATGGTTTGTTTTTAAAAACAAGAATTTGTAAGAAGTATGGGAGTTGGTAAATTTAATTATTGCTGAATTTTTGATTTTCCACCCTTCACAAATATTGACCTACACGGTTTGTAATCTAACTGAAACATATTTCTAATGTTAAAATGGTTTCTCAGCATGAGATTTTTCTAAAAAAAAAAATAGGATGCATACTTTACTACCAAACTGAATTTTCAGTATGAAAAGCTATAATCTCTCTTTGTGAGTGTATGGATCACAGGCGTGGTAACTCAGTGATACAGTTTTCTGAATTATTTCAGAGACCATAGCTTTCTATTCAAATTGAAAAATGTGTGTAACTAGGATAATGAAGGGGGGAGGTAATACTGTAAATTTGTTGTTCTTTAGAGAAATTTTCAAGGCCTAGGTAGATTAACCCAGATTGCACAGCAGATGCTAAATAGTTCTGATTTGCTGATACTACTATAGATTTGCCTAAATTGTACAGGTTTATTTGTTGTAGGTTCTGTACTAAATATGGTCATAAAAATGATCTAGAAATGGTTTTATTTTGTGAAGTAAAATATGCTTTGTAATTTATGATAATGTAAATGGAAGGAAAATCCTATTAAATGTGTTAAGAGTTCTGGCGTCTGTTGTTTTGACCATATAGCAACCTGGGAAACAAACCAAACTCAGTTTCTGTCAGTCCTCCCATCATTGCTGAAAAGTTCATTATTGGTAAAACTCAGAACTAGTCTTACTATCAACAGTTCTGAACTTGTAGTGGGATGCTCATACTTCTGAAACTTCTTTACTGAGCTCTTCCACCAAATTTCTATTCTTAGAAATCCAAGTAAGCAGAAAATCAATATATCCCAATCAACTAGACCCACAGTGCCTATTCCGTAACACCAAAGCAATTTTTCACTCTACTTGCTTGCATGCAAGAGTTTGAATGACAATTTTCCTTCATTTCTTTTCAGTAGGGATTTTGTTGTTTACGAGAGAGGTCCGTTTTACTGATACTTTTGAATTGGAGGAAAGGTGAGCGGAGGTCTGCAATCCTACCTTTGACTGCTTCACCTCTCCCTACGTAGTGTAAATTGGTGCCTTTGGTATAGCTCATGCCCTGAGTGTCCAACTACTGTACAAGGTAGTGCTTTAGAAATAGCCATTTAAAAGCAGCTTTGGATGGAGAAGGCCTCTAATTTATATTATGGGTGTTACTTTAAAATAGCGAGGAAGGTGGAACCAGAGGGAGAGGGGAGTGCAATTATTCTTCTACACACTCCTAATGCTAATCTGGAATTGATGGTTGGTCTCTTCCTCAGCTGGCTGACAGGTAGCATCACCTTATGAAATGTGAAACTCCAGCTCTTGCCATCTCCCTGGTTCGAGTTCTAATTGAAGAAAATGAGAAGCCTGCTCCTGTGAAACAGAATGTCTGCCAAAGAACAGGGCCAGACAAACAAATTTCCAGAAAGCAGCAGTATGCGCTAATCTGTAGAGTGAGCTGGGTCTGACTGGATTATACCAAGTCTTTTGGTCTCCTCTCATAGAATACAGCAGAGCCTGATGCGGTGATGGCTTCTCCCTCACCAGGACTGCTATAGCGTGGCAGGAGTAGTTTGCAAGATGTCCCAGAAGCTTCCCCTGTGGTGTGCATCACTTCACTGTTAGCCCATCTCCCCTCAGGGGACACTAGAAGCAGGTGAAGCCTCTGCTGTAACAAGAGTCCATTTCATCATCAGGTTTCCCAGAGGTGAGAACTGTAGTGTAGCTGAGAGCCAATGGGTAAATGGAGAGTACCTGCTTCTCATTGCAGGAGGAGGGACTTTAATATAGATTGGTTTATCCACTCCTTTTTTTTTTTCTTTTTCTTTTTTTTAACCACAGCACCCCTGGGCATGATCTTGCTCATGTCCATGTCCCTGAAGGAAGCTGTTATTCAACCTCCTTCTCCTTCAGTTCAAAGAGCTCTATCAGCTCACTGCACATTCACCAGTACTGCAGGTACTACCACCCTTGGGTTTCTACCATTCAGATGCCCTTGTGGCTTCTACTTGTATATAATTGCTGTTACTCTGCCTGCAGCCTACTACACCACTCACCAGCCTCAAGTCTCTTTCCTGTGTGTTAGCAGATGGAGCAGCAGTCATGTCTTCCTACGATAATATTAATACATCTTGGACCTATTTACATTAACAGAGAAATGTTCCATTTTTCTTCGGTCCGTTTCTTGACGGTGGTGTGTAGGTTAATACCTGCTATGGGCCCAGCAGAAGAGTGATGAATTCTACTCTTTAACACCTCTCTTGTGAGGCTCAGCTAGTTCCAAGAGAGAGAAAACCATGGAGGCAGTTGTATGAAGAACTAAAAATGAAGCTACTTAGAAGTAAACAGTATTCACATAAGATACAGGGCCCAGTTCTCTGTCAGTATAAACAACCAAGCGCGTTTTAAGATGGAAATCGATAAATTTATTAATAGAATATTATGATGATTAATAGAATATTATGATAAATGACCCTGTGACACACTGATTACAAAGAGAAATATCACAAATCTCTCTTTAAAATCCCTTATCCTGCTAGGATCAGTGACGTGCGGGTCACGCCATAATTGTATGCATCAGGCTGGTGAGGAAGTAACTGCAACTTATCAGACAGTAGACAAATCAGAAGATCGTAGATGGTATATCCAATCTGCTATAACATGTATAGTCCCCCACCACCAGACTATCTGAGACACTCTGCTTCTCTGGACAAATCCTCAACATTGCCCACAGCTCATGTAACTAGGAATGTGCGCAGGTGAGCTGGGGGGGGGGGGGGGAGAGAAGGAATACTCCCAGTCCACAAAGCCTCACCACAACAGCTACTACTGCATCCTAGGGGCTACAACAGCTCCCAGCAGCTATTGCATCCCCAACTCCATATGGAGGGAACGGCCATAGCTCTGGATCCACCAGCCATACCTAAGTGCCATGCTGAAGCATACAGGAGCCCCTTTACAGTTTTGTTACATAGAACATGTGGGATGCAGGCTGAGGCAGTCCCCCAAGCTCTCAGGCGACAGCAGGGATTTCCATACTCCCTCCCTGAATTTCCCCAACACCCCCCTCAGTTTGGGGAACTAGTTACACACAGTGTTGCCAATTTAGTGATTGGAAATTTGAATAGAAATAGAAACTACATTAATACACACTTTAAAAGCACATAAAGTGTATGATAATACTATGTATCTGAAAAAGTATAATAGTATGAACATAGACCAGCTTCCTTATACAGCTTTTGTTTTTTATGACAATGTCAGTGCATTCATTTTGGTGATGTTGCCCAACATAATAATTTCAAATTATGGTTTGTAAACAAACTAAATAAGTTCTCCCTCACAGCTAGTGATGAGCTGGAGGCTTGGGGGAAAGGCTTCAGGGCCAGATTGTATTTACATTCACACCTAAGCTACCTGGGCAACACAGCTCTGTTTGCTGTATACCTAAGTGACAGATTTTGGCTGGGTTGGGTTACTTCAATGCGGGTTGAGGGGGAATGAAATATTGTTGTTCTTATTGTATGAGTAAAGGGCAGTAGAACTGTACTTAGCCTGTGCTGATTGAGGGCGTCAAGAGAGAGGGTGGGGACAGGTGTTTGCTTGACGGTCTTCCTGAGTCACAACTATTTGACCTGCCCTTCTCCACTGTTTAAAGACAGAGCTGATTAGGCTCCATAGACAGTCTTTTATTTTGTAAAGTGACCACTACTGCTGAAATCACTGATAATCAGGTCTAAGTGCTTAGACCTGCTGTGGGGCTTGCATCCGACGAAGTGGGTATTAGCCCACGAAAGCTTATGCTTCAAAACTTTATACCGTATATACTCGAGTATAGGTCGACCCGAATATAAGCCAATGCACCTAATTTTACCACAAAAAGCTGGAAAAGTTATTGACTCGAGTATAAGCCGATATCAAATCCGGACAAAAAAATAAAAAGCGCCTCGCTCTCCCGTCCCCGCTGCGCGGGCGGGCTGCCGAGGTTCCCCCTTCCCCGCCGCGGGCGGGCTGCCGAGGTTCCCCCCTCCCCGCCGGACCAAAAAAAAAATGTGCGCCCCGGTTCCTCCCCTCCCCGCCGGACAAAAAAAAACAAAAAAAAAACGCCTCGCTCTCCCGTCCCCCCGCGGCGGGGAGGGGGGAACCGGGACGCTCCCGGCAGCCTGCCCACGCGGCAGGGACGGGAGAGCGAGGCGCTTTTTTTTTTTTTTTTTTTTTTGTCCGGCGGGGAGGGGAGGAACCGGGGCGCACATTTTTCACTGACTCGAGTATAAGCCGAGGCGGCTTTTTTCAGCCCAAAAAGTGGGCTGAAAAACTCGGCTTATACTCGAGTATATACGGTAGTTAGTCTTTAAGGTGCCACAGGACTTTACCTCTGCTATTCCAGACTAACACGGCTACCTCTCTGATTCTATGGAAGAGATGACCCAGTCTGCACTAGCAGCAAGGTTCACTGAGAGCTCAGCTGAAATCACTGAGAGCTGGGTGGAACCTCAAGAGACCAACTCCAAGAGATCACAGTGGCAGCAGAAGGTGATGGCGCAGGGCCATTGGCAACAGAGCGATGGGGTGAATGATGGCACAACAAATAACAATGGTCAGAGTGAACAGTGCGCGGCTGGAGGAACGAGCAAAGTGCCTTCTTTCCCCTCACCTGGGAGGTGAACTCATGTAAAAGCACCACTGAGCTCTTGAGTCTCCACTGACCAAACACAATACTGGTTGAGTGTTAATGAGACTTAAGAATGCTGGAGACACAACACACTTCATGCAAAAAATGAGGCTGTGGCATCATACTTTCTATTTAAGCAAGAGATACCCCACACTACAAACTAGAGGCCAAAGTTAATTGCATTGTCACTTGTTCATCCTGAAGTTGAACACTGGTTCTAAACAAGACCAGCAAATGCTCACTATCTTTCTTCAAGAAACTCAACTGGCTAGAAGAACGTGGTGCAAGAATGAAAGACTCAACAGTTGAAAAAGTAGAGAACTCTCTTGCCACATTCAAAAAAATTGCATACATGGCTGATGAATGCTCCGATGCAAATGGACATCAAGTATTAAGTTATTTTGTATGTTATCTTGATGTCAATGGTAGGTCGGTAGATACATTTCTAGATGTTCAAGTTATAGAAGACACATCGGCCGCATCTGTGACAACCCACATCTTAGAGTTAAATGCTGGTCAACTGGACCCCAAACAGATGGTTGCTTGTGCATTTGTTGGAGCTGCAAACTTCTGTGGAAGACATGGTGGAGTACCATCTTTGCTCAGAGACAAGTGTAACCCTAATCTCTCCTATAACACTGCAAAGGCCATCTGCTCCAACTAGTGCAAGCTGCAGGCTCTTCAAAAGACATTTAAAAAGCTAAAAAGCTTCATTATATTCTTTTTTCAGCAAGAGTCCAAAAAGACTGAATATCTTGGAAAATATAGAAGATACACTGGTTCTGAAGATCAAATTAGTCCAACCTGGGAAAACCCTCTGGCTTTCTCATGAGAGATCCTTGGCTGTTGTCTTAAAATTACTCCACCCATTCATACTGGCTTTGGAAAGCATCTACCAAGATGGGATGGATCTAGGTAGTGACGCTGGGGGATTACTTTTGCTACTACATTCAGAGAAAAGTATTACCATTCTCTCTCTTGCAAGTCTACTGTTGAAACCACTTGGGTCATTCAATAATGCTATCACGGTGCCTACTACAACAGTAGTAGATCTTTGTCCAACAATAGAAGCTACATTTGGATCAGAGAGGTATCCATTGAAAAAGTATTGGAAGAAGCAAAGACTTTAGTCCAGAAATTGACTAATGAAGGCATTTATATTGAATCCTTAAGTGAAGAGGACAAGAAGTGTTTGTTAAGAAAATTGAAAACATACACAGACTTGATTATTTAAAATCTACAACAGCGACTTCTAGATTCTACTCAACCTCTACATAGCTTTTAAAGATCCCTGTCCTATAAATAGGCTGACCATACGTCCCGTTTTGAACGGGACAGTCCCGTTTTTTTCATGTTTTTGAACCGTCCCGTCTTTTTGTCAAAAATATCAATTTTGTCCCGTTTTTGGGGCAGGTGCAGGACTCCCAAGATCTTAGGTGAAGAATCTTGCTACCTAAGGACAAGTATCAGATGTCAAAATCTCCGATGAGCAAACTGCGCTCATCGGAGATTTTGACATCTGATACTTGTCCTTAGGTAGGGAGAGGAGGCAGCGGATGGAGGGAGAGAGCAGGGAGGAAGGGAGGGATGGAGAAGGGGGATGGAGAGAAGGGAGGGATGGAGAGAAGGAGGGAAGAAGGAGGAATAGTGAGAAGAGGAGGCAGCGGGCGGCGGGCTGAAGCCGACGGCAGAGCGGAGCTGTCCGGAGCCGCAGCCGGGGGCCGAGCGCGCCGGCGGGCTGCCGGCCGGGTTTTATGAGCCGCCACCCACTCGGAACAAGCTCAGCCCCTCTCACTCACCACCAAACCGGAAGCCAGGGCCCAGCTGTCTCTCCATTCAGCTGCTTTTCTGTCGAGTAAGGCTGCCGCCGCCGCCTCCTCCAGCCTTAGCAGCCCATCGGCTCCTCTCTCCAGACCCATCCCATTTGCCACAATGACCCACACGGCTCTCCTGACCTCGCCACCTTCCTTTCCGGCCACCATTCCTTCCCCACAGGCTGCGCTGGACATGCTGCAGGCCCAGCCGCTGTCCCTGGTCATAAAACCCGGCCGGCAGCCCCCCCGCCGGCGCGCTCGGCCCCCGGCTGTGGCTCTGGACAGCTCCGCCGCCGCCCGCTGCCCCCTCTTCTCACTATTCCTTCTTCTTCCCTCCTTCTCTCCATCCCTCCCTTCTCTCCATCCCCCTTCTCCATCCCTCCCTTCCTCCCTGCTCTCTCCCTCCATCCGCTGCCTCCTCTCGCTCCCTCCATCCCTTCTCTCTATCCCCTTCTCCATCCCTCCATCCCTTCCTTCCTCCCTTCTCTCTATCCCTCCATCCCTCTCTTCCTTCTCTCTATCCCCCTTTTCCATCCCTCCCTTCCTCACTTCTCTCTCTCCCTCCGTCCACTGCCTCCTCTTCCATCTCCCTTCTCTCCATCCCTCCTTCTCGCTGTCCCTTGCCTCCCCCATCTCCCCTGCTCCCTACCCCCATCTCCCCTGCTCCCTACCCCCATCTCTTCTCTCATCCATCCATCCTCCCTTCTCACTTTCGTGCCTTCTCTCCCTCCGTCCCCTCCATCATCTTCATCCCTCATCCCCCCCTTCTCTCTCTCCCTCCATCCTCTTCATCCCCCATCCCTGTTCTGCTTATTCCTCCATCCATCCCCCCGACCCCCCTCTGCCTCCCCCCCGCCCAGTGCTGGGGGGCCCAGGTGGGGCCATGGCCCCCCCACACACCCTGTCCCGTTTTTGCCATCCCAATATCCCATTTTTGTCTAAAGGAACTATGGTCAGCCTACCTATAAAACACTGAAAGTTGAGCGGAGTGAGACACTACCAGCAATGGGGCTGCCATGTGCTCAGAACAGAATAGAGAATTTGAACACAGAGTGGAAAATCATACCACGAATGAATGAAGATTTGACTTCAACTTCCCTTTTAGCATTACTAGTGGCTCGACCTGATCTTTGTGCTATTTTTCTGGGATGAAAGAAGTAGGAACTCTTTTGCTACTCTGTCACAACAGCTACAGTTGAGTGTGCTTTTTTTTTTATCATTGAATAGAATTTTGTGTTCTGAAAAGTCACCTTCTGCCTGATGATTTTAAAACATGAGTTAAGTCTAATAAAATGGTCATGAAACATTTTTCAATTTTTACAATGGTGCCATATAGCCCACCTTCTCCTGCACGGTCTGACCTCCTCATCTGCCCTGACACCCCCCCTGTAAATTTGAACACCCACCCCCTTCCCCATTTCAATTCCACAGGAAAATACTGGGTCATGACAGAAGACTGTTTTTAGGACCTACATGCCCACAAAGAAGGACAGTAATTACCGTTTTTTGTATTCAGTAATGTATCTAGTTGCATTACAGTAGCATCTAGCTGACACTAAAAGAATTAAGGTGTCAGTTACTTTCCTATTTCTCTTGTATGAACTCAACAACAGTATGCAGAAGCATGCTGACTAACTCCAAAGAAAAAATACTCTGACCATGCAATCAGCAAATTCCTGAGTCAGCATTTTGAAAGAGGAGAGTAATAGCAGCATGTAAAGTTTTCACTTCCAAAGAACCTGTTTCTATATAAACACTAATCTTTATAACAATCTTGTCAGTCAATGTTTTATGATTCTGGTCTGCACTGATGACTTTCAAATCCAGAACAAGTTTTAGTGTTCCTTTAGCCAGGCATGCAACCACATATACACTTCCTTCCCCGCCCCCTATTAGAGAAAGGTATGTGCTTCACAACTTCATCGAAAATTTCAGACAGCCTGTGTCTTTCTCAAGAACAGACAGATCTCTTTCACTATATAATTTTAGAAACAGATCTAAATCAAAACCACTGGTATGAAAAACTGAATTTTTGAGAAGTTTGAATCTTTACCTGAATTTAGCAATTCAGGACCATAATAATCATAAACTAAAGTAGCATATCATACTTTGTCTGAGAAAGGTATGGAAACCATTATTACTGGTCAATTAGGTAACCTGTCCATTATATTAACATATCTGAATGCTGGGGATTGGGAGTGGAAAGCCCTTGAACCTGAAATGGGTCAGATGGAGCTCAAAGACATGATCTTACAACCACTGAAACAGGTTAGTTGATTGCTAGGATCTAGTGCAACACCGACCTTTTCTCTCGGGTTACTTAAGGGAAGACTCTCTCTTGTAGGGAGCATTTTATAAAGGATTACATATTATACACACATCAAGTCTTCCCATTGCTCTTCTTCCCCCCTCCCCCATTAATACATACTTATTAATGCCCACATGGCTTCTCCTGAGGGGTACTGAGAGGATCAAATGAGCCTTAATCAAGCATAAAATCATATGAGGAAACTATGCAGAAGAGATTTGGACTGCAAGGTAGTATTCCATGCCACCAGACAGCAATCACAAGCTCATCCATATTCCATGGGACAATGAGAGATGTGGACAATCTGAGGGAGGAAGAATCAAAGGAGACACATGCTACATGGCATATTCCTTCAAACAAGTCAACATTTTGAATCTAAAAATGCTGCTTGAATTCACACCTCCCCACCTCCCTGGACCCTGATCCTTCCAACAATTAGGCATGTACCTTAAATCATTGGGATGACTCACTATAATAAAGTTAAGCAGGGATGTAAGTGTAGGAAGGATCAGGGCCTAATGAGTCCCACTGGAGGTGTCACATGGGGGGGGGGGGGGAGGGGACCAAAGACAAGGAAGCTAGCCAGACTGCTGGTTCAGAAGAGAGAGACTAATACCAAGTTAAGCCATATGGCTGAGATGCTTCTGATTTTTTACCAATGAATCACACAAGCCTCCTGTTACTGCCATTCTATAGGGTAGGATAATGTGTCTTTACTAAGCCTGCTGATGCCAGGTCTGATTTATAGCAAATATTCTCCTTCTCATGAGTTTTAGTGTGGCCTATCCACATGGGTCTAATTCATTACTAAGTGAGAGTGATGATAAGACACAGAAGACAAATGTTGATTAATTGATCCTCACTACACTGAGGGGTATAGACAATTTCCATTTCCCCACTGAGTAAACTGAGGCAAGGGTCAATTTCTTACCCAAAGCTATACAGCAATTCAAAATCCTGATTCCCACCCTCGGCTTGAATGACTAGATTGCATGTTTTCTCTTATTTTGGTGATTTTAGCTGTAGTAAATTATTTAGAGATTTTTCTTTAAAACTACAAATTAATTTTTCTGGAAAAGTAGGTCATGTATGTGTATGCCCGCAATACATGTGAAAAGCTGACTGGGATCTATAGCTATTCAGGTAATTTAGCTGACAACAACAGTCCATTGTTAGTAGCCATGTGTTTCGTTACATACCCATAGAGCACCTGACCTAATCCATACGGCAACTACTCTCTTCTCTTTCAAATCCTTTTTCTAGCATACACTTTTGCTGTGATGCCTGCAAGAAATCTGCCAATCCATAGAAGGCAGGATTGGGGCGTAGTAGAAATTTAACAAAAAACAAAGTACTTGTACTTAATAGGTCTCCTCAACCCATCCCCTGTGTTTGTCTTGATCCCAGTGCTGCAATGGGACCTACATCTGCCATCGGTGGGGCTTTCAACGGTCCACTCACATTGATCCAATTAAGGAACAGGGGCAAAACCCCCATGTGAGAGATGGTGAGTTCTTAGGGAGAGGGACGGTGCCTAGCTACTGACTAACACACAGCGGGGTCTACACTGTCCTCAGCATCGTCATTAACCACTGGGGGAGGGAGAGGGGGAGGGGGAGGGTTCTACTTTGAACACAAATGTTGGGTTTTAACAAGAGAAAAGTCTCCGCTGCCACTGGCGCGGTGCGTCGCGTAGCCGGGACACCAGAGCCCCCGCGGAGCGGCGCAGCTCCCGGCTCCGGTGCCGGCTGGGGCTGAGCGGTCACCTTTGGCCGGTGGCGGGAGCTCTGTGTCTGCACCGCGCCTGGAACTGGGGCCCGGCTCTCCGCGCCAACGAGCCCCGAGCCCCGGCCGCCCAGGGCGGCGCTGTGCCGGCGGCAGGCGCGGGCCGGGCTCTGGAGGCAGCTCGCCAGCCCCAGCCTCTGCCTCCCTCCCGAGAGCGGCCCTGCCGCCGCCGTTCCACCCCCCGGGCCGGGCTCCGCAGCAGCCAATGAGCGTCCCCGCCGGCTGGGGGCAGCGCCAATGGGCTCACCTCCACCTGCCTCCTGCCCACACGCTAGGTGCGCGGCCGGGCGCGCTGGAGAAAGCGAGGCGGGCGGGCCAAACCAAGTGTCCCTGGAAACGCATCCGCCCCTCAGCCTGTCTCGGCCGCCCCGGAGGGATGGAGAGGGGCAGGGGGGCTGCTCCGGCGGATGTTGCCCGAAGGGCCTGTTAAGGAGCGGCTGGGAGGCTCACCTGCAAAGCGGGCGGGCGGGCGCCTGAAGGTCGGGCTCTCTCCCCCCCGGCGCCTGTTGCATTGGCCGCGGGAGTTCCCCTGGGAGCCGGCTCCCTGCGCCTCCCGCCGGGACTCTCGCCGCGGCTCCCCCCTGCAGGCGCGGGCCCCAGGGCGGAGGGAGCCTCGCCGCTGCCGGTTCCCGCCAGGTGAGAGCTCGACCCGGCTTTGCCCCCACGCGCAGGTGCCTCCCGCCAGGCTCCTTCCCGGCTCTGCCCCGGCCACGCTCGCTCCGCTGGGGGCCTGGTGCAGGGGGGGGGGGGCCTGCCCGCAGCCCAACGCCCGGCCCGTCCCGTCTGCAAAACTTTCCCCGGCGCGTCCCCCCAGCGGGGCCCGGGCAGACGCAGGTGACTCGCCTCCCGGAGCCAATTGACGCTGAGGGCCGAACTCCGCGGCACCTGGCTGGTTCCCGGGGACACGGGGCCCGCTGGCTGCCCTGCCCCGCGCGTCCTTACCAAGTAATACGACACAGTGCGCCTGCACCCCCCCCTCCCCCCGGGGTCTCCTGCTTCGCGCGGCAGGCGGGGGCGCGAGGGATGCAGCCCCTTGGCCGCGGATCCCGCTCTGCGCCTTCCCCGGGGTCCGGCCCGCGCCGCTCCAGCCCCAGGCTAGCGAACGAGGCGCCTGTCCGCTTAACCTGTGCGAGACAAGCCCGGGACGGCGCTCTCAGCTCGGACCGAACCGCTGGGTTTGCGGGTTCCTGGCTGGGGCTAGCCGGGCGCGCTCCCTCGCTCTCGGGGGCTCTGGTGTAGCGGGGGAAGGGGGAGCGGAGCTTGTAGGGCGAAGCCCCCCCGGACATTCTTGTGCATCCAGAGGGGAATCCCCGTTGGCGGGAGATCAGCTGCACAGCCGGGCTCGGCTAAAACCCCACGAAGAGATCCAGCCCCAGGTCGGTTCGGGGTGTGCCTGGCCCTGCGCTCCGGGCTGGTGGGGGTGCTGAAGGGTGGTGAGAGGCGCTGCGGGATAGACTGGTGACCTAGCGCCGCTAGCGCGAGGCCTCTGGCTTCGCTCTCCCAGCGCAAAGACGCACTCGCGACTTCGGCTAAGCACCTGTTACTCCGGTTGAAAGGTTGAGTTCAAGCGAAGTCCCCCCTCCCCTCCCCCGTTACTAGTGATCTGCACACGTGCTCCAAAGCAGGTGCTTTTACGGACTCCAGACGGATGAGATCACTTCGCTGCTTTGTCAAAGGTCTAAGTCTGGATCAACCCGATCTTCCCAATCAGTGGTCTGCGACACTAGGGAGCTGGGAGAACTTCTAGGGTTTATGACAACAGCATTTTGAGGACGTTTGACTCTTTACCTGAATTTAGCAATTCAGGCCCATAATGATCGTACACTAATAACAAAAGTAGCCTATCATAATTTCTCCGAGGAAGAGGTGGAGGCCATTATCAATTAGATAACCTGGCCATTAGAATCACGTATCTGAATGCCTGGGGAGGGGGAGTAGGATAGTCTCATGGGAAGGCCCTTGCCCCTGAAATGGGTCTGGTGGAGCTCAAGGGCAGGATCCAACCTCAGGCGGGAGTTGTTTGCAAGAATGCTGGAGCCCTTCTGATCCCAGGGTCTGAAAGAGACTAGGCAGGTGGACGAGTTGGTCCATAAGGAGACCACCCCTCGCCTACCTAGTCGGTCATACAAAGATCCCTGCAAAATAGGGACCGGGGTGGAGGCCTGGGGTGCCCCTACTGACCTACGTGATGGTTGCTTGGTCCATCGAGAACCGCAGGAAGGGGCCCGCTGGAAATCAGCCCTTTCATTGGGTTCGCCTTATTTCCAGGGCGGGGCTCGTGCGTCTCTCTGGAACCCACAACCCCCGTCGCTGACGGCTCCCCCGGGCCCAGCCCCGCAGGGTCCCCACGCAGGTGCGAGAGGCACCTGGGGCTGAAGGGGCGCTAAGCCCAGCCCAGTTCCTGTCAGCAGGTAGGTTCGGGCTCCGCGCCAGCCCGCGGGGGAAGAACACCCCGCCTGTGTGACTCGGAGCGGGGCAGGCTCCCTGCCAGCCCGGCCCCGGCCGCTCAGTCCCCCCCTCCTGTCCTCTGCTTTCCTCCCGCACAGGAGCCGCCCGCGCCCCGGGGAGCTCCGCGCCTCGCACGTGGTCGCAGCCCCGGGGAGCCGAGCCGGCACGGGGAGAAGATGGCTGACGGCCCCGCGGCCGCGGGCTCCTGGTGGAAAGCGCTGACCGGCAGCAGGAAAAAGGCCAAAGAGGGGCTGGGGGCCGCCGCGCCGCCGCCCCCGGCCGAGCCCGCCCCGCCGCCGGCGCCCCCCGGCCCGGACTCCCGGGAGAACCAGCAGCCCAACTTCAGCAGCGGCGAGCCCAAGTTCGCCGAGAAGCCCGGCGGCGGCGGCGGGAGCAGCCGCCGGAACCTGAAGATCTCCCGCTCCGGCCGCTTCAAGGAGAAGCGCAAGGTGCGAGCCCCTCTGCTGGCCGAGAGCCCCAAGCTGTTCGAGGGCAGCGCGCCCAGCCACGCCGGCGAGAAGAGGCAATAGCCGGGGCTGTGCTGCCGTCCAGCCTCCGTCCGACCCCGGCACCCCCCGCCCGAGGAGGAGGGACTCCGCGCGGGCCCGAGGAGGAGACACCTGCTGCTTTGGAAACGCCGCGGGTGCCTCTCGGCGCTAGGAGGAGGCCAGCTCCCCCCAGGGCGCGCGGTGACCCCGCCGGACCCGGGGGATGAACCTGTTCTCTCGGGCCGATTCCGGATGTTGGAGAGACAAATAATCCCAGCGCCGTGGGTCTCTGTTCCTGGGGGCTGCACTTTGGACTGGAATCTCCCCCTCGCTGGCTGGAGCCCACGAGCGCTGCCCTGCTGCTTATTTTAGGGGGTAGGGCGGGATCTCTTGATCAAAAATAGCTCAAGCAAATGGGGATGAGTTTTAATAATGAAATAAAGCTGAAGTGTAAATGCAGATTTTCTTGGTCGGAATTAGAAGGTGCAAAGACGTTCCAAGTTTGAAGACAACTCACCGCCATAAATTACTCTGTGCTGTAGATTGACAACGCTTATAAACCAAAGTCGAGGGAGAAGATGGGAACATGTTCAATTACATCCACATTAGACTATAATATGTTGTAGTGTCAGTATCAGGACAACCTATATCCCTCTAGCCGGCAGACCCTCCCCCCTTTGCAGTAGTGTTTCCAAATAGGTGGCTCTCCTTTCTCAGTTTTCTGACCACGGGGATTGTGCATTGCTCTACACTAAGGTAAACCCTCTTTTTAAAGGGAGTGAGATTGAAGTATTCTTACCTGAGTTCAAGGCCAAGGACTTCCAGGGGTACCAGTAGATCTCTAACAATCATGGTCCTGTTTGCCTCTAGTAGACACATCAAGCAAAAGAGTAAACGAATCCCTCTTACATTCAGTGAGTTATAAGAGGGTTATTGTAAGCGAGAGGAGCTTGGGTTCCCCTGCTCCCATTTAAGTGTTAGGATTTGCCTCTTGCATATTTGAATAGAATTTCTCCCTCAGTCCTGCGGCACACCCCCTCCCCCCAACTTCTAGGTAATTACAAGCAAGTGCTCAAGAGGTGTGTTTTTCTTAGCGTTATTCAAGAGGTGAACCTGTAGTTTTCTTGTACAGAAGAACTGTTCAGATTGTCATTCAGCTCACTAAGGAAGGTACACAATGCATTTAGTAGTATGGTTCTCCAGTAACTAATGGTTTCAAAGTAATGAAACTCAACCAAAGAAAGTGGGTGCTAAAATATAAAAAAAAATATATGAGAGAATGGCACTGCTAATGCTGAACAGAGTTGTGTTTAGGATGTTTGCAGCCCATACTGAAAGCAACAACCTCATGAACATGTAAATGGCTATTGGTAGTGATGGTGGTGGTCTTAGTCTTTATACCGGTGCAAACAAGCTCAAGGTTCCCAATGTTTCTGTTAGTTCCAATCAAACATGAAGTAGAATGACTGATTCTCCTAATAACTGAAACCAAACATCCCCTGAGTTTTCAGAAAGGCCCTATTACAAAGCAAACCGTTAGCCACACACATCTACTGAGATGCTGAGATGTAAAGAGGAAAACTAGAGTGGAAAAATGTCTTATCTATTTATAGTATCTAAGGCAGGCATGTCCAAAGTCCGGCCCGGGGGCCAATTGAGGCCCGTGTTCTAATTTTAACCGGCCCGCAGACGCTTTTCTAAAATCAATACTATGCGGCCCGCCAGCACTGTCGCCAACCAGTGCGCGGAGCCGCAGCCGAAGGAGAGGGGCGGGGTCAGTAAGAGGCGAGCGGGGGGGGGGGGGGGGAGAGAAGAGCGGAGGCGGAGCCGGGGGAGAAGAGCGGAGGCGGAGCCGGGGCCGGGGCCCGAGGCGGAGAAGAGCGGAGTCAGGGCCGGGGCACGAGGCGAAGCGAGGCAGAGCCGGCAGAGAAGAGCGGAGTCAGAGCCGGGGCCGGGGCACGAGGCGAGGCAAGGCAAGGCAAACCGGGGGAGGGGGGAGTGAGAGCATGGCCGGAGCAGGGGGGGAGGGAAGAAGAGCGAGAGCGCGGCTGGAGGGGGGAGGGAAGAAGAGCGAGAGCGCGGCTGGAGGGGGGAGGGAAGAAGAGCGAGAGCACGGCTGGAGGGGAGGGGGAGGGAAGAAGAGCGAGAGCGCGGCTGGAGGGGGGAGGGAAGAAGAGCGAGAGCGCGGCTGGAGGGGAGGGGGAGGGAAGAAGAGCGAGAGCGCGGCTGGAGGGGAGGGGGAGGGAAGAAGAGCGAGAGCGCGGCTGGAGGGGAGGGGGAGGGAAGAAGAGCGAGAGCGAGAGCGCGGCCGGAGGGGGGGGGAGGGAGGGAGGGAAGAAGAGCGAGAGCGCGGCTGGAGGGGAGGGGGAGGGAAGAAGAGCCGGTGCCGGGGGGAGGCAAGTGGCAGGAGCCCCGCATGTCTGCCGGGGAACAGGGTGCTTTCCCACTTTGCAGGGAATAGCTACCATCATCTCTATTTTTAAATTAGCAAATTGCATTTTAAATAGTTTTCAGGGCATTTAAAAACTTTTTTCTGTAATAAATGAAAGCGCAGTGATATTTAGATGAGTTGTGTGCCAGGAAGAGAAAACTACCAAACAAGCACCTAAAGATCCCCTGTCTTCACATGCTTGATTTCATTCCTTAATTAGAGCCATTAATCAGTAGATATGAGATATGAGGCTTAAGGGCCGCCAAGACAGAGAGCCTCCAGCTACCGGGGTTGCTCCTGTCCCCCCCTCCCCCCCTCCTGCTGAGTCCATAATTGGCCCCACACCCCAGGAGGTGATGATGGCTACGGAGAACAGGTCTTTCACCTTCCTGCTGCCTGCTGGGCATGCATAGTGCAGGGGTGTGGGGTCTGATTGCAGGCACTAGCAGAAGAAGGTGGGGGGAAGAGACCCCCTCCACCTCCCCAACCGAGATCCAGCCACGGACCTACCTGCTGGATACTTCCTGGCTCTCTTCCTCCCCCCCCCCCCTGCAAGCCCTGCTCCAGCTCCCAATGGGAGCCATGGAGCTAGTGCTTTTGGCTGGAGAGTCCCCTTGGAGCCAGAGACCTCCAGAGCTGGTGAGTGTGGCCAGGGAAGGGGGGCAGGGTCAAGTGTGGATGAGTGTTTGGGATGCTGGGCTGTGAGGATTGGTGTGGACTGTGGAGGATGTCTGGTGGAGGGCGCAAAATAAAAAGAACAACAATATCAAGACTATCAAATTATTCATTTATTTTCATTAAATATATAAGGTAAATAATGAAATTACAAACCAAACATATATTCTAATATGCAATGCTACCTTATGCAATATTCATTTAAAAAAGTTTAAAATAAGCAGTGCTCCAGGAAAAGGGAATGGGGGGGGGGCAGAGGCGCAAGATAAAATTTTTGCCAAGTTCGCTATTTTATAGCAGCTTCCCTCTCCTGCAAATCTGGGTCTGTGTCCATTGCTCCTTTTTGCTGCTTCTCTCTGGTCTGGTGCTAACCCCTGAGGGTTATGTCTGCTCTTAGTCAGCCCACTTGACAAGTTTGATTGTCCTTGATCTGTCTCTCCTTCCTCATTCACACCTCATTCATTCAACAGGGCACTTGATTATAAAGTCGGAGCGAGAGCACGCCGGAGCGGCGGGAGGAGAGTGGGGGGGGGAAGGGGGTCGGCCCTCACACATCTTCACCTTACCAAATCTGGCCCTCTTCCCAAAAAGTTTGGACACCCCTGATCTAAGGTAAATAAAACTGATTTTGAAAACATAAAACCAAAGTAAACTATACATAGTCAAAATCACTCTCCATAAGAGGGACTAAAGACAAATCAATGTGGCAGAGACTGAAAATTGTTTCCCAGCATATTAGAAACTTCTAAGAATGAGTGTGTGGTTGTGATATTGAATAGGTTTTAGTTAGTCCTCCTGAAATTCCATGTACTATGATTTCTGAGTAACCTTAGTCTAGATTAAACAAGTAATTTACTGTTACTGAAGTGGGACAATAGCATACTCCTCTTCAGAAGAGTAAATAGTGAATGTTGTAGGTAGGTGGTCCGTTAACCTTCAGATGGGGTTATGGCTGAAGAGTATCCTGCTAAAATGAGGCCAGGAAAGCCAGACTTCCCAGTTCTATTGTGGCAAATTTCACTAACTCTGTCTACCTCTGGGGATATTTAATTCACAGACTTTTAGAAATCTCTTGCCCGAGTAACTCTTCTACCATCACAGAATTTGGTCAGATCAATGGCTGTATAACAGTGCATTCTAATATTTCTTTATGCTGTTAAATAGTGACTGTTCATGAACTGTAATAGTGCAGCATGTGTGTGTGTGTTTGGGGGGGAAGTTTAAATGAGATTGTTTCCTTCCCCATCCCATTTACTGTTTCTAGATCTAGCAGTCCCTCCTTCTCTCTATCCCTGCCATAGCCCACCCTTTACGTGTATAGACTCTATTTAAAAAACACCCCCCCTCTCTACTGACTGACAAAGTGAGATCTCAGTGGTGGGTGTTCTTTTACAAGATCATAGAAATATCTGGCTTACTCGGTGAATTTTGACAAGTGGCCCCTCTGCTGTTTAGAAGTAAAGGGTGCAGGTCCAGTGTTAGCCCATTGAGGGCCCTAAGCAGGAATATTTCCCCTCCCACCCCCAACACATAATAAAAAAGTGAAAGGGGCCCCCTTGAGCTGCTCTGGGGCCCCCAAGCAATTGCTTAGTCTGCTTATGCCTAGTGCTGGCTCTGTTCATGTTACCTGAGCTCCCTGTCCTTGTTAAGGTGGAGCTGGATATTGAGAGACTGTAACGTGATGTGCTGCTGAAAAGAGGCCAAGAAAGACAGTCTTCCCAGTTCCATTGTCACTCCTTTATTACAGGAGAGGGTGGGTGAGATTCTGTGGCCAGTGGAGTGCAGAAGGTCAGACTACATGATTATAATGGGGGGGGGGGGGGGGGAGAATAATTCTGTCTCCCGGCTCAATCAAGCTCTTTTCTTCTCCACTGAGACTATAAAAAAAAAAGTGCTCTCAGTGTTAATGGTAACTTTTGACAAACTGGATTCATCCATTGGAAAATGATCTGTGACCATCATTTCATTACACAGAGCCATCAACTTCTAGGTGGCAATACATTTGGTCCATATATCTACAGGCAAAAGTTATCATATCCTATTGACAACCCCCATAACCAATGAATCCCCTGGTTTAATTAGCATAAGTGCATCCAGATTTTACACAATGCTAGCAAATATGTCATCATATTAATTATGCAATAATTGTTTGGAATTCCTGTAACTCCTAAGGAGGCTTTCTTTCCAGTTTAGAGTGGGTGAGGGGGCAGTGTTGGAGAGCACATTATCAAAGATCATGTATTTCTATGCAATAAATGCCGGGGGGGGGGAGGGAATTGTATTCAAGATACTTATATATTCCCCTTCTTCCTGCCCCACCTTTTTATAAAATGTATGTTTAAGAAAAGAAATCCAGGATAACTCCTTTAAAAAAGTAATTGCAAAGAGACAGGAAGATGAGGTTCAATTTAACTCTTCATGGTAGCTTTGTAATTAATCCTAATTTGACTGATTAAAGAAATGAACTTTTTAGGGTCAAAAATCAACATTCAAAAATGGGAAGAAGCTTTATTAAGAACGTTGCAAAATGTTACCTTAAAGCCCTAATCAGTCTTGCACCTGCTGAATTAAAGACAGCAGAGGAAGACAGAGTTTAAGGGGCTGGTGACTCCTTCCTACTATATGCTGGTCAGGTTGCTGCTCACTCTTGTTGCAAAGAAGATTGGGTAGGGCAGTAGGAGGCTCCCTTCTCCACCTCTGGAGAGTGACTTCATCTGAAAAAGTTATATTTGGCTCTTCTGGAGCCCCAAGGTCTGCAAGAATTTAAAGAAATCAACATCTAATGCTGCTGAGATGTTTGTACCTGAGGATCTAATGTAAGGTGAACTGCAAAGGGATAGCTCGGATGACTTATGTCCTTTATTGCTTCTAAATTATCTTTGTATAGTTCAAATTCAACTTGTTTTACATTAGAAATATAAGGTCTTATTTGTTTGTGAAGAATTAGTGGGATAATATCACAAGAGGTTGAAATCTGAGCAGCTATATTCCCAACCCTGAATTGAACAGAAGGATCAACATGCCTTGGCTATCCTTTGAGAGCAGCAGCTCAGCTTTCAGCCTCTTGTGATGTCATGCCCTCTGGTCCTCCAGAGTGCCCAGCAGCAAAGCTGGGAAGCCAACTCTCAGCGTTTTTTTTCCTTTTGTTCTTTCTTTCTTAACCATGGAAAAATCTTTGGTGGGCAGAATTTCTACATTAGGAAGAACAACCCTCCTGTCATATCCACTTTATTCCCTGTGTAACTGTTCTGCCCATCAGTGTTGTCAGCAACAAGGGCCGGGTTCAGTATCTAGGGGTTCCGTTCCAATAACACAATGCAAAACTGGCTCGAGTCCCCACCCAGTGACCTAGGACAAATATAGACCCCCACCCCCACCCTGGGTGCCTCTAAGAGGCAATACTTCCCCTCTCTCAAGCACAGAGGCTGAGTGTAGCAAAAGTCTTTTAATAACAGAGAAAAACAATGCAGCATTATGCTGGAAAATACCACAAACAGGATTCATGACATGAACCATGAGCAAAAGACCCACTCCAAGCAAACTGGGCCATGTCCTTTCCCTTTTGTTCTTGAGTTCAGCCACCCAAAAGTCCAACAACCCCAAAGTCTCTGTCTCTGGTGAGTGCAGCCCCAGAGTTCAAAAGTTCACCTGCAGAGTCCGTCTCCCCCCCCCTCCCCCCAGTTTGTGTGGAAATGGGGAGGGAGGTAAAGGGACACCTTACATGCTCCAATAGCCAACTGCCTCACCTCTCCATAGGATTCTGCTGCAGCCTTCATTGCAAGCCACTCCTCTCCAGTTGCTGTCCTGCAAGCCACTTACGCATATATCTTCAGACCCCCCTGCCCCTACTACTACAATACACAGTACTCAGTGTTTCTAGCTCATAGTAGGGGAGCCTCAATCTGGCACATCATTGGCCCAAAGTGAATTCAACTCTGCAATCTGTAACCAGACTCCTAATAGAACCAAAATTAGCTCTGCTACTACACAGTGGAGAAAAAGAAGGGGGTGCAAGTGACATTTAGGGCCCATACTACCCAATACAAATACATTACCATTACCCCCCCCCCAGCATCTCTCAATTGACTGAGTTTTCGAACCCATGTCCCTTGCCTAGCAAGTGCTACTTAGTTGATAGTGAGTCCTTTCATCATTTTTTCCTTTTTAAAAGGGGGGGGGGCAAGTACAGTTCCACTGTCCTTGATTCACACAATCAGGATAATAACATTTTATTCTTCCTGTCCCAATACCAGAGAAACTGGGAATCCCACAGTAGCCAAAGTGACCATCTAGGTTGGGTGAGTGTGCCTATGCAAATGAATCTGCCCTTGAAGTTCTTTTCCACAACTCACCACCAGATGTCAGGGTAGATCTCATCCTGACTCTGCTTACACCTCTGATATTCACCTAAGGATCCTCCCCCTTTTACCACTAGTCTATGATAAGCCAGGATGGAGTTTTGCAAGAGTCTGACATTTCCCAAACATTTTAAAAATAGGAACAAATCTTTGGATGTAGACTTCAAATAAATTGTAATGATCAGGAGCTCCATCCAAAGAACTGAATTTAACACTCATACATCTAGACAAAGCAGTATGAGGCTCTCTTCTAACAGTTGATCTAGAGGTATGAACACCAAGGGAGGAGAAACTGCTTTTGTAAGGCCTTGGTCTACACTACCAGCTGGATCGGCGGGTAGAGATCGAGCTATTGGGGACCGATTTATTGCATCTCATCAGGACGCGATAAATCGATCCCCAAAGGCACTCCCATCAATTCTGGAATGCCAGCTCGCCAAAAGGAGCAAGGCAGAGTCATCGGGGGAGCCCGATGTCGAGCGCTGCCGCTGTGAGGATGGCAGGTAAGTTGATCTAAGATGCATCAACTTCAGCTACGCTATTCACGTATGGGGGGCACGGGGAGCTTGGCGGGGGCCGCATAGAAGAGTCCTGTGGGCCACGTGTTTGAGACCCCCTGCTCTAATACATCTGTTAGTCTATAAGGTGCCACAGGACTCTTTGTTGCTTTTGCAGATCCACACTAACACAGCTATTGCTCTGATACTTAAAGTAGTACTTACATTGTATTGTAAATGCACCTACCTGAGACATGAATATTCTCTCAGGTGTGCAGACCTTGTAATTGCATATCTCCAGAGGTGTTCTTCATGGCTCAAGTTTTGAAAAAAAGCTCAGTGATGGTCCCAACTGCTCCAACATAAGTGGGAGCAGAGTTAGAATAATGTTGCATGCTTTTGAAAAAAAACACCCAATATCCCCCTTAAATGCTACTGGCAGACTCCATACTCAGTTCTGAAATTGTTGACTCAAGTGGAATTTTCTTTAAATGCAATAGTTACAGGTACAGGATAAATGTTCAAGGGCAAAACTCAGAGTAGTTCACTTCAAATCATTTTTAAAAAAACCCAGACAAGTTTCTGGAAACTGAATATTGTTCTGTTCCATTCTATGCATCCAATGAAGTGGGCTATCGCCCACAAAAGCTTATGCTGAAATAAACTGGTTAGTCGCTAAGGTGCCACAAGTCTTCATCATCTTTTTTTACGGATACAGACTAACACGTCTGCTAATCTTAAACCTGAATATTGTGGGTACAACCACTGATATAAGGAAGGGGACAGACTAACATGGGTTTGGGGTTATTTCTTTGGTGTGATATCAAGATTGAGCATGGTGCAGAAAGTGATGTCAAGATTGAGCACGGCACAGGAAGTGATGCTGTCTTTAGCAAGAGGAGTCCTCTTGTGCATTAAAGGTACCTTAGCACTTCCTGCAAGACTACAGTGGTATCTCAAGTGTCCTGCTTGATTCCAGTTTGAATAACTATATTCAATATATTGACATTAATCTGGTTAGTGTTTTAGCTATAGCAGATTTTAATACCATCCCATTGTCTGAAATGGGAAACTACTACGTTAAGAAAGCAATATACAGCATTATCGTTTCAAACACTACTGCCCGCCTCTTCACAACTTCTTACGTTGATTTGAAAGCTGAAACCTAGAAACACTATCTTTGCAATTATAGACAATCACTTTTCCTTTACGCATTATGTTGAAGTCAATATTATTTTGCTGTGATTATGGTTTCCTGTACAGGCGATTTTGACAAGTGATTTAATGCACTATTCATCCATTTGAATAAGCTTTCCAGTTGCTTTTTGTTGTACTAAGGGAGAAATTGGCCGTGTCCATCAACTGCAAAATTTTAGGCTTCAATAAACTGTAAGGATGCTTATACAACTCACCTCACACCCACGCACCCAACTTTAAGGATAATTAGCAACTTGCATAGTGCTTTACTTCTCCATAGCACAGTAGTCTAAACATTAAGCCTTATAACACTCCCAAAAGTAGATGAGTGCTATCTCTATTTTACAGCTAAGTCTATAGGGCCAAATTCAGATCTTATATAAGTAGCTGCATCTCCACTGGCTACAAGTATCTTGTATTTGCTCTTGTCTGAAAATGGAAACTAGACTTGATAGAAGGTTGCCTCCGAAAACTAATTTCTAATAAAATGAGGAATACTTGTAGCACCTTAGAGACAAACTAGTTAGTCTCTAAGGTGCTACAAGTATTCCTCACTTTCTTTACAGATACAGACTAACACGGCTGCTATTCTTGAACTTCTAATAAAATGTGGATTAAGATTCAGATGAGCATTCTAAAATTTTTGGTGTCCATCTGAAGTGATTATCCAAACCTCTTGAAGTTTGCCCATCACTTATCCACACAGTAAAGTGCAGATGCTGCATATCGCTAACAAACAGTTACTGATAGCAAACAGTGTAATTTTAAAATGTGCCAGAAAGACTTAGGATAACAAGTCTCATTAACTTGCAATGGGACTCATGGTCCTAAGGTCTCTTATAACAAAAAGTTTTGGTATAACCTAGGGTGAGAATTTAAACTGATTTAATTATACCAATATAACCCTCCTAATAAATCCTTTTATTCCAGTATATGGCTGTCTCTACACACTATTAGGACAATATTGGCATAGCTATGTTGGTGTTGCTATGCTAGCATCATTTATAGTGCAGACAGAGCCTACACTGATGGACTTTTCTGTTGGTGTGGGACACCATCTCCTCAAGTTACCTATGTTGGTAGGTAGCATTCCTCCATCACCAAAGCTGCACCTACACGGGGGTGTTAGTCGGCATCGCTTTGTAAGTGAAGGGTATGGTTTTCCCCATCCTGACCGACACAGACACCTTGACTTGACTTTTAAATGTAAACCAAGAGGGCCTTTTTTGTTGTTGTTTAGTTTATGTCTCTTGGGTAGGGCCATACATTCTCTTAAATTGAAAGAAGGTACTCGTATAGTGTCTGGAATAAGTGTGTCCACAAAGTGGGTTATACCAATATAACTATATCTGTACAACTGATAAAACCTTCCAGTGTAGAAAAAGACTATGTCACTTTAGTGCCAGCTGAGTATCACACTTTTCCTATCAAAACTATCCTCATGACAAGTGTGTTAAGTGCTACAGCACAGAGCAGTCACCACTGGGTTAATAAAAGGCACATGATAGATTTCCATAATGGCACATACCAGACGACTGCATGCTAATGTATGAATTTCTTTTTCTGTGTTTTAAAGCATTCATGCTCAAGGGAGAGTTCCTCTTCCCCCAACAGCCATTCTTGCCTTCCAGCTGCTACTTGATCTTTTCCAGCTCTTGTTCAGAATTCTTCCTTAAAGAATCTTTCAGTGAAACTTTTTCAGTCAGACTGTAGTATAACATTTCTGCAAAGCCATTGTCTCTTTGTTCTCTTTCTCCAGATCGGCTTGTACTCGTAAGCAGCTTTCTTCATAAACCCAAGAGAAATCTTCTCTTTTGTTTCTATTGGGAGAGAGACCAAAAGCCCAAGTCAGTTATAAGCCCTGAAATATGTGTGTTGTTCCACTGTTTTGGTATTGGTTACTGCCATGGCCTTTACCTGTTCCCTTGGCCAGCCAGGAAAAGACACACCCTTAGTCAACACAATCAAAAGCCATTTCATTAAAAGCTATTCAAATACTTTAAAAATGTTTGCTTCCAGCAAATCCCAGTGTCAAGCAGCAGTCATTTGACACTTTTCAAAATCTGCTAGTGTAGAGTAAAAACAGCAGGATGATTCTATTCATAAATCATTTTTTGGTCTCAACTGTTATTATGAAGACCTACTTTATGTTTCTTAGGAGACATGGGGGGACACTTGTACAGGCTTCACTGGTTCTTTCTGGCATTTTCTGACTCTATAGTGGCTGCAGTATATGGTACCAAAGATTGTAAGAATTTTGCACACACACATACACGCACCCGAAAATACAGGACTAAATTATTCTGAGTCCTTGGAAATGTGGTATTTGTATGCCCACATAGCACCCAGCTGGTCACATCTGTATGCAAATACTTCACTTGTCAGTACACATTAGGTATTTGCATGCATGAGCTGACATGTGCAAATCCACATGCGATATGGCATGCATGTAACCTTTTGAAAATCTAGTCTTTGATGTCTCAATAAATGCTTTTGGATTTGAATGGAGAACCCCTTAAGAGTTCATGGTGAAATACAAAGCAAGCAGGCTCTGAATAGAAACTCGTGTTCTGAACCTGCCATACCTTTTCCCAGGCTATTACAGGAGTTCTGAGACAGGAAGAAGTACCTGTTCTAACAGCAAATTAAGCATAAAGATTTTAATCTGACAAAAAGCTGTTTAATGGAAGGTTTAAAAGGCGTAGGGAGCCTAGAGAGCACAGCTCTATCTTTTGTGCTAAAATCAGAGGCAGGGTTCCTCCTCTCCTTGGTTTGTGAGGGGGGGGGGGGACACAGTGCTAACTCCCCCACCTGTTTCAATCTACTTTAACCCACGATTCAGTAGCCTTGCTTTGATGTGTTATGGTGAGGCTCACTCAGGGCTCAACTCACAAGGCACTTGGAGAAGTGCCAGTTCTGCTTGATCAAACAATTTCATTAGCTTATTAAATATATGGAGAGCCTGAGGGCAAATACAAAAGGGATTCCCCTTGTCCATGTAATAAGCATCTCTGAGGGTGGCATTGGGCTCTGAAACTCCCCCTTGACTTCAGTGAGACCAGAGTTGGGCCAATGCTGAGCATTTCTGAAGGTCTTACCTTTAATGTTTGCACATTATAGAGCTCAGATGAAGATCTGTTCCTTTTGTGGTAATTTAGTGGACACACTTTCTTGCTCCTACTTGCATCTGGGTACTTTGAGGGGAAACATACCCTTGGGATTTCAGGATATATAATGAGCTGACAATGAGCTGTAGTAAGTCAGTGTCTTTTGCTTTAAAGAAGGGAGATCCTGGAGGCATTCTGATGGAATCCTAAACTGGAAACCTCATTCTGCATCCCAGTTATGGATTGGGGCTGGAAGAAGAGAAGTCATTCTTGGTGGAGGGTTCTTTTCTCTGGAACTCATTCTCCTCGCTGTTTTTTCACAGCCCAGGGATGATGCAAGACTAGTCTGTTTACCCAAATATTTTGCTTAAGCCAGGCAAGTGGGTCACCTTTCCCCCCCCCCCGATGTTGGTGGCTAATAGCCCTTTCTGGGTCATTTCCATCAAGCTTGGTGGTTGTGTTTGCTCTTATTGGTTACTGCAGGCAGATATTTTTTCACAATGTGTTTTTGATCTTTCCTGTGAATTTGCCTAGATGCTATAAAAAAATATATATACACCTAATGATGTGGCTGTGTTGCTTTACCAGATTGTTGTGACGTCTCACCCATCCCACAGACTGAGAAGGCTCGAACCCAGTCAGTACATGAGTGAAAGACTGCTATGGAATAACTGTCGGAAGAGGACTGAGTCATTCAGTAGATGGCACTCCTCCATCCTCTGTTAGTACTGAAACATGGAGTTGAGAGCAGAAAGTTGTTATCTGAAAGATGAGATGTAAAACTGACGTCCTGATAATGTGAGAGACAGGGTGAGTGAGGTAATATTTTTTATTGGACCAACATCTGTTGGTGCAAGAGATAAGCGTTCAAGCCATACAGAGCTCTTCTTCCTGACAACATGTCAGTATTAGTAAAATTCCAGTAGCCTGCCTATGTAAGGTACGTACTTTGCTCCTATTACTATAGTATTTGAGTACCCCAGGACCTTTAGTATATTTATTCTGTGAGGGAAAGAAATACTATTATTCTCACTTTACCCATGAGGAGCTGAGACACAGTGAGGCTCTGTGACTTGGCCACAGGAAGTCATTGGCAGAGCAGGGAATGCTTTTCCCAAAAAGAAGTAGGATCGTGACTAAATTCCCAATTTGTTTGATAATTTCTCTATGCCCTCCTTAAGTTCACCATAGTTCAAATGAACCTTGCCACATCCTCTTCACACTGTCATATAGTGCTGCTGCATGCTTTTATATTTCTGCTACATTTCACATCAGAGGTGGCTGTATTTCTGTGAATTGCATACTGATTCCTATGCAGACAATCTGCCAAGTGGTTTGGGGTCCATCTAGATAAAAGATGCTATATAAATATAAGTTGTTACAAGAGTTCCTATTAGGTTTCTGACAGTGGCTGTGGTCTCGTGGCAGAAATGCAGGCACATGGACTGGGTCACAAAATATATTTTAAAATTGATCTTTGCTTGCCTGGTGTTTGATAAAGTAGGCCTGAGATATGCGTAGGCTGGCTGGCATGTCACAGAGTGCTGACAGATGTAAGATTGTACAATGTTCAAATAATATAAATATTCACTACAATTATAAAGCAATAAAAGTGATCTCCCCACCCCTCGGATAGGCGGGTCTGACAAGCTCTTAGGTCCACACCCTTTGGAAGGAATTCATGTCCTATTGGAGGATTAAAAGTCTGTTAGCCTTAAGGGAGTAGCTGATTCCAATGGGCAACACCTCTCTTGTTCCAGTGCCGTTTCTAGTGGCTCCCCAAACTTGGGCCTTGTCTACATGGGAAAGTCTTTGGGGTATGATTTTTTAAACCAATAACCAGTAATAAGAGTGTCCACACAGGAGGAGGCAGGTTATACCTATTTAAGTATATCTGTGTAACTGGTAAAACCTTCCTGCTAGACCTAAGGCCTAAGATGGCTCACTTGGGGTGGGGTCTGTGAGGGTATGTCAACACATGGATGAAAAAACCCATGAGCCCAACTCAGCTGACCCCTGTAGATGTACCCTCAGTCTCTTGTAAGCAGTGTTCTTCAGCAATGGTCACAGTCCCAAAGGAAATGACTGAAAATGTCTCCTTTTAAAGAGGTTGTTAGAAAAAGGCCAAAGAATGTAGGCTATATTTATTGGGTGGGGGATTCTATCACTGGAATCAGTGACTCTGAAAAAGATCTGGGAGTTGTGGTGGATAGTCAGCTGAATATTAGCTCCCAGTGCAACGTTGGGCCAAGGGGGCTAATGCGATCCTTGGATACTTAAACGGGAATCTTGAGTAGGAGTAGAGAGGTTATTTTACCTCTGTGTTTGACACTGGTGAGACCACTGCCAGAATGTTCTGTCCAGTTCAAGACGAATGTTGATACATTGGAGCGGGATCACAGAAGACCCATGAAAATGGTTAAAAGTTTAAAAATAATGCTTTGTATTGGTAGGCTTAAGGACCTCAATCTGTTTAGCTTATTAAAGAGAAGGCTAAGAGGTGACTTGATTACAGTCTGTAAATACCTACATGAGGATCAAATGTTTGCTATGGACTCTTTGATCTAGCAAACAAAGGTATAACATGATCCAATGCCTGGAAGTTAAATATAGACAAATTCAGTCAGGAAATAAAGTGCCAAGTTTTAACAGTGAAGGCAATTAACTATTGGCACAATTTACCAAGGCTCATAGTGGATTCCTATCATTAGCAATTTTTAATCAAGATTTGATGTTTTTCTAACAGAGAGGCCCTGTGAATAATTTAGGCCCAGAAATTCTGTGGCCTGTGTTATACAGGAGATCAGACTAGATGATTACACTGGTACCTTCAGGCCTGAGAATTTATGAAAGTCTGGAAAGGAGAAAAAAATCACCAGGAACGGTTAAATTAATAGGGAAGGACAATTTCCTCCACTATTGGGATTATTGGGTGAAGCTGGGTCATGCAGGGGCCAGGTGATCATAACACCCATTTTTGCAACTTCTGGGCTCTTAACATCTATGAACTTTGAAACAGAAGCTCAGTCAGCCCCTTACCTTGGCACTTTCCTCACCATCCTGACAAACCAGTTAAAAAACACGCTGATTACAATTTTATTTGTTGGACTATGAAACAGACTTTTCTTATTGATACTCTGCCAATGATGTAACTTGCCCAAAGATTTTTCCCCTCACACTTCATTAAGTTTTCCCTCTTTGAAAATTTAGGAATGGAATTCTCTCTGTTCTGCAAAGTCCAGGAATACACAGGGTGCTCCCACCATCTTGGTCCCTTCAGGGGACACCTGTGGGATCTCATGATATACATCAAGTTGACCATTGCAGTTGTACTAAGCCAGTGCCTTTTACTTTCAAGAGCAGGAGTATGACTAATAATTTTGGCAGATTTGGAGCTCCATCTTGGCTTGTTAGGCCCAACAAGAATCTGCAGGTTTCATGGGCATTCTCTCATACACTGGTCACTATAATAATATATTGGGGGTGGGGAAGAGAACATTTTAGCTCTTCTGAAAATCAAAAGCATGGTAAAATAGCTTAATAAGGGGCATGCCTAGGCTCATTGATTGTTGTTAAATTTCACATACAGGGATTTAATGTGAAGGTTAAGTAACTTGGTGCTTGAGTCATTAAAATGAATGAGATTTACCATGCCAAAATATTAAGAGCATGAGACCTTTTAAAAATAGTAACTGGCCTTCCATCCTGCCCAATATGCTGGTCCAGTTTCAGACCCCACTTTCCCCAAATCTAAGTGGGCACTGAACTCATTTATACTCTTTGTTTCATTCACCTTCCCTGGTAGCTTATTTCATAGTGTGTATTTACTATTACCCTCTGTACAGTTCTAAAGTAGATTCCTAATGTTTAGGTCATAGGTCCCCTAGTTTTGATTCTTTCAATGGTGTGAATTTCTCCCCAGGATTTTTTTAAGTCAGTTCAGATGTTTGAGTAGTATGTTTGACTTACTGAGAACCAATTCTTTTTTGCTTGATATAAAGTTTTGGTGTATGTCATCAAGGTCATTCATCAATACACACACTGATATATGTCTTCAGATCTATTTCCAGTAGAACAGCTCTTCCCACAAGACAGTAGTGATATACATTATGCAGCCTCCTGATCAGCAAAATGACAGAATCTGAAGTCTTCAGAGAAGCCACCTGCAATGGAGATCGGAAATCTTCAGAAAGAATTCCCTCCACCCCAACCCAAAAGATGAAGAAAGCTAACTCCTCAGTTCATTCTTCATGCACTTGCTTGGAACATTCTGAACACTGTAGATTGTTAATTGTACCATTGCTAAAGGGTTCAATGAGTAGGAACAACAGCAGTTGAGGAATAAGACATAACGTGCTGTGAGGTATTTACAAGTGTGGTAGGTATAAGCACGCTAGTGAGGAACAAGACATAATGGAATGTCTTCACAAGTACAAACATCTGTTATAAAGCACAGCTTTGGACATACACATATAGATATGGCCTTTACACTCTTTGATTTACAAGCAATCTGATTTGCTGAGCCAGTTCCCAACGAAGTCAACTCGTATATTAGGATTCTAAAGAATACTTGGACCACAATAAAGTTAATTCTGATTCTCAGCTGATAGGTGACAGGATGTTTATATCCTAGTTGAGAAAAGCTGTTGGAGAAAATTATTCTTCCTGCATGGTTGTTCTCTGGTTTTTGAAAATCGGTGGGGTGGAGTTTTACCAATAAGATCTAGGTGAGGAGAGTTAGGACAATGCTGAGCACTTCTGAAAATCCTATTTTCCATGTCTAATCATTGAAACAAGCATTTGTTTTGAAGTAAGTGGTAAAACTCCCACTGATTTTCACAGAAGCAGAGTTGAGCACTTTTGAAAATTCAATGAGCACTTTTGAAAATGTCACCCTGAAATCGACACTTTTCTTTTATTCTATATTTCTTTCCTCAGAGAAGCTAGATTTCCTGGTACTTGTAGAAAATAAGCTGTAATTGGTGCAGATCCCTTATACCACATTGTGTTTCTTGGAATATATGATATCATTAGACCCCAAGATTGTATGGTCCAGCAACCTGCTATATGTGAATGTGCAGTTGCCAGGTCATGTATTTAAATGAAAACACCATTTGAATGTGTGATTGAAGGACGTACATTCAATGACAGGCTCTGGGCTATTTATCATGTTTTCTTTTTCTTCTCTGGAGTCTTCTTTAAAAAAAAAATTAGAAGAGTTCAAAGAGAAAACACCCTGCTAATGTGATGATTGAGATTTTAAATGCACAAAAACTCATTAAATTCAAAAGTTAGCTTCCGCCAGCAGCCATATCTTGTAAATATTGGGATGAGGAGGGGGAAACAAAATTGATGCCACACAAAAATATGAAATACTCTTTATGCAAATAGGTGGCAAGTTACAGTTGAATGCAGTAGGTCATAATGGCATGCAAATCTGATTATTATTTTTTTGGCAGATTAACAAATTGAGATTGAGGGTTTATGCACCCGATAATGAATATCTCTGGGCACTGTTTTATGAACATTCCATAAAAGTTGTGTGCAGTGTGTCATTGTATGGCAAACATTGCAGGAGAGCTATTGTAAAGTAGCATGATTTGCTTACTATCTGCAATCAGCAATTAACAGCAGCACTGGTATATTGATACATCATGTTATTACTATGGTAATAAAGGTCAAGCCAAAGTCTAGGTGCTAGCACCTCAGATGCTTCCTCAGATCCTGAGTTGAGGATCTGGCTCTAGGTCTTTTGTTAAAAATTGGCCTGGTTTTGAAAGGCATGAATATAGAAGACATTAAAGATGGGCCTAAACCAAAATTCGGGGCCTGGTTCATTTTAGAGTTCATAGTTTAAATGTATCTCTAGAAAAGGGGACTCCAAAGAACTCAATGTGGGAAGGCTCAGATCAGGATCCATAGTTTTGAACTCCCAAATTTGGGAGTGCTCAGAAGTAGAGCTCTGGATTGGCCAATTATAGGGCGATGCATTCTTGATCTAGATTTAAGTGAGGCTCATCTCTACTAAAGAGCAACAATACTTTGCATCAACATAACACCTTTCACCTAGGACTTTCCAACTGCTTTACAAAAATTAGTTCAGGCTTATAATCCTCCTGTGAGGTAGGCAAACATTACACCTCTTTTTTTGTTTTTGTTTTGTTTTTGTAGAAGAGAACTCCATGTAGTTTACTAAAGGGGTGTATGCTCTGCCATTAGAAAACAGGACATGGGAAAAGGCATTTTCTGTCTGTGTGTTTGGATTACTCCTTTCCATGAGGCCCTGATACTTACAATACCATGTCAATTTCTCACTATGCAATTTAAGGATAGCAGTTGTGGAAGAAAGTAAGCTGAAGGTAGGGCTGGAATAAAGGTGGACTTTACCATACTCCCACTTAGCTGTCAGCTTCCAATTCTGAGACTGTATGTTTTGGCTCATCTAGAATATCAGTTGATATGTTGTTTTAACATAGGGTGACCAAACCGCAAATGTGAAAAATTGGAACAGGAGTTGGGGGGGAGGAGGGGAAATAAGAGCCTATATAAGAAATAGACCCAACAATCAGGACTGTCCCTATAAACTCGGGACATCTGGGCACCCTATTTTAACAAGAAGGCCTAGAAGATGGCACCAACGTGCCATTTCCCAAAAATGTGCATGGCCAACTTTTCAGCACAAGGTGTCTGACTTATTGTGAGATTGTGAGCAGCATATAGGGAGAATGAAGATTGCAATGTGGAAAAGGTGAATGAGGAAACAAAGTATGATTCAGCCATATCACTCCAGCTGCAATCTTGTCAGCTTTTGCAAGCTAAGCAGGGTCATGACTTGTCAGTAACTGGATAGGATATGCTCCAAAGAAATCAGAGAGCAGATGTCAGCCTTGAAACAACCCTGGAGCATGATACTAGGGGGCACTGTGCTATTGCAGAACCTGGGCAAAAGTGACTAGCGATTTTAGGTGCCTCAGCTTCTAGGTGACTATCAAAGGGCATGATTTCCCTGCAGCACCCTTCTGGCTCAATATGGGTCTGCTGAGGGCTGCCTCAGTCTCCCTTTCATGCAGGATCCCTTAAAAAGTCCACACAGTCCAGATGTTCAAACCATTCCCCCTTTTGGACTCCAGTGTACTAAGTCCTGCATAAAGTCTTTCAAAAGAGAAACACTTAAAGCCTTCATCCCAGTTTCAGATGTGCCCAACCCCTCCTCCCTGAGGATTCTTCCTCCCAGTATCTCATGGGCTTTTTCACACATCTTCTCCACGGGTGTCTTCTTTACTCCTTGCAGTGCCTCCAGGCAGCTGCCACCAACATGCAGAAAGTCTCACCCTTTAAAAGGCCCAGATCCCTTCCCTGAAGCCAATTATGCAGCAGGACCTGTTGCAATGGACCCCGTTCCCTCTTAAAGAGTCCCGTCATCCTGCAACGGTGGCCAAAATAAGGTACTTTGAACTGAAGGGCCAGATTTTCAGAGGGGGCTTCTCAACACGTGGTGAAAATCAGGTCCCTTTAAATCAGGTCCCTTTAAAGTGACAGGGCATGGATCACTTGATGATAACCTGTCTGTTCATTCCCTTTGGGGCACCTGCCATTGGTCACTTTCAGAGGACAGGATACTGGGCTTGATGGACCTTAGTTTGACCCAGTATAACCATTCTTATGTTCACATTATAGCTCTCAATGGTGCTTGACACCTCATAGCTAGTGGGCCAGAACCTATATGGGCTGGGATTACAAGTGGGCATTGATTAGAGGCAGAAGCAGGGGGAAGCCTTCTTACACTTATAGCATGGACAATAAATTATGCAAATGGAAAAGTACAAAAGATCAATGAACAGATAGCCCAGAATTATTGTATATCATTATGACTTTAATTATTTCTATTTCAGCAGTTCCTAGGGGCCCCAACTGGGATCAACCAACCAACCCACATTCTGGGCAGTGTAGGTTCACATGGTGAGAGTATCTGGCTCAAAGAGCTTCCAGACTAACTAGACAAAGGAAGTTATGATGTTATCAACCTTTCTACAGATGGATTCTTTAAATTAACTTGCCTACGGAATCTGTGGCAGAGCTTGGATTTGCAGTCAGATCACTTGAGTCCCAGATCAGTGGCTTAACCACATAGAGAATTTATTACATTCCAAAATATTGCATATTTACACAGTGAACACTGTAATATTTTACCAAAGGATCTTTGGATCTTCCTGAAATTTTGGAAATGGCCACATACTCCTGCTATCCAGCATTTACACCAGATGACCGTGAAAAGGAGACAGCCAAAGTGAAATGCTGATACTCACTGACAAGTATACAGAACAAGTGTCACTGAGTCAGTGCTACAATTGCTACGGGACAATGGTGATTTATTCAGGTCTTGGGCCCCTTGTTCCTTTATTACAGCCTGGAGAGGTCAGGGACAAGGTAGTCTCATGCAGCCAGAATCAGCTGTTAACTCCCCAATATGTGTGCGAAATAAATTCAGCTGAGGAGGAAGAATTTCTTTTTAGGTTCACAGCTTCCTAAAATGAGAAAGTGGAGAGGAACAATGAGTGGATTTGATTGGACACATCCACTGTCACCGAGACAGCCCAGAATAACTCTTGGGACTCCTGGCTGCCTGGAGAATGCAGGCCTGGGCTGCTAATAAACACAGATCTGAGGGTATTTCTAGCAGGCGTGTTTGAGTGGGAGTATTCTGAGTGCAACATGACCTATGTGGGCTGGGACAATCAGTGCAGGACCACTATAACCAGGACTGCAATTTGCACATGGAGAAGCACTGAGACCCAGGTCCTCAAAGGTATTCAGGTGCTGTGAAATCAGTGGGTGCTAGGCACCTGAATATCTTTGAGGATCTGGGCCTAAGTCAAGCTGAGTCCTTCATTCTGCTTCACTGTCAAGCAAAACTTGCCCGCAGTCGTGAAATGCCCACTAGGCAGCGGTGTCGCTCCCGGAACAGAGGGGGCACCTTTAGGTGGTAGGGGTGGGTAAAGGATATTTCACCAACTGCTGTGAAAGCCTTTTCATTCCACAGGGTTCCAAAATGAACTTTTTTGGTTTTAGTTGGAATTTTTAGCAGAAATGTTTATTGGCTTTGAAATCCTCCCCCGCGCCAGCCCCCATTTCCTTTTTCCACTGAGAAAGGGAGAAAAGAGGAGGGAGGAGAAGGAAACCCCCCAACATTCCTTTTTTAGATTTCACCCAAAATGGTAATTTTTGAAAAAGTTAAAAAAAAGTCTTAATTTTGGGGGGAGGTGGAGGAGATCATTTTTCAAAGATTAAGCTGAAACATGCTGACCAGCTGTAGTGAAGATCCTGCCCAGGAGTCTGTATCCCTGGTGTACTGTTGGACACCTGCTCCTTCAGGACTTCTTCCATCGAATAAACATAAGGTGTGTGGGGAGAGAACCATGCAGATCCACTGGCCATTCCCTTGTGCAGGGCGGGACACAGCCGACCAAGGGACTACTGTAGTCCTCAGGCTGCTCTGGCTATGGGGAGGAGTCCTTCCACAGATTCCTCCGTGCCCTAAGGATTTAGCCCTACAAATAGGTTCTACTTGCCAGAGATGGCAGCAGGCAGTCTTGCCTAATGGTTGGAGCAGACATCTGTAGCTAGGAATAGGCGCCCGGGGGCAGAACTAGGTACGTCTACACAGCAAAGAAAGACCTGCAGCTGGCCCGTACCAGCTGATGGGCTCGCAGGGTTTGGGCTGCGGGGTTGTTTCATTGTTGTGTAGACTTCTAGCCTTGGGCTGGAGCCTGAGCTCTGGAACCCGCCCACCTCACACCAGCCCCAGCTGAGATGTCTACACAGCAATGAAACCGCCAGAGCCGGTGCTGGACATAGGCAGACTAAGCCATTGCTTAGGGCACAAGGGGACCCCCTATTCACTTTGTATTATATGCTGTGTGCTCCCAAAACTATTCCTGCTTAGGACCTCCAATGGGCCAGCACCACCTCAACAGCCACAGCCCTGCAAGCCCAAGTCAGTTGGCACGGGCCAGCCCTGGGTCTCTCGTTGCTTTAGAGGCCTAATGTCAGCACCAAGGTTGGACATCAGAGCTAACGCTCACAGCTGGGTAACCTAGAATGGGGCAGGGCACATACTGGCCCTGAAGCTGTTTCAGCCAGGGTAAGTCTGGGCTTAAGTCAGTCTCCTGACTCTTCACCAATCAGGCAGCCTACTACGGGCCGGCTTGCACCCCTCAGGTTGCCTGGAGACTGGCTCTGCTGCAGGCCCTGGTTCTCGGCATCATGATACATGGTTACTTCTGGTTCTTAATGAATTAACTCACCAGCATCTGCTGAAGAGCAACGTGGTAACACTGAGTGATTGGATTGATTGATTGATTGATTGATTGATTGAGGCACAGGTCCCTCCCCATCTTACCTTTAGAAGGCAGGAGTTTCTTGGCTGACAGCCAAATGATTGGGCCCATCCAGAGGGTTAACTTTCTTATTGAATCCCCAAAGCCAGTAAACTGGAATGCAATGAGATTCCATACACCGCAGAGACCAATACAGTTATAATAACTTATTGCAAATGGCCACATAGTTTGGAAAAGATTTTGATATACAGGAACCCCATATATCAAAAACTATTGTTTTTTCTCGTTTAATACCTTGAATACTGTGTTGTGACATCAACAGACGAGGACCAAGCCCTTTGGAATAAGTAAGGTAGAATAGCAGCTGCTTTCTAAAGACACTTGCCCGGTCAGTATGATCAATCTCTTCAGTATGTGCATTGTGATCACTCGTCTATATGCTCTAAAAAAACATGCATTACAATCTGTTCAAATCTAACCAGACACACTAATAAGAAAACAAATGGGTAACTGGGTGTGGTGCCAACCTTTGCTAATGCTTTGTTTGTTTGCAGTTGTCAGGACGCAGGCTGAACCATTTATCTTGTTCAGTGAAAACCATACACTAATATTTAATTGCTGTCACAAGGAAATGGGCATGTTCTTGTAGACACTGCTTTGGTTATGGAAAGGTAGTAGTCACCTGGCGGGCATCTGCATTTCATTGGTGGGGCTGCGGAATCTTTAAATTGTCCATCAAATGTAGCTGTCAAAGTGTTCTTTGTTAATATTTCAGTATTTATATCAATTATTGTTATGTTGCCCTGGATAACTGGGAACCTCCCCAAATATAGTAATGCACATGTATCCGCCAGGACAACTGTTCCCCAAATTTTATACTTTGATCATTGATATTTTTTTTAATCTTCCTAATATATTCATTAATATTTTGGGGGTGTGACAAATGTTATTAATAACAAATATATTTTATTATGCTGGGCTAATTACAAAAATGCCTAATCAAGAACTGGAGAGACAAGGTGAATAAGGAAATATGTTTTATTGGACTAACTTCTGTTGGTGAGAAAGACAAGCTTTTGAATTATATAGAGTTCTTTCTTAGATCTGGGAAAGGTACTTATGGTGTCACAGCTAACACAAGATCTAAGAGAGAGTAAACTTTAGCATAAGCAATTAGCACATATTCTAAGGAACCATTCAAGGTGAAAGAGACAGAGTCTTGTAGCACCTTATAGACTAACAGATCTTAGGGCTTTCATGGGCTAAGACCCACTTCATCAGATGAATGTTGTGGAAATGTTAGTCTATAAGGTGCTACAAGACTGTCGCTTTTGCAGATCCAGACTATCACGGCTACCCCTCTGATACTATTCAAGGTGAAGTGACTGGTTAACACACACCCCTGTAGTCAAAAAGAGGAGTTAGTGGGTTTCAGATTGTTATAATAAGCTATATAAATCAGGTCTGGACTTAATATTGACTGTGAATGGCTCACCAATTACAAAAGCAGTTTCTCCTCTCTGGGTGTTCACACCTCCAGATCAGCTGCTGGAAGTGGGCCTCACCCCTCCCTCCCTCGAATGAATTTACCTTTCTTTCTTGCCTGCATATTTATACCTGCCTCTGGAGATTTCCACAACGTTCATCTGATGAAGTGGGTCTTCACCCACAACAGCTTATGATCCCTAACATCTGTTAGTCTATAAGGTGCTACAAGACTCTTTGTCGCTTTTGCAGATCCAGACTAACACAGCTACCCCTCTGATACTAGATAAATCCAGTGTTTTTAATAAGACCATGATTTTTAGTGTTTAGCAGAGTAATGAATTTATGCTCACAAACTCATCTTTTGAAAATGCTGTGCAGGTTTCCTTTGAGGATAAGGACTGATAGCTCAGATGTAGAGTGATCGCTTTATGGAAAGTGTTCACTCACAGGTGATAAGGTGTTTTTCTCTTTTATCATTTTCCTGGGTGATTTCATCGGAGAGTGCCACGTTTGTCTGGTTTCATCCACATAGTTGCTATTGGGGCAGTTAGTGCACAGGATGATGCATACCACGTGTTGTGCTAGGCCCGTGTAAGTCTTCTAGATCTTGAAAGGTGTTGATCATTGGAGCAGTGGAGACATGTTTTCAGGTTTTGCATCTGTTGTTGTGGCAGGACCTGGTGCTGCTTTGAATTGGTGGGGAGCTTGCTTCTGATGATGAGCTTGGAGAAGTTGGGGGGTTGTTTGAAGGCCAGAGAAGGGGGTTCAGGAACAAATTCTTTCAGAGGTCCCCATCGAATATGAGGAGTAGTTGTTGATGATACCTCATATCAGTTCTAATGTGGGATGGTAGGTGACAGCAAGGAGTGTGTGGTTGGAGCATATTTGGGTGGCCAGTTCCATGATGTGATCAACTTCTTTGGTGGAATTTCCTTGTTTGGTAAAGGCAATTTTGGGTATGTTAAGGTGTATATCCTGGACTTTCTCCTTGGATAAAAGATATTACCTCACCCACCTCATCTCTGTAATATCCTGGGACTGACACAGGTACAACAACATGGCACACCATCAAAAACTGGTTATTTTTACTAGAACAGGGACCGCTCTTGCAGTCCTGCTAAGGCAACGTGAGGTCTGCCTGTCTGGGCACTGCAGGATGGGCTCCTAATTGGACAACTTGTACTTAAAAATGTTAGTTCAGCAAATGCAAGAATCCTGAGGGAAATCTGGTTCTACGTGGATAAGGGCCTTTTAAGGCGTACCCTGTCTAGATATTCAGAAATTCTGCTGCAGACCATGATCACATGGAAACTTTCTGCATGCTGAAGCTCAGAATTTCTAGTCCCTTCTAAAGGGATTTCCCCATATCGGTATGGCTAGTTAGGTACTTATTTGGCTTCCACCCCATAATGCCCATGGAAAGGTTGATTTGTCCCAACAAGTAGATTTACTTGGGAGCTCACCTGTAATGAGGATTATTCCCATCACCTGTTAGGAAAAGGGGTTAAAAGCCAATCAGTGCATCTCTGACTGATTGCTGCCTGGGGAGCAGAGGTTGGCAACAGTTACTAGGCACCTTCCCTTATAAGGGAGTTCAGGAAATGCAGAGACTCTCATATTGAGAAAAATCAGTAGAGTGCAGGTTAGTGTAGGACAGGTGGAAGAGTGGTGAGTTCAGCACAGAAAGGAGATGCTGGGAGGGTTGAGGGAGAAGTCAGAGGCCTGAGAACCAAGGGGATGTTGTGTTAAGCACAAGCTGTGGGGAAGTAGCACAAGGGAGCTTGGAGGTAAGAATTAGGTTGAGGAAACAGTAGCACATCTGAAGAAGCTGACCAAGCTGCTTAATACAGTGTCCCTGTGCTGGAGCCTTGGGTTCACCTACCAGTCCCTGAGGAAGGGGTAGATAAGCCACCAGGAGACTTATTGAGCCGAGGGTGGGGTGGAAGACTGACGCCAAAGGCTGAATGGAGGAATAGCCCAAGGGGGTGGAAGGCTCTCATGTGCTGGGATGTCTTGTGATGTTTCAATTTTGACCTTTCCTTAGCTGGAAAGGGGTTGAACTTTGTGACTTGGTTGAGGTCTAAACCACAGAAGACCTGGTGAGAGGCAGGTGGCCTGCAGGAGGTACTAGAGATGAAGGCCCCTTGTGGTATTGCACCCTGACACAAGGTGATGCAATGAGCAGTGAGTACACTACCTTATGACATCATCAACTGTAAAACTATGCTGTTCTTTCCAGATGTGAGCAATACTACACAGGCAAGAAAATAAAATGTATCCTCCCCTTGCCTACTATGTAGCCAAGATTGTTGGATTAAATTTTTAATGTACTGTAGAATGAAATCAAATTTACTGACCGTGTGGGTTCATACTGCTAACAAGTCCTTGTTGGATTTATATTGATTGGTCAAATCTTCTTTTTGAGACAGTATCTTTTGTGGCAAAGCTTTGGCCTTGTCCCTGTGGGTCCCGTGCTTCCAGGCGGTTTGTGCTAGCCTCAGAGGCTCACTGTGACCCTCCCTTCTCTCTTTAGAGACCGGGTCACAGCCTATTGAGCCATTTTCATCATAAGCCAGTGAGGAGAAACTATCCTTCCTGGCACAGTCTCTGTTATCTCCCAATTTCAGTGATTAGTTAGGGGAGGTAGAAAGAGGGGAGCTCAGGCCCACCCTCTACTCCGGGCTCCAGCCCAGGGACCCTAATAGTATTAGTTAAGATGGCTGACCTTTTAGCCAACAAACACAATACAGTTCCCTGGGCTACTTCCCCACAGCAGTCCCCGCTTCTTCAAACTCCACTTTACCTTTACCTCAGAGTCTCCTTCCTTGCATATATGTTGTCTACCACTCAGTCTCACCAACAGCACAACTTCCTTCCACAGATCCTGACATCTACACCCACCTGACTAACTGGGAGGGTTTTTAACTGGTTTCAGCCAGCCCCTGATTGGCTTCAGGTGTCCCAATCAGGCTAGCTGTTTCTGCTCCTTTCTGGAAGCTTCTTAATTGGCCTCAGGTGTCTCGATTAACCTGGAGTAGCCTTTGTTTGGCTATCCAGGGAACAGGGAGATGCTCATCCTGAGGCTGATCCACCTCCCTTCCAGCACTCTCCTATACCCTTCTGGTCTTACTCTGTCACACTATATAGTTCACTTAGCCCTGGTCCCCACTACGGCTTAAAGTCGACTTTAGCAAGCTAAAGTCGATTTAAGCCTGTACCCGTCCTCACCTGCATTCCCTTAAAGTCAATTTTAAGGGACCTTAAAATCGACTTTATAACTCCTCCCTTACCGGAGGCGTAGCTGAAGTCGACCTCTCTCTAGGTCGATTTTCAGCTAGTGAGGCTGCAGGTGACATTAAGCCTCCGACCTTCCGAGCAGCTCCCTGAACCCCCCACCCGCCTGAACAGCCCCGCGCCGCCCCCCCCCCCCCCGGCTCGGGCAGGCGGGGGGTCCGGTGCAGGGCTGTTCAGGCGGGCGGGGGGCTCACAGGGCTGCTCAGGCGGGCGATGGGCCGGCGCGGGGCTGCTCAGGCGGGCGGGGGGGGGTTTTTCCCGGGGCTGCTGGGGCAGGCGGGGGGGTTCGCGGGGCTGCTCGGGCAGGCGGAGGGGTCCAGCGCAGGGCTGTTCAGGCGGGCGGGGGGGTTCGTGGGGCTGCTGGGGCAGGCGGGAGGGGGGGTTCATGGGGCTGCTCGGGCAGGCGGGGGGGTCCGGCGCGGGGCTATTCAGGCGGGCGGGGGGGTTCGCGGGGCTGCTCGGGCGGGCGGGGGTCTGGCGCGGGGCTGCTCGGGGGGCGGGGGGTTCGCGGGGCTGCTGGGGCAGGCAGGGGGGTTCGCAGGGCTGCTCGGGCAGGCGGGGGGTCCGGCGCGGTGCTGTTCAGGCGGGCGGGGAGGGTTCGCGGGGCTGCTCGGGCGGGCACAGGGGGGCGCGGAGCTGCTCGCACTGGGGCTGATCCCCTGGGGATCGTGCCTGGCTGCCCCGAAAGGTGGTGACAGCTGGGGACTTCCGGCACTGTGGGATACTTACCCACAGTGCAACACTCCTTATGTTGACCCCTGCAAAAGTTTTAAGGACTGACACGGAGTTGCTGTCCTCTGTGGGGATGCACTAAGTCCATTTTCTAAAGTCGACTTCAGAAAATCGACTTAAGGAAAATCGACTTAGTGCTGTAGTGAAGACGTACCCTTAGTATTACACCATTTGCTGTATAGAAGTGAAAGAGAGACAAAAATCAGAGAGGGGTGAAAGAGAAAGATTAGCGAATCTAAATAATCTTGCCTGGATAATTTGTTAGGTATTTCCATATATATTTACTCTCTTTATAATTCTTACTGTAAAGTTAGCATACATTTGGGACCTGTTAGGTCTTTTTGGAGAGCAAATAACTATTCAGTGAGAATAATAACATTTGTGCATGCACAAATTTGCTGGAATCAACACACCTGCTGCCAGCTAAAGAACAACACTTAGTTCTAGCTTTGAAATGGATCTTCTAGAGTTAGGGGTTTGATCCCAAGAATTATTTCTGAAAGACAGTGAATTAAATTACTCTGTTTAGGAAGGCAGCTGCTTCTTCCAACATTATAGAAATTGCCGTTTATAATCTATTTTGGCCAAAACCCTCATAGGGTCCCTGATATGTCCCTTATTAATAAACCAAGAGTGACAGATTACAAAAGCCGAATGGTTTCATGTTAGCCTGTTGTGCTTTGACACTTTACTGCATTATCCTATGTATTACTAAGTGTATGAGGTCTGCCATAGGATATGCCCTCATCCCATTCATGGAAAGACTATTGAGCATGTCTGCACTCAGGAAGCAACAACATGCGGAAGAACATGCTCTGCTTAGAGGAGTTTAAACATGTGGCACTTGTCAAGGAGCAGCAGGAGTTTGCCCAGGAGGTGAAGCTGCTAGGAACGGGGGTTGAGCTACAGGAGCAAAGGGAGCGCAGCCTGAGGCCGGGCCAGCCTTTCCTTCCTTTGCCTTCCTTGTTTGGGGACAGCCTGACACTGTGGGGCGGGGGCTCCAGAAGGCTGCTCCCAGCCAATGGTGTGCAGCCAGGGGCTGGAAATAATTGGACTCAGAAAGGATCTTGAAAAAGAACTGAACTCCGGCCAGGGACAGAACAATTGTCCAGGAGTGGGGGCTCCTGTATGGGGCAAAGGGACAGGAGACCCAAAGGGTATGTCTACAATGCCACTAAAAAACCTGCAGTGCCAAGTCTCAAAGCCTGGGTCAGCTGACTTGGGCTCATGGGGGCTTGGGCCCACAGGGTACCCAAACACCTACACTGCTGTCTTTAGCCCCCCGGAGCCCACGTCAACTGATCTGGGCCAGCTGTGGCCGTGCTGTGGCTCTTTTACTGCAGTATAGACATACCCAAAGAGACTACACTGAGTCCAGGCTCAGAGTCAGCCAACTAGTGAAGAAAAGGGTCAGGGATGGTCTAGATGATACTTAGTCCTGCCTTGAGTCTCTTCCAATCCTATGAAAAAAGAACTTGAGTATTGTTCTCATTTAGATCAATTGTGCTGTTGTTCAGTAAGGAGAGGTCAGGTCTCAGGTATACATTGTGTATAGCTTATATAAGTTTGAGATGGGTGCGGGAATATCTTTTACTGGACCAACTTCTATTGGTGGAAAAGACAAGCTTTAGAGCTCTACTGAGCTCTTCTTCCTGTTTGGAAAATTTGATCCTCGGTTAGTTACTTACTTGAGCCTTGGTAACTTTTTAAAAAGTGAATGCCACCTAGTGGTCCAAGGGAATTAAAGCAGCACTATACTAGCAGCATTGTTTGCTCATTGTTCAAGGCAAATCAATGATCCGTGTGTATAATCTTGTTTAGAAAAGTTTGTGCAGATCAAAATATTCAATAATGTAAATACTGGAAAGGGTGCAATAAATCAGGCAGTTTTATTATGTGCTAGGATTGTCCCAAAATGTTAACAAAAACTTGCTACAAATATCTGTATGTGTATCATGAAGGAACAACTCGTGGTGACTATTTTTATGGTGATCGCAACTGGAACACACAGCTCCTTCACAGTCATTAAGAAAACCCATTGTACATTTGAACTTTGGTACATTTACTCTTATTGGATGGATTTCAAGTGGTGTGTGTATATATATAATGATATCTCACTTCATTTGTCTGTTGTTATGCAATCCCCACTCTTCTCTGTACTAGTAAACATTATCTAGAGTGTATAAATCTTGAAATGGAAATAGCAGGACTAGGATGGTAAATAGTTGGTTTGTTTTCATTAACTATACTGAATGTAAAGGAGCCAGATTGTCCAACAGCAAGCAAGTTAATTGACCCTTAAAAGACCATCAACTTGAAATCCGGTCAGCTGTAAAAAAGTGAGTTTAAAAGTAGCTTAAAAAAGGACACCTGCCCCTAAGTCACCCTAACAATGTTTCCAATTCACAGCCACAAGTGTGGTGTTACAATCAGGTTTTCCTCTTTTTTTTTCTTTCTTTGCTTGGCTTCACTCCTGAGAGCTCCCTGTTTTTGTGGGACAACTGGCTAAATGCATATCACCAGTTTTCACTGGCAATAGAGTCAAAGCACTGAGGTTCTCTTCCTGCCCTCCTCATGTCTCTGGTACATGTACATCACATGCTATTTACAACACTTTCCATTTAAACATTTTCCCGACTAGTGTTCTTTTAATTTTATTTTCTTGAGTGTTTAACATCAGAAGGTTTCCTCTGGATTTCATATTGAAGAAATGCCACAAAAACATATTTGACAGAATAAAAAAGTGGCCCACAGGAAGTTAAAAATGATACTGTCTGGCAAATGCATGCTGCACTCATGAAGTGCACATCCAGCGACTGTGGTTAAGAAGCCCATACAGAGATCCAATCTCCTGCTCTTCCCTGTGGCCAACTCCTGCTAGTTGCTGAATGCCTTCCAGTCCCATTGAGTTTCATTGTACCTCTGAGCCCTAGGACTTACTGCTTTGTGCTGGGGGAGAAATGACTTGGGATCCCAGCCTTTGTGAAAGGCAGTACTTGTATGATCATTAATCCTCTCCTAATTATCTGGTTTTTTTTATCTAATACTAGTGAAAATACCCGGCGTTGCTCGGGTCCATCGGAGGTGGGGAGGGGGCAGAGAGCTGAGCGAGTGTGGGGTCTGTTGGAGGGGGGGAGGGGGCAGAGAGCAAACCTGACACCCCCACCTCACTTACCCCTCGACCAACCCTGACTCACATTTTCACCCACCACCCAAACCCAACACCCCCACGTCACCCCCTATCAACCTCAACACCCCCTGACCAACACCCACACCTCACCCCCCGTAGACCAAACCTGACAAACCCACCTCACTTTCCCCCCCAACCAAACCCGACACCCCTACCTACCACCACAAACAAACCCGACACCCACACCTCACTTACCCCTCGACCAACTCCGACCACCCTCCTCACCCCTCCAACCAAACCCAACACCCCATCTTACCCCCCCCCCCCCACCAAACCCAACACCCCTTGACCAACCCCGACCCCAACACCCACACCTCACCCCTCACCCACCCAGACACCTTCCCACTGCCCCAGACCAAACCCGACACCCCCGGCTCACTTACCCCCCGACCAAACCCGACACCCCCACCTCACCCCCCGACCAAACCCGACACCCCTACCTCGCTTACCCTCCGACCAAACCCAACTCGGGTCCGTCGGAGGTGGGGAGGGGGCAGAGAGCTGAGCGAGTGTGGGGTCCGTTGGAGGGGGGAGGGGGGAGGGGGGAGAGAGCTGAGCGAGTGCGGGGTCTGTTGGAGGGGGGAGGGGGCAGAGAGCTGAGCGAATGCAGGGTCAGTTGGAGGGGGTATTATGACATCATATCTATGTCACAGAGAACAGCAGCTGCCCAGCTGATGTGATTGGCCTTTATATAATTTCACCCCTGGGGGGCGTCAGAGGTGAGATTTGAAAAATTTTCGACTCTTACCCTGATTAGGACCCTAAGACCTATAACTGTACGAAATTTCAAGTCTCTAGCTCAAACGGTGTGGAAGGAGTAAGTGCACATACATACACGCATACATACACACATACACCATTTGACTTTTATATATATACTAGCATAAGTGCCCGGCGTTGCTCGGGTCAGTCGGAGGTGGGGAGGGGGCAGACAGTTGACACCCCCTGACCAACCCCAACACCCACCCTTCACCCACCCTGACACCTTCCCACCCCCCCGACCAACCCCAAGACCCCCCGGCTCACTTACCCCCCGACCAAACCCGACAACCCCACCTGACCCCCCAAAACAAACCCAACACCCCCACCTCACCCCCCGACCAAACCCGACACCCCCACCTCACCCCCTGAGCAAACCCGACACCCCCACCTCACCCCCCGACCGAACAGTGTATTTAATAATCTGTGTGCTACACAGTGCACCGTGAGCCGGGGGGGGGGGAGTGGTGTCGGGTTTGGTCGGGGGGTCAGGTGGGGGTGTTGGGTTTGCTTGGGGGGGTCAGGAGGGGTTGTTGGGTTTGGTCGGGGGGTAAGTGAGCCGGGGGGTGTAGGGATTGGTCTGGGGGGGTGGGAAGGTGTTGGGGTGGGTGAGGGGTGAGTGTTGCGGTTGGTCAGGGGGTGTTGCGGTTGGTGGGGGGTTGAGGTGGGGGTGTCAGGTTTGCTTGGGGGGATGAGGTAGGGGTGTCGGGTTCGGTCGGGGGTAAGTGAGCCGGGGGGGTGTCGGGTTTGGTCTGGGGGGGTGGGAAGGTGTCGTGGTGGGTGAGGGGTGAGGGGTGGGTGTTGGGGTTGGTCAGGGGGTGTTGCGGTTGGTGGGGGGGTGAGGTGGGGGTGTCGGGTTTGCTTGGGGGGGTGAGGTGGGAGTGTCGGGTTCGGTCGGGGGGTAAGTGAGCCAGGGGGTGTCAGGTTTGGTCTGGGGGTGTTGCGATTGGTGTGTGGGGGGGGGGGTGAGGTGGGGGTGTCAGGTTCGGTCGGGGGGTAAGTGAGCCAGGGGGTGTCGGGTTTGGTCTGGGGGGGTGGGAAGGTGTTGGGGTGGGTGAGGGGTGGGTGTTGGGGTTGGTCAGGGGGTGTTGCGGTTGGTGGGGGGGTGAGGTGGCGGTGTCGGGTTTGGTCGGGGGGTAAGTGAGCCGGGGGGGGGGTGTCGGGTTTGGTCTGGGCATCCACCCCAACACCTTCCCCCCCCCAGACCAAACCCAACACCCACACCACACCCCTCACCCCCCCGACACCTTCCCACCCCCCCAGACCAACCCCGACACCCCCCCGGCTCACTTACCCCCCGACCAAACCCGACACCCCCACCTCACCCCCCCAAGCAAACCCAACACCCCCACCTCACCCCCCACCAACCGCAACACCCCCTGACCAACCCCAACACCCCCACCTCACCCCCAACCGAACCCGACACCCCCACCTCACTTACCGTCCCACCAAACCCAACTCAGATCCGTCGCTGGGGGGGGAGGGTGCCCAGAGCCGAGGGATTCCGGGGACCTTCGCAGGTGGGGGGGGGGGGGCACAGAGCTGATGGAGTCCGGGGTTGAGGTGGGAGGGGCAGAGAACTGAGGGCTCTCCGGGGTTCCGTTGGGAGGGGGGAGGGGTAGAGAACTGAGGGATCTCCGGGGTTCCGTTGGGAGGGGGGAGGAGTAGAGAACTGAGGGATCTCTGGGGTTCCGTTGGGAGGGGGGAGGGGCAGAGAACTGAGGGATCTCTGGGGTTCTGTTGGGAGGGGGGAGGGGCAGAGAACTGAGGGATCTCCGGGGTTCCGTTGGGAGGGGGGAGGGGCAGAGAACTGAGGGATCTCGGGGGTTCCGTTGGAGGAGGGAGGGGTGAGCTGAGCGAGTGAGGTGTCTGTAGGAGGGGGGTATTATGACATCATCACCACCTAACCGCCCAGCCGATGTGATTGGCCCTGAAAGACTTTCACCCCTGGGGGGCGTCAGAGGTGAGATCCGAAAATTTTTCGACCCTTACCAGCATCTAGACCCCAAGACCCCTCACTGTACCAAATTTCAAGTCTCTGGCTCAAACGGTGCGGGAGGAGTTCGCAGTCATACGTACATACATACATACATACATACACACATACATACACCACTTGACTTTTATATATATAGATAGATAGATTCATGGGCTGGGGTGGGAAATCTCCAGTTTCACACACATTCTCTAACTGAAGGCAAGTATATTGTCAAGCCACAAGTGTGGCCTCCTCCTGAGCACTCAAACAAAGGCAGCCTTTTACATCTCTGGTGATCCATGGAACAGGGTATTGTGAAATGTCCCTGCTGCTCATGCACTGTGAGGTGAGCAATCATCTGCAAAAATGAAAAAAAAACAAAGTGATTGTGTCTTCCTTTCCAATCTGAAAAGAAAGAACCTCATCCAGATATGGTCTGTGTCGGGGGGCTATTAACACAGGGAGGTCAAACTCCATTCTAGGGAGAGCATTGCCTTACAGCTATGGGCCCTACAAAGTTAGGATCCTGAACCACCGTCCATCCACAACAGATATGCCCCACTGATAACAATAGGTTTAATTCTGAGAGGAGCTGCAGGTGCAGCTCCCAGAGTCAGGCCCCATGGAAGGTTTGCACAGAGAGCAAATATAAACATTGGGCCTATGGCTAAATCACTTTATATTTTTAGAGCCAGATCCTGAGCTCAGTTATGCAAGACCAACTTCTGTTGACTCCAGTGGGAGGTGCAACTGTGTTAAGGGCCTGATCCAATTCTACCGCCTTCAGTAGATTTTGCAACAGGCTTTGTGTTCAGAACGTGACCACTAGCAAAGCTACTATTGCATTCAAAGTCACCTAGGGCTTGTCTAAACAGTTCTTGTTCTGCAGATATAGTTTAAACTTTAAAGCAATACAACTCTCTCTAGTGTGGCCTGAGCTATACTGGTATACAGGTACTTATGTAGCACTCAAGTTAAAATAGGTATGTACAAATATTGTCATGGGAATGTTTTGTTTAAGAACTGGATGGAATGCCAGGGCTATATTTTCCTGGACCCTGTCCCTTTAAGGATTGCAGCTGTACTGCAAAGGTCAGAAGGGAGCCAGCTTGGAGCCAGAGGGATGTGGTCACAGCGTGGTATGCTTCTGTCCGACTCCTGTAATAGTTTTTGTACAAGCTGGTTTTTTTGTTCTTGTTTTCTGGGGTATTTTTTATTATGGCAAAAGCTTCGTAAAATGCTCCTATTTTAAACTGTCCCTGGTCTGTCAGTATAATTGACAAATTGAGGGTGTAGTGGCACCCTGCAGCGCCTCCTGCTGGCTGTCTGGGAATTAGCTCTCCCAGGCTCCGGAGTGCCCTCTTCAGGCCGATGTCCCACTGGCCCCGTGTCCCTCCCAGACCCTGGTGCCCTCTTTCCTGGGGTGCTGCCCCCTGGCAATTCCCCCTCAGATCACAGGGTCTCCCCTCCCTGGGAAACCCTCACCCCCTATCCCCACCTTGCCTCCACCTATGGGCTACTGCCAGTCACCATCTAGCCCCCTTTCACTGGAGCTGACTGCAGTATGTGTAAGCCAGTCATCATAGGCAAGGAGGGTTTGGCCTGCTGCCTCTGCCTACCCGTGGGTTGCCTCTGCAAGCCCAGTACCTCTTTCAGCCATCTACTAGGCCAGCAGCCTGGGGGGTGTCTAGGCCAGAGCTCCCCAGCTCCTCTGACCTTCCCCCAGCCCTGCTCCACTTCAAGTACCTTCTTAAAATCCCCAGCAGCCAGGCCAGCCTATCTCCACAACTAGAGGAGGAGACTGTGACTGGGGCTCTAAACTAACAGCCCTTTTATCAGGGACAGCTGCCTCCTAATTGGGTCTGGCCCCGTCTGTGGCTGCCTTCCCAATCAGCCTGGGAGCTGCTTGCTCCCAGCCAAAGCCCTCTCCTGAGCTGTTTTAAGCCCTTTTAGGCCGGAGTGGGGTGACCACCCCCTACAGAGGGGAATAAGTTATTTCAATATAGTCACCTTTGTACAGGTATAACTGTCTACACTGCAGAGCTTGTGCACTTTAACTCTGTTAGGCCATGTCTATCTGGACAGTGGTGCCGCTGTTCTGATGCAGCTATGCTGCTGCAGCACATCTGTTGAAAGTGCTCCATGCTGACATAGCGCTGTGCACATGAAGGGTTATGTCGTTGTTTCTTATCAGAGAGGTAGCCGTGTTAGTCTGGAATTGCAGAAGTTACAAAGAGTCCTGTGGCACCTTAAAGACTAAAATATTGAACCATAAGCTTTCGTGGACTAATACCCACTTGGTCGGATGCATCCGACCAAGTGGGTATTAGCCCATGAAAGCTTATGCTTCAATACTTTAGTTAGTCTTTAAGGTGCCACAGGACTCTTTGTAACTTCTGTTGTTTCTTATGTCACTCAGGCGGGTGGTTTATACCCCTGAGCCACATAAATTATGCCGAGATAGGCTGTAGTGTAGACTTAGCCTTACTACACTGGTGTATTTAAAGTGGTACAAAAACTACCTGTAGACCGGGCCCTAGTAGGGAATAATGATGCAAGGCACTCGTAGTATCACTATTTCTGCCCTTTATGTACGTGGCCATTGGTGGGTTAAACTGCTTGATCTCAGTTGCTAAGAGTACAAAATAGGTACACAGTTGCAAAAACAAAATTCATTAATACCCTGATGAACTGAATAGGTAGTTTAAAGCACACACAGGGCTTCTAAGGCAAATCTATCTCTGGTCACTTTTAGTTGGCTGTCTTGTCTTATTTTTGAATACAAGCTTGTGTGATGGCTGCCATCTCAGGCCACACACCAGGAACTGAGGTGGGGGCTTCCAGAGGTAAAAGTGTCAGTGCTACAACTTGAGGGAAAGAGCCAAGGCCATGATGATCAGCTACTATAGGGTGAGCTGAGACAGGGATCTGTGATCAGAGGTATGGAACGTCATTAACCACACCAAGCAAAGAAGTTGTTTCATTAGGGAGGATACTCAGGGTGAAATTCTGTCTCCACTTAAGTCTACATCAAAACTACAATTGATTTCAGTGGGGTCTTCACCGTAAACCCTAGGACTTCACCCTAGACGTCTGACTGGATCCCATGTGGGGAACAGAAAAATGTATAATTTGTCAGAGCAAAGATAGAAGGGATGGCAGAAAGTGGCTGTTAACACACACAGGAGTAGCTGGGTAAAAGGACAAGGACAAAATCTATGGAGACATGATGACCTTGTTGCCTATAAACTTTTTTTAGATGGTGTTTTGTTAGTGACTTTATCTTTTGCTGGAGTAAACTTGGCAGCCACTGCAGTCTAGAGGTGCTGGTGGATTGCTAGCAACCAGTGGTTGGCTAGGATTCTGCAGGAAGGTCATTTTGCCCTCTGTATTGAGACTACTTCAGTTGGCCAAACGTGTTGAGTGGGGTTCATTTGTGCTGAGCACCTGTGGAGTTTGGCACCCACCTTCCATGGAGTATTGTACATGAAAAGGAAATTTTAAAACCGTTCAGATGGCTTCATAGAAAGACTTTCTGCTATGGGGCCTGCTCTTAATACAATCCAGGGGCAGTTTGATTAATGGTGGGTCATGCCTTCCCCTAGAGTGACTTTACTGACCTCCGAAATAACTAGACTGGAGTTTATTTAATCTTTTGTTTTTTCAAGTGCATTTCATACTTGTAAAATGGGTTGTTGGCTGGACAGTCCTGGACACTGGACTTTGTCTTTAATAATAACACTGGTACCTTTATTTGTATTACCACAGTGACTAGGATCCCTTGTCATGGATCAGAACCCTACTGTGCTGGGTGCTGTACAGACATAGAATAAAGAGACAACCCCTGCCCGAGAGAGCTCACAATGTAAGAATGTCCGTAGTGGGATCTAGCCGTCCGTGCCAATTGCATGGACTAGTTATAGAAGTGAGTGGGTAGTTTACTTTCCATGGTCATTCCTGCCTTTCTGTTGAGCCTGCCAAAGTCTGTGATGTGGCTAGAGAGACCACTTGGTTGAATCTGTTAAAGTATTTTTTTTCCCCTTGAAAACTGGCTTTTTTATTTCTCATTTTTTGCGTCACTTGTCCATGTTTTTTCATTTCACATGAAAAACATTCTGCTTTATTGGATGTTTTTTTAAAAAAAAAAGTTTGGAAACTAGCATTTCTGGAAAACTTTTAAAAAAGTAAAGTATCTTTTGAAGCATTGAAACAAACAAAAAAAACTTTTAACATCTTGAAAACTTCCCCCCAAACGTCTCGTTTTTGCAACTAGCTCTTTGCAACAATTTACTTCAGATAGGCCACTTACAGATAGGCCACTTTATAGCTATCTGAGGATAACTATAAACTGGATTGGAAGGGCTGACCAAGAGGTGACAGGCTCTGTATACCATTCATGTTCACCTGAGCATGTCCTTTGATTTTTTGCACATACATTGGGGCATCTTTCTCTAAAAAATGGCCCCAGATTGTAGCATAGTTAGACTTTTTTTTTTTAATGTATTCATCATGGGCCAAACTCATAGGTACTTATTCAGGTACAGGCATGCTGCAATTCTCCAAAAAGGGCCAGCACATTTTAAGGGGTGGCATTCCAGCCATTCTTGGGGCAGCACATTCCGGCAGCCCCTTTTGGGGGTGGGTGGGGGGAGCATTTGCGCTCTTTGTGCTTGGGGCGGCAAAAAAGGTAGAGCCAGCCCTGGCTGCTGGAATTAAATGTACCCTCACACAATCACAGCATATATCATTTGAAAGCTTATTTTATGTACATTTAGATGAAGTATGATGTGGAGCTGTCCAATGGTGCTGTAAGTCTATAGGTGAGGTGAAACAATGGTACCAAAATGAGAAAATATAGTTTTTTGCACAGTTCTGGAAACACTGCAATTGACTACAATTGTTACTGCTGAAGTTAATTTCAACACCGTAATGTGGTGTTAAGTTAAGCTACCAAAAGACAATGTACTAAAAGATTTTTATTGGTTTTGCATGGGCAAGTATTTTGACAAATAATGAAGCTGTTTAATATGTAGCAAAGTGGCAAATATCAACATTTTGCAATATACTAATGTGAAATATATTCACATCTCATTCGTAACTGTCAAAACATCTCACAAATGATTATAATTTTCTATATTTTAAATAGAAAAGTACTGCGTAGATCAGTCTCACACTGAAGGTTGTGAACCAGTAGCAGTAAATTGTATACCCACACTTTGTACTGCATAGTGGGAATATATAATTTACATGAATTCCTAATGCAATGTTTTGCTACATACAACATGGCAGCTAGTCTTCCTGGTAGAAGGTTTTAATTTGTAATTGCCTATGCATGCAGTACTAGTCTTTGAAATATTCTAGAAACTAGCTTTTTAGTTCAGTGATGCTTACGCACAGGTTAGTATTGGAGAGGACAAAACAGTGGAATTCAGTTAAAGTGCTCACTAAACAAAACTGGCAATTTTGAAACTAAGCACAAATTATGTTAGATATGTCTGTATATTTGTAGAAGATGTGGTGGTAATGCTAACATCCTTTGGGAATCTTACCTCTACAGGAAAGTTACAGTATTAAGACATCGATGTTACAAGCCCCTTAAAGCTTACATCAAGGAGAAAAAGCTCTCAAACTTTGAAAACTGTGTTATTTCACAATAAAAGCAAAACAATGCAAAATTGTCAAAAGCCACTAGTGCTGGACAGAATTCTGTCATGCTGGCAGCAGAGGCCAGGAGAGATTAACTGCTGCTGAATGAGTTTTGCTAGTTTTCTAGTCCAGTTTTCTCTCCTGTCACAGGGATTGCTTTCAGAACTACTCAAGCAAGCTGAATTTGGCATGTTAGAGTTTAACTCAGGAAAGAAAACATACACTAAATTCACAGATTAAGTCATGTTCACCTACTTCTATAGACACCAGAACAAGTATGTTCTCCAGTGCTTGGTCCTGTTATATTGTTTGTTTGCTTGAGGGAAAAATAGAAACATTCTGAGAGAGCAACCAACTAAGGGAGGGAGCAGTCCAAACAGAAGATCACATGTTATTGCCCAGAATATCTGTGGAAGACTTAAACTGCATCCTTGGCAATCATCACTTAACATGCCTTTCTTTCTACTTGAGTAAAATGAATCTTAAAACTATCTGGTTACACTGCAACAATAGTCACCTTATGTCATTACATTTTATAAACCAACTGAAGAGAGAAACAAATGATCTTGTAGTTTTGTAGCAGTTTGGACAGAATAAAACCCTACTTCTCTCAGATGTAGAAACTGCAAGTTACTCCAGTAGCAAATTACAGACAAGTCTAGAAAAACACTGATTCTGCCATTTCATTCCATGTACAAGGCAAGCCTGCCACTGTTCTGTTCTGGATGACATCAAGCCACTAGCTGATGTCATCCAAGCTGCCAGCAATCTAAATCAGGAACTTAAGTCATCCAAGTGTTTTGTGATGCTCTGCTGGCAAGTGAGCCGGATGAACAGCTTTCAAAAGAACAAGGGGTTTTTGAGTAATGTCTCTTCAATCCATCAGTCTGAAATAGCCAAAATGAAAAAGCTTCAGAATATTATCCAAAGCGATTGTCGTTTACAGAGGCCAGCTACTTCTGTGCCCCAACTGGTGAAGGAGTTTGTCCTTTGGTTGATATATAATATAATTTAGCCAGCAATGAGTATCATCCTTAAAAGCCCTTCAAAGAAGGTGTCTCTCCAATGCAGAGTGCATAGTATTTAACATTTCCAAGATAATCACATCACTGCACATAAGCCTGGCCGCACAGCTACACCCTGAGTCCGGGTCTCATCATTTAATTGAATACGACACCTTCATGGATTCTGCCTTAATGACAATGAGTAGATAGTTCATCATTAGTGCTGTAAAAACTGGAGTAGTCTTCAGGGAGGTGTTTTCTTCAGGCCGCTGGAAATCTCAGCCGTGGAGGAGATAACGTAGGTATCAATATAGAAACCACTGATGGCACCACTTACAGCTCCATATTGTACCTCATCTTAATGTAGACAAAATAAACTTTCAAATGGCTCTTATGGTGTGTGTGGGAGGGGTGGAGAGGGTACATTATTGACCAAATCAGTAATGTCTGTAGCTCATCTAGTAAATTTTGAATTTCATTGTTAATAGGGTTTCATCTGAGCGAGAAGTAGGTGGAGACCTCACAACGTGATTCCATAAAAAATATTAGCAGAGCTGGCTTACAATTTTACAACAAAATTACTTTTTGACAGAAAATGTTTGACACTTTCCCCTAAACAGTTTCAGGTTTGACATTTTCAATTAATGTTTTTGGATTTATGACATTTTGAGAGAATTTCATCATTGTGAAAAAAAAGTTTTTCCAGATTGAAGCAACTTTTGGTGGTTTTGAAATATAAACTAATTCTAGCAGAGAAACTTTAAATTGAAACAACATCAAATTTGCCCTGAACCAAATATTTTGTTTGGATATTTGGTTCATGAAAACTTTCAAGATTTACACTCTGTCCCAGGAAAACTTTTGTGGGATGGGAAAACCTGCTTCCTGCTCCGCTCTCTATGTAGGCAAAAAAACCAACCCATTAAATTACTAGAAAGAGAGTGTGTGCTAACGCCTAGAGCAGGGAAACTGGGAATTAGTACTCCCCAGTGTTGTGTGACTTGAGCTCACCACTTCCCCTGTAAACTGGTTTTGAATCCTCCCCTTTCTCACAGGGGTGTCACAGCTAGAACCATGCTACATGCAGGGGTGTGGTAAGTCATTTATAATGTTGCCCCCTTTGCCAGGTAGTGGTAGATTTCAGGGCCTCGTGGGTCAGTTTCCCACTTGGTGCAGTGATGTGGAATTTATCTGACTGTGTTCTGTTTACATAATGTACACAAGTGCTGTTTCCTTGAGCAGGGATGATAATAAGCTACACAATAGCCTCCTCTTGCAGAAATCTTAGGTAAGGCACCTCACCTTGTTTCAAGAAGGAGCTGCATTGGTTCTCTGTCTCTCTCTAGGGCTCTCAAAACTCACCCAGATCCATTTGGGTTAATAACCCCACTGCGTTCCTTTTGATCCTTCCAACACCCGCACTTTAATCTTGGTGCAAGGCTCTCCTTTGACCACATTGTCTGGAAAAGGTGGGTCAACCATTTAAGCCATGTGCACCTGCTCTGCAATACAAAGGAAGTTCTGTCAGGAAGGGGAGTGTTTTTACCCACACCATATCCTTACCTCTCTGAGGGCACGTACTGCATGGAATCTGTGACGCTGAGCCACCAAGGGTTAAACAACCAGCAGACTAAGGCTGTGTATGCCTGTACTCCGTACAATGGTGCGGCTGTGCCGTTGCAGCCATGCTGTTGTAAGATGCATCGTGTAGATGTTCTTTGTTATTGGAGAGACCTCTCCTGGGAACAAAACCAAACCACCCCCAAGGGGCAGTAGCTTCATTGATGTGAGAATGGCTCCCACTGACGAAGCGCTGTCCACACTGGCACTGTTCCTCGTCAAAACTTTTGTCATTCAAGAAGGTGTGTTTTCAGACCCCTGAGCAACGAACGTGTTAACGATGAAAGTGCCAGAGTAGACAAGCCAGTGTTCCGAAAGATGCATGCGTCATTTCCATACCAGTCTGTGTTAATGTCTGTGAAACACCCACAGTGATCCACAAGCACCTAGAGAACCCTTGAGAAATACCCCTTGTGATTAATGTACTCAGGGGCTAGGTGGTCTGGTGCCAGAATTGGAATATGAGTGCCATCTATCGGCCCTCTGCAGTTAGGGAAGATCATTTGTGCAAAGCCATCTGCAATGTAATGTATATTGCTCAGAATCATAGACTATTAGGGTTGGAAGAGACCTAAGAAGATCTAGTCCAATCCCCTGCTCAAAGTAGGACCAACCCCAACTAAATCATCCCAGCCAGGGCTTTGTCAAGCCAGGCCTTAAAAACCTCTAAGGATGGGGATTTCACCACCTCATAGAGAATCATGGTCTTTCGGAGCAGGATGCGCTTAATGGCCCTGCACACTTCCGTCAACACAAGTGAAATGGTCCCACTCCCACTCCAAACTGGCTAGTGACTGATCAGTAGCAGTCTGGAGTAGCCAGCTTCCACCATGCAATCACCATGCAAGGCAGCTTTCATTCTTGTGTCTTTGCACTGCAAGGCTAGGGCGAGCTCATCACGCAGTCCCAAGAATGTGGCTTTCCTTATCCAAAAGTTCTGCAGCCACTGCTCGTCATCCCAGACGTGCATCACAACGTGATCCCACCACTCAGAGCTTGTTTCCCGAGCCCCAAAGCAGTGTTTCACTGTAGTCAGAACCTCGGTGAATGCCACAAGCAATCTCATGTCATAGCTGGTACACGTGGCGATAGTGTGGGAATCATTCCTGCAGAACAAAGAGGCAGGGCACACAAACCATTGAGAGATGGTGCCAAAGGCGGACAGAAGAACAAGGATTGCTGGGATGTGAGGCAATGCATCATGGCACATTGGCCCCGCGACCCCCTCAGTCTTCCCACAACTCTTAGCGTTAGAAAAGGAAGAATTGCTCTGTGGATAGCTCCCCAGAGTGCAACACTCCAAATACTGCTGCAGGTGCGGCAAGTGTGAACATGCTATTGCGCAGGCAACTGAGTGTGAACGCACAACAGTGGTTTCCCTTCAGCACTCTCTGAGCGGCCTTGTAACTCTTCCAGTGCAGACATGCCCTCTGTATGGCCCCTCCAGTGGCCAGGGTCAGTATCCTCTGGGGTGCTTAAATATTAGTGACTCCTAAAGTAAAAGCCATTAGCAACTTTTTCCATAATACAAAACACATTGAGATCCTGGGATGACTGATGTTGTTGCAAAACATTAGGTAAAGAATGAGCTCCTTAGTAGCAGGTAGAGCTCTGTCTTCTCAAATCACTTAAAGCCAGTTAAAACTATTAACAGTAAAAGATCATTTGGATGTTATGAACACAGCTGCATTTAAAAGGATAAATTATGGTAAAAGTAAATGTGCCTACTTGATTCAACCTCCTCTTTGACACATGCCTAGGTCTGGTCAAAAGGAAAAGGGAGATTCTGCTAGTTCAACTGCCTTGAAAAATGTCTGAAGACCAAATGGAAGCTAGAGTGTAACAATTTATTTTAATGAGCAAATCATAGATTAACACCAGCAACTTGAAATTATATCACCAAATCAAGGCTGTTTCCATGGGAACGCCTCTAATTCCCAAGAACTACTGTCAATGCACCAGTAAAAGCAAAAGATAAAAAGCTGGACCCTGGCTTCCGCTCCTTAGCCACATGGCAACTACACTGTCAAGCTTTGTTATAATGGAAAAGAGGATATTTACATTTTGTGATATAAGAATGTGAGTAAATACAAGGTCCCAGCCTGTGAGGTGCCCTTGACTCCGATTGAAGTCCAAAGGGCTCCAGGGCCTTCAGAAACTTATAGGATCAGGTCCATGGTATATAATTTCCAACTACTCTAGCTGTACCATGTCAACTCTCATTACAGCAGAGTGTAATGTGGGCTCTGTTCGTGAATTTGTTTTCATCAATATAGTAAATCTGGCCTATTATCCAGCTCTTCCCCCATATTCCACAAATATCAAATATCAAACTTTCTTCTGCCCCTCTTTTTCCTACACTGCCCCTTAACTGGAATAGTCTCTCTCCACCTAATGGAGTCCTTATCTACTTCAAAATCCCACCTTTAGAGCCATTCTTCCTTTGTCATATGAGTCTTCATTTTCTCAATAGAATCAATAGATGTTTTGCTATTTCCACTTGTAAGGAAAATATTTTTAATCTCATGGCTCTCTTCTTCAAGACTGCAATTATGTTGGTATATCTTCAATTTAATACAGTAATTTTTGTTGTTGATAAGCAGGCGTTTTAGCGGTACATTGTTCCAGAGTTTTGTAGTGAAGTGCTGGGAAGATTTTTCACTAACTGTTTGAATAAATGTTGTTTTTAAAGATACAAAAGGCCAAATTCGCCTCTCTGCCCTTCCCCCCCCCCCATTTTTTTTAAGGCAAACCAGCACAAGATGTGGAAATATGTGCATCTTTGTGGATCCAAACTTGTGATCCTAGTTACCATAATTGTGTGTGAAAGTCAGACATTTTGCATATACAAATCAGTATTTTGACATATTTTGACAAATTTATGCCATGATCCCATAATCTGACCCATACAAACAGCCCCCTGCACTTCTGCTTTGCAGGATTAGGGCATACAGTATGTGTTACAATTTTGGCAAAAGGTGAAATAGACGGAAGAGGAAGAGTGAATGAACCTTGGTACAGACATAATTAAGAGATCCAGGAGTTGGGGAGTGTCAATTGTTTCAGTTAAAAAGGAGCAGTTAGATAAACTGAGGCATTTGTACAATACTCAATTTGCATGCACAATGGCAGGAACTGTGTGTGCAAATGTGTGTGGACCTTGGGTATTTGTTTTTAAATTCTATTCCATAATCCTGTTCTTGGTACTCAGAGTCACATCTTGCCATTAGGCAGCTAGATTTGAAAATGCTGGCCAAACACTACACATGGCTGCCCTGAAAAAGGGACTTTAAAATGAGTACAAGTCTGGCTGGCAGTGACTATGGAATAGAGAGATCTTTCTATCTTAACGAGGGCAGTGGAAAAGGAAAACACGGTCTTGAAAAATGCTCATGTTTGTGCCCACAAATCACTTTGTACTGTACTGCTTTAGTAATACTCCCCCTAGTGGAAATGAAAATGTAATCCCTGTTACATATATAACATTTAATGGCTATAGCAAAACTCTCAATGGCAGCTGTTTGGAGTGGATCTTATTTCATGGCTATGATTTAAGAGGAGAGTTTTATTGTCTCGTTTTAGGTAGTCGTCTGTTATACTCTGAAAAGTGACTAAACCTATTGTAGCCGCACACTTACCTGCCATAGCTCATTCTGTACACAGGGTCATGGGATGATGTCCCAGCTAGTGCCTAATCCTGCACTTCTGATGAAGAAAAATTTCCCATTGCTTCACTGATTGTCTTGTTTGGGAGATAGCTATAGAACTGGGTTCCTTATTTACTGTTTGGCTGTTCAGCAGCTGACCCCAGTTAGTCAGGATTGTCCCTCTTATCTGTCTAGGTACAAAATGGCTCCCAACACTAGTATCTGAAAGCTTCATAGTTATTACCTTGCAATTGCAACACTCTTGTTCTTATATTTCAGACTGGGAGCTGAGGACCAGAGAGATCCCACAGGAATAACAGAGCCAGGAATTGAACCCAAATCTTGTGCCTTAACTGTGCAATGATAATACGTTCTCCCATAGACTCACTAAAGAACAAACTAAAAGTAGGCACAGAAAACTCAGGTGGTGTAGGAAGGTAACAGTATATGCTATTTATTCATTATAGGCCCAGCCCTGAAATCCTAACTGCAGCTGCATTGAAGGCAGTGCAGGATTTTCCCAAGTAGGTCATGAGTACTGAATACTTTGGGATTTGAGCTAAAAGTACAAGTGAAGAATAATACTTAAACTCACCAACAATAACAATATTAACATTTTTAGAAGACACCATCTCTAAATGTATTTGAGGGAGATTACAAAAAGTACTTTTGCTGCACCAACTTTTCAGTCCCTGCATGCCTGATGTGTGTTAGTATGGGTTATGAACTGTGTATAATCTTTCTCTAATTTTGTCCAGGCAAAGAAAGGAGTATTACACTTTTTCCAGGTTTAGGATCATATTATTAGAGAAGACAATGTCTCAAAAAACTCTACTTCCATCCCCCCGAAAAGCACCCCAACAAGGAACATATCCAACATTAAATCAGTACTAGCACTTACTTTGTGTATTAAATAAGCTGGCTGAATACAGCAAAACAATTTATGTGAACATTTGCATTTTTAATTAATGTAGTTGTCTTTGATTGGATAGTGCAAAATGTATCTGTTAGTGCTACTTGTATTACTTTATACTACTGAAAACAGAAAATGGTTAAACGTATCTTCTCAGATTCTCTCTTTTTTATATTAACGGAAAATTAGTACTTTAGGTAACAAATTCATGCACAGGAATTTTTATAGAAATGATTAATTTCAAAAGAATAATGGAGTTTATTCACAGATGGCAAACTTCAAATTTTCTTTTCATGAAAACTTGCACCAGAAACTTGATTTCTCCCTCCCCCCCCCCATTTGCCTCAATCAATAAACCAAGGAAAAGAAACCCCCTTTTTCCCCTCAGATCTGTCTCATCACAGTGAGGGCCTTTAGAATACCAAACAGTCTCTGTAACAGCTTGTGAATGAGCTGCATAAGAAGAAGAATTTGTAAATAATTTGGCAAATAATTTTGAATAACAAAATCAACATAATTATACCTTCCTTGTGAACAGAAAACAAGGTGAAATGTGTTAGAGTGAATCAATTATTTAATCTTAGGGGGTTTATAGTGCCACCTATCACTGAAGTGTCTGAGTGCCTTCCACATTAAGAGCCATAGTGTGAAGTCGGACACCCTACAATGTTCTCCCATTATGGGGTCAAAACTCTGTGGAAGGGTGTGTTTTTGAATGTATTAATATTTTTTCAGGTAGTTTGCTTTGTTCTGATTTTTTGGATTGGTTGGGGGATTTGAGGTGGAATGGGGTATCAGTGTCATGAGCATTCTGATGGTGGACAAAGGAAAAGGACAACCATGTATTTAAGAATAATGATACTCAACTCTAGTATTGAGTTCAGAAAGGTCCTTTTACCCCCTGGTACAGAATATGGATTGGGAGAAGCTGTTTGTATTAATTGATATTCCTTCTTTCATTAACCAATGTTATTCAAAACTACATTTCCATTATAGGTACAAATGCTCACTAGCTACCACTCACCCATCACATATTGCACAATACCACCACAGGCCATGCTCAATATGCCTTTATGGGCCATGCCAGGGGTAGACAACCTATGGCATGGGTGCCAAAGGTGGCATGCGAGCTGATTTTCAGTGGCACTCACACTACCTGGGTCCTGGCCACCGGTCCGGGGGGCTCTGCATTTTAATTTAATTTTAAGTGAAGCTTCTTAAACATTTTAAAAACCTTATTTACATTACATACAACAATAGTTCAGTTCTATATTAGAGACTTATAGAAAGAGACCTTCTAAAAATGTTAACATGTATTATTGGCAAGAGAAACCTTAAATGAGAGTGAATAAATAAAGACTCGGCACACCACTTCTGAAAGGTTGCTGACCCTTGGGCCACACCATCAACAGGCCACTTAGCCACTATATACAGACCACAGGCTGTGACCCTGCCTATCTTAGCCTCCCTGTACTTCTAGATCAGGGTTTCTCAAACTGGGGGTCGCGACCCCCAGGGGGATCGCTGAGCACTCCCCGGGGGGTCGCGAGCTCCTGCCGCCGCAACTCACGGTGGGGACTGGGGCCGGTGCGCAGCTGGCAGCCCGCCCGCAGCGGGGACTGGGGCCAGAGCGCAGCCAGCAGCCCGCCCGCTGCGGGGACTGGGGGTCGGGACACAGCCATCCACCTGCCTGCGGCGGGAACTGGAGGGGTCGCACCACGCCAACGGATCCGGAAAAGGGGTCGCGGTCTCACTAAGTTTGAGAACCGCTCTTCTAGAGCATACATTGCTTGTTTAGGCACCAGTAGTCCCTTAGCAATTACAGGCCTACAGCTAATTTAATATTCCACATGCTGGTCCAAACTGAGGTGCCAGAAAAGCCTCATGTGGGCCCTTCCATTAAAGTGTTTTCAAGGGTGTAAATTCAAGAGGGGATTAATCTGAACAGGGTGTGAAAGAAAAAGCAGGTGTAAATCCCAGTGCTGAGCTGTGTGCCGAGCATGATGAAAGAATGAGACTGATGAGCTAGGAGTGTTACACAGCTCAGTGACTAGCAGTACAACCTTCAACACCCATTAAGAACAAGTAGTTAAACCCACAGCACCCAAAGCAACTCTTGTAGCTGCTCAAGCCAAAATACACAGGAACTACAGAGAAGGTCACATTGAAAGCACTGGCCCATTACAGACTGCCTTATTGGTGAAACAGATACATCATCTGATCTACATTAAAATGTATTTTTCATATAATCAATTAAAATATATATTTAAATATTCTAAAATTGGAATTTAGAATGGTAAAACATAATATATTCTAGAGATTGCCTTATCTCATAGAGCTAGAACTACCTTGAGAGGTCATTGAGTCCAGTCCCCTGCCTTCACTAGCAGAAACAAGTATTGTCCCCTGACAGATTTTTTGCCCCAATCCCTAAATGGCTCCTTCAAGGATTGAACTCACAACCCTGGGTTTAGCAGGCCAATACTCAAACTACAGAGCTATCCCTCCCCTACATGTAGTCAAAGCTCGATATTGCAAAACAATAATATATTGCACTGATACAAAACTATATTATTGATACTAGCTTAGCATAGTTACTATATGTTATACTTAGGTAACAAAGTGTCCTGTGGCACCTTAAAGACTAACTAAAGTATTGAAGCATAAGCTTTCGTGGGCTAATACCCACTTCATCGGATGCAAGCAGTGGTACTTGTTACTTAATAAAACTCAGTAAAGGTCAGTATAAAATGATGGGAAAGATTCCCCTCTCTAGGGTTGTGCAAATTGCATTCTTCCAATCTGAGCCTATGGAGCTAGCTCTGAGGATCTGGGGGAGGCAGTAGGCAATGGGCTTCTGTGCAGGTGTCCACCTGCACAAAGCTCATTATAGTCCCTGGGACCTTTTTTGGCCACTTGCACTGAATTGCTGTAGTGTGATTCTCCCCAAGACACTGGAAGACTCTCTCTTGTACAGGCCCCACCCTTTTTTTTCAGCTACACCCAGATCCCTAACAGAGTTAGACAAATTTTAAATAGTTTGGCACTAAGCCCTTTTTTCTGACCAACACTCAATGTACAATAGGGGTGTGTAACAAGGATGACTATTGCTGGTCAGGTGTCAAGAACATAATATGTAAGTGTGTCTGAACCATTTGACATATAAACTATGTACCCTGGGTGAAATTTATCACTGCGTAGAGAACCAAGATGAGACCTATGAACCCCAGCAATCCCACTGAAGTCTTTCAAATAGGTGGTACTTAATTAATGCATAGCCCCTCTGCACAAGTTGAATTTCAGCCTAATTACTTACGATGGGTTCGAAAGGGGAATAATCCTAGACTTTTGCTAAACAATCCACAGGAGCAGCAAGAAACAACTTTTTAAAAATATTGCTCTGCTTTTTGGTGTCCTCACCTGTCTCTATATTTTCTTCTTTATGCTAAGGCAATATTTGTGTATAAATATATAACCTGATTTAACCCAAATAGGTCATTTTCAGTTTAATAATATAGGTTCCAAGCCCATCCCATAAGAGTTTGTGCAAGTAATTCTGGATGTAAGTAGCCCATAAAATTGATCTCTAATCTAAGCTAAAGAGCACTGTCCTGAAAAATTGATACAAAAACTATTTTAAGATTAGGCACTTAGATCTCTCTCCCTCAAGTACATTTTTAATGTCATTTTTATTCTTCTTCACCTAGGACAAAGTTGGGGTGTTGTTGTTTTGGGGGGGGGAGGGTTGGAACACACCGTCAAAAAGGGACCGGCCCCAGGCTGGTGCAAATGAGGGAGGGAGGGAGGGAGGGTAGGTGAGAGAGAGTGACTGAGGGAAGGGTGATGGAGTGGGGGGGGGAGGGTCATGGGGAAAGGATATTTGGTTTTGTGCAATTAGCAATTTTGTAATCTTTTAAGGTGCAAGTTAAGCACTCACTGGAAATGCATTTAGAAGACGCTAAAACTGTGGAAGCAACTGGAGCAGATTATTGAGGGCAAGGATTCCCTGGTTTGATAACTAATCTGAAAACTGATTTTATCAGCAGACAGAACAATAGGGAAAGGGATTTCCATTACTTAGAATTCCAGGGAAAGACTTTCTGTACCCACAACATGAAGACAGTGGTCCATAGGCTGCCAGCATCGCTTTTCAACATGCACAGTAAAATATTTCCATTGTCTGGATCTGTGTGAAATGAATTTGCTGAGCCTTGGAACTACTTAAAAATCCTGCAGGATGCAGAAACACCTCATTTAGATTTTCTAAAACACCTGAACATGATTTTTATTGATACAGATCCAAGGAAATGAGCATCTGGTTGCCTGAAGCCCCTAGAAGGGGCTGGTGATTAAACAATCCCCAGACTGAAGATTTTCTCTTATACAAAACAACCACAAAGGTTTCTCCTTATTTCTGAAAAGTGTGATAGAGCCTTTCAGGCCAGAATTTGATTGCATGTTTCTTCCATGTGAGCTTTTGATAAAGGAGAATCACACAGACTGAATTTGTGGAAAAGAAAATCTTATGATGAGTAAACAATATTTTCCCTTTATAATTTAGAAGGCAAACTCCTCCTCAACAGGTAGTGTTGGGAGTTTCAAGATTTCATTTGTAGTGTCATCAGCTCTTAAGCCCCCTTAATATTTTATATGGTACAATTTGGGGCTTAGGGCTCCCCAAATGGCCAGACTCCAGGTGCTTATGTAGCTAGGCGATGCATGGGGTGGATGTGGATTTTTACAGTGGAACAGGAGCAGCTCCACTCTTCTGCTTAGCAGACCACTGTTTTAGGATTTGGGTTTTTTTTTTTTTTTTTTTAAAGAGCTGGATCCAGCAAGCTCCAGGGGCTGGGGACATCTGTGTTGTGCAGCTGCTCGGGTTTGCAAGGGGATGTGAACTTTTTCTTTAGACACTGACATGTGTGAGGGGCAAGGGAGGGGGCAGATTTGACAACTGCCAGGCTCCCCGGTAGAACCATGCGCTTCCCAGCGCGATTGGACCGGCCTTCACCAGCTCCACCTAGCGCCATGGTGCAGTGTGGGGCTGAGTCATACCAGGAAATCTGGGGAGCCGGGGCCGGGGCTGGGGTTTTTACTGCACCGGCGAAGCCAGGGGCTCGCTGGGGTTTTTCCCCGGAGTCTCGCGGGGGACCAGAGATGCCCAGGAGCCAGGTCTGACGATGTCCTTGGGGAGCGCGGGTCGGGGCTTCGCGGGCCGCTCACCTCAGCCCAGGGGCCGGAGCCGCCCAGGGACACCCGCTCCCGGGGCCGGGCCTGGCGGCGGCGGAGCAGGTGGGAGGGAGGGAGAGCCCCGCCCCCGCCTTCCCACGGCGCCGCCCGGCCCCTCCCCGCGGGCAGAGCGCCGGGGAGCAGCGCGGGTCGCGGGGAGGTCTCTGGCTCGCGGCCGCGGCAGGTCAGTGAGCCGAGCTGGGGCGCGTGCGGTCCCGCCCCTCCCCCGCGCGCTGCCACCAGGATCCTCCCGGGGACCCTCCCGCACCCGCGTGCAGTCCCGGGGCCCCTCGGTGCTGCTGGGCGCGCTCCGCCCTCAGCCCGGCTCCCTGCCCCGCGCCGAACTTCCCCGGGCAGCTCGCCGCCCCGCGGGGGGACCGGGATCGGTTCAGCCCTTCTCCCAAACCAGGGGGCTGGGGACGCGGTGCCCGGCCCAATGCAACCTGCCGGCATTTCCGTGCAGCGCAGCCTGGGAAGCGCCTGGCCGTGGGACCCAGACGTGGGAAGTGCCCCGGGTAGCCCAGTGATGGGCGCCCGCCCGCCGCCCTCGGTGATCTGGATCTGAACCACCCGAGTGGCGCGGCCTGTGTGCTCATCAAGTGCCGTGCTGGTCACAAAGCTTTTAACTGGCATCTTTGGCACGGGAATGATCCGCACTAGGTGTGACTGCGGCGCGCACGCGGGACTCTTCTTGCAGTTTCTAGCTTCTAGGTGGATCTACTCAACCTTCTTGTTAGTCCAGCATTTTTAATTATGAGCTGTCGTAGTTATATAAATAATTATAACTCCTATGTCAAGGTATAAAACAGCAAGGGCTTAAATGGGGACAAGATTTTGCCCAAGGCGCTTCAGTCCAAAGCCAGCACAAACTGCAAACAGGGATGGTGGATGGCAGGTAAGAGAGCTGTAAATTAGAGGGGAGAAGGTGTAACCCTTTGTGATATAGTTTCTTTCGGCAGGTAAGGTTTACAGTGTGGCTGGTTACAAGGTAGATTTCATGTTAGTTACAGATTTAGTTAGCACCCATCTCTTTTTTTTAAATCTCTTTGAATCAGAATAACTTGTAAGAATTTACAAAGTGTGCTGTAGTTCCCCTTTTTCTTGTAGTTCTTAGTATTTGAACAAGATTCCCCGGGGTAGCTAAAATAATTATTCTGGAATAATGTTAAAAGTTTTATATGTAGTGCATATAAACAGAGAAGTCTGTGTGTAAGATTATTGTCCTTCCTCATTTAGAATTATCCATGTTAGGGTAGCTTATCAGGAGAGTATTTAGTTAAAGGATCGCTGGAAAGTTTTTTACTTCAAATGGTGCACATTCATGAGTGTGTGAGATTATGTCGCAGGCCATTGGGGGAGTTGGAGGAAATGTGTGGTTGTGCAGTAAAGAACATCAGGCATTCTAGGAATAGGAAAGAGGCATCCGGGACAGCATGCCAGCCCTTTTTTGGTTTGTTGCTGAAGACTGGATAGTTCTGGTTAAATATTTTAGAATAGTAACAAAATCTTGCTGAAATTAAAACACTTTTTTGCATGGAAGTAAAAAGGGTCGTTAATTCAAAATTCAGATATATGGTAGGTGGTGGTCATTTCTACATGGAATAATCATAAAGCAGTCTTTACTTAGGGTCAAAAATTTCCAAATGCTTGCAGTGATCTAGAAATATTGCTTAAATCATCTTCATTCACAAAATTGGTACTCATTACAGTGTATGTCATGCGATTGTTTTTATTTAATTATTTATTAATATAACTGAATTTTAACATCTCCTATGGCATGTTCTACAGACGTGTGTCTTTGTGTGTATATACATGATGTGAAAAATTAAATGAAGCAGGCTCAGAAATCAAAAATGAAAGGTTTACTTTTTCTGTTAAATCCGTGTCTTTTGTCTTTTTAGTTTTATATAATTTTGTAACTTGAATACAGACATTGTTAAAACAAGGATATGCAGCTTGTTTATTACTATTAATTTAACATTATAAACATACAGCATAAGTTGTCTTTGGGCAAATTTTGCTTTGCCATAACAGTACATGTAATACTAGCCACTGAAATATTTAAGACTGACTCCTGCTTCCCTAGCATCTTCCAGGCATAGAAGTTCTTAAACTCAACTGAACTTCTGTATGTGGTTCACTTGCACAGAAGGACAAGCCATAGTGAAGCTATACAGGGGGATTATGCAACTCTTTCCTTTGATACCTCTGTGTGTTAGCTTGTGAGGGTGGAGGAGTTGTTGGGCATAAGCCAGATGCTAATGCAAGTCAAATACCTGGATTCACCAGCCTAAACATTGACGTGAATGGAGTGCACAATGAGCATGGACGCTGCAACAGCCCATGGCCTTTAATAGTTTTTGCATGATCTTGGGTGAGGAGGGAAGATTCTGTTCTCCCCATCCTCTACTAAGTTCCCCAGATAAGACCCTTTTACTTAAGCTATGCTCACGGGTTCATAACTCCTCCCTTAGGAAAGAATTATTCCTATGTTTTGTTGTGCTGTTGGTTGTTTTGCCTTAGATAATGATGGCAAATTAAATATGGACTTGCCCTCAAACCTGCAAGAAACTCTGTGGGAGTGGATCCTGATACCCACACAGACCTCCTTACAGGAATTTGGCTTAAGATATTACATGCAACCCATTGCCATGTCAATGCAACACGTTATTGATTATATATGGTTTATATTACCTACAGGCTCCAGTCAAGATCAAGACCCAATTGTGTTAGGCACTAAACAAACTCCTATGAAAATGTGGTCCCTGTCCCAAACACCTTGCAATCTGGATATTAGACTGTAATTAAAAAAACAAACAGAGTTAAAGCTATTGTGCTTTTTCTTGCCTGTTTTTAATTATTTTGGAAATACAATGATGTTACGATAGGGGCTGTATGTATTTTTAGATTAATAGAAATTTGGGCCTTAATCTTGCAGATTACTTCATGTAGGCAGATTATTACTGATTTTAGTGGAACTGTGCACAGGTGTAATGGTCTGTTTAGGCTAAATTCAGTACAGGGTCAGTACAATAGGTATTTTTATTCTGTGATCACACAGTAGTGGAAAATGCAACATAATACTGAATTTGGTGAATAATACAGTCTAACAGCAAGGAATCCATTTCTTTTTTTCTGTGTTTCTTCTCTAATAAGAAAATGTAAATAAGCTGAATTTGTATACTGTTTTCTGAAACACGGGCTGCACATCTGGTATGTCTCATTGTCTGTTACTGTATATATACTGTATTGCCATATAATGAGATCCCTGTTGAAATGTATCCTGATTTAAAGTTACTGCTGACTTTGAATTTTCTTACTCTTTTTAAAAAGCATGAGAATTTCAGTCTGAAGGTAGATGCTTTAGAAAGTCAAACTAGTGAACATAGGGGCTTATCATTTTTTCAGTTTATCTTAACAGTAACTAGCTAACGAATAGGTGCATTCTAGCAAGAATATATTAAAAACTGCAGAGCTTGATGATGTTTGTGAAGAACACAGAAAGATATCAATGTGGTTAAATACTGAATCAATTCCATCAGCAAACAGAATCAGAATTATTAGACAATCAAAGATTATATTTGTAAATTGCATTACTGTAAGTTACTGTGAACATTTTCCTCTATTTGGAGAACTGAGGAAGTCTGAAACTCAGTTCTGAAACTGAGCTGGTCCTAGTGAAACCTAATGAGAGCTTCCTAGTTTTTTTTTCATCCACAAGTGGTATTTGGTCAGGGTAGTCCAATGACTGACAGAGTTCATAACAGAGATGAATGATGGTATATCCAGATCTATACCTGAAAACATTCAAAGTGCTTTGGTGAATGCTTAAATCAGTGAGAAAAGTGTGTCCTTTCTAGTATATATGCTCAGTACATAGTTTTGCTTCATAACTTTAGGCTATAACCAAGTGTCTCCAAATGGACTCATTCACTATTAGGTACATGTCAGTTTGGAAACTTTAAAGCAGCCATTGGAAAATTATTATGTGAAACAACTAAAGAATTTTCATGTAATATAGAAAATATTTCCCCTAGGCTTTGATAACACAAAAAACAATTGAATGTATTTTCTTCAAACTTTCCAAAAATATCCCTCTCTGGGGTAGCACCAGACATGAGGAGCCTGATTCTCCTCAAGCACATCGGGTTGTCCCTCAGCTCTGTGCACAGTGAATGTAAAATGCAATTGGATCAGCATGGTAGCATTTTGTACTCTTTCTGCACAGGGGTAGGTGATAACATAAGGTGCAAGGCATGGAAAATCAACCTTAAGAAATTTGCAAGATACAATTCTCTGAAATGTCCAAGGAAATACAATAGGAGTTTATCATGGAAAATGCTAGCTCAAGAAAGTTGACAATTGTGTCTGTTTTGCTACTTAAATATAATGAAATATGCATCATTTACATTCCTGGCAATTGCAAAGTCTTTCTGGTATGGTAAGTTAGGGAGAACTAGAATTACAATGTTTATCCTTGGTATCTATAACTGTGTGAAAGCACAGGGAATGACAATTAATACAATAATTAATTTACTGAGGTAGTATCTAGCTTAAATAGATTTATTTAATAAATTATAAGCATGATATCATGACTAGTGGACCACTTGTTAACTGTATCACATTTTGCCTTTATTATAAAATCACAGACAGGACCACAGCATATGGGACTAAATCATAATGTGTTTGGACCTTTGGTTCCTTGCTTACTCCCTTGTTAAAAGGCATTAAAGATATGTTGCCTTCTTTACTAGCACAGTATTATGTAATGAAAAGTGTACAAACTCTCTGATATTTCTTGCTGTGTATAAAATAGTACTGGCTGCTGTTAGACTTTTTGCCCAAATCAGTTACCTTTTTAAAATGCACTTGAGAAGACTGTTTTTCTTTTCTTCCCTGTATAAAATCTATGTGCCTGTTAAAGTCATCATGCAAATATACAAGGAAAATACGATGGGCACAGAAGGTTGATGTGGGGGGGGTGGGGGGGAGAAGAATGGTTGGGGGGTTATATATCAGGAGAACAAAGGATTTCTTTAGCAACTTAATTCCAAAGAGAATACTGGCTTCTCTTGGGGTTATTTTGAGTAATTACAAAAGCATTTGTCAAATTGTAGCTGGAATTTGATCAGGAAGTTGATTACTATTACTATGAACACATTTCCATATGATAGTTTACAAATCAGTCTTTTCAAAATAAATTATCTTATATTCTAGGGCCTGAGCCTGCCAACAGTTTTGCACATGCTTAGCTCTATTCCTGGGTAGTTCCATTGATTTCAATGAAACTATTCATATTGTATCTGTAGTTAAGCATGCATGTTTTTGCAGAATCCAGCCCTAAAGGAATGATCTAGTTTCCATTGAAGTTAGTGGGAAAATTGATACTAACTTCAATAGAAAATGAGTCGTTTCTTAAAGTAGTATGTTAATGATGCGGAGATTGTCATTTGTTTGTTTGTTTGATACAGCAAAGAGTGGCAGCAATGTGGCCCATTGAGACATCTCATGCAGCTTGCAAGGTAGAAGCAGAATGTTCTTATTAGTGGACTTTCTGTATATCTCCTCCTGCTTCCATTGTGTGTTTGCCATGTGGAATCTGTTGCCGTTGTTACCTGCAGTCACTCCACATACAGCATGTCTTCCTCCATTGCAGGTGCCTCTGTCATTCTAGGTGACCTGCTTCAGTGTAGTTCACCTGTGCGTCAGAGAGCAGGAACCAGATGGGGAGAGTGATTGTAATAATGTCGATCAAAGGAGAAGACAGATGGTAAAGGAGGATATAAAAATTGGCAAAAAGGAACAGACAACTGGAGGAGAGAAAAGGAGGGCTAAAAACTTAAGTAGAAGATAAAAAAATACAGATATAATTGATCCTTCTAGAAATTACCTCTTTTTGCCAGTCACAAACAGGAGAAAATGGCTATTCTGGAGAGGAAGTTGATGCTGGGATTAGGATGTTGATGCCAAAACTGATCAACTTCTCTAGAGGGAAAAAAAAAACTGCACAAAAACCCAGTTCCTGAACAATTCCTAATAAAAAGGTATCTCTCCTAGCCTTGCCCTTGGATATCTCCAATACTGGCAATTTCATACCATTTTCCATTGACAATATTTCTTGAATTTTATTTGACAATGGGGAAATTATATTTAAGATTATTCCTACACTACTGCCCTGTCTTTGACTAGTGATGATAATTGATCTCTTTTGTAATATCCATCTATGTATTTATAGATTCTTATTGTGTCTTCCAACATCTGTCTTCTGCAGTATTAATCTATTAAAATCTGCAAACAGTTGAAACCCAAAGCTTTAAATAGAAATCAAAGTGCACAATCCTTAATCTGGTATAATTCCCATTGATTTTAGGTGGATGCTTTGCCACTATCAGGAATTCAGAAGTAGGTATGCAAGTAAAAATATTTAGCCTCTCCTTATCCCTGACATTAGATATCCTCTATTCATTAGAGGAATAACAGCCACAAACTACCTTGAAATTACTACTTACACACAGTGGATGAAATCAAGACTCTATATAAATCAATGGGAGTTTTGCCATTGAATTCAGTAGAGGTAGGATTTCACCCGTGGTCTTTAAGTTGGTTAACTCAACACACAGGTCCCTATATTTTAATTGAGTTTTTATAACTGTCTGCTACAACATTTTGAGAGCATTAAAAACTTTGCTTTGTGCTGTTCAAATATTTGTCAATATCCATAGCCAAACGGTGCTATATTAGAAATGGGCAGACCAGTTAGGATAATATAGAGCATGGCCCAAACCTTTGTTAGGAACTCTGAATAAAGTGAAACCAAACCTTGCTCTCAGCAAAGTTTTATGATTCTAGCCAGGACTGATAATGTTAAAATACCACAAGAGAGTCTACTCTGAAAAGTGTTTCTCCCCTGGAAGTAGCTGCCAGAAATCTCATGAAATTTTCAGCCCAGTTTTGCTAACTCAGAAAGTTTGAATTGTTTTTATGCGTGCACTTGGATAAGCTTCCAAATATTTGGATCAAGCCAAACAACCAAATTTCTGTAGGTTTATTTATCTCTGATCTTTTAAGTAATAAAAAAAAAACCACACCCAATATGGTGGCAATGTGCATACATTTATTAAATAACTTAGATTTTTATAGCTCCTTTTATCTACAAATACTAACTTGCCATACTGTAATGAACACATATATTGGAATCATCACTTCTTCCATCACTGGATTGCAGCCACTTTTGGGGTGGAATGTAGCAACTGTTTAACAGTGTTCAGCACAACAGTTTAAGAAAGGAAGTGAAGAATATTCTGTCCCGTTGGCTCTACAGTGGATGAATAGAATGTAATGACCTCTACTGGAATTTGCCCCGGAACCAAGGGTTAACACCCATACTCTTGCAAATAGACATGAGGATGAAATCCTAGCCCCATTGAAACCAGTGGCAAAAATCCTATTAATTTAAATGGGGTCTGGATTTCACCTAAGGCATTAGTGTCCACAGGTGATCAGGCTCTAATTTAAAAGGTGGTATTCCAGCAACAGACAGTATCCCCAACACACTGTAGAGGCATAATATTAGTATTGAATCAGAGGGAAAAGTGCTTCCCACTGAATTGCCAGCACTACCTTCTGCAGCACCTTGAGTTTGGGGGTAAGCCCATAGCTGGTGAAACTGTAGCGGGACGTTCGCTAGGCTATTGAGGGAGATCGGTAATAAAGTTCAAGGAGACCAATGATGCTCAAAACAAAACGTGTTTATTCGGCCGAGGTGGCAGCCGCCCAAAAGCGTGAAGAAACTGCCACACCAACCACACTTAACTTACAGTTTTATAGTCTTGGTTAACTACGCAGTTTCTTTATGTGTTACATGATTGGCTATCCCATATTGCTAGGCAGATTTAGACTACTCACGTGGAGCAGGCACGTGGTAGGAACAGCGTGATTGGACAGAATTTCGCGCCCTTTTTGCAGGATTGTTGCATTGCATGTGCACAGAACATGCAATAGCAGCATATTACTTTTGATGAGGTAGTGATTGTATAAATGTGCAAAAACCATTTGTTACATGATTGATTCAAAACATTCTCATAACCTTTTTAAAATATACATTAACATTAAACAATAACTATAATTATCTATCATTTTTCTTAATGGAGATCTTATATTTTGATCTTTACATATCTGCATCAACATTTATCATTATTTGCTTTCTTCAACCCTCACATTCCCTCCTTTTTCTTGTTGCTAGTTATTGCAAACTAGCAACACTCTAAACATCATTATTACCAGTTATTGATGAATTTTAAACATTAACATTATTTTGTTGGACCATAACAGATTACAGGATCTAAACTACCTTTCAGACATATAGAATATATAACATATTAAGATAAGATTGAACAAGAGAACTTATTATAAACAAAAATATTAAAAATAGCATACTTTACACACATTAAACAAACCCGCCTCTGCCCCTTTCCCTGAGAAACATTACAGTAATGTTTTGGGGCAACAGGCGAATAGGATTTTCTAGGGAATACATTATAACAAATGTTCATACAGTAGTGCAGGTTTTCAGAGTGGTGCTTGGTCACCTGACTCACAAGAGGTAGGTTGAGCATCTTGCTGACTAGGTGGTTGGGCTGGTTTGCGGAAGACGATTTGCAGAGGGTTGGAGCTCTTTACAGAGACCTGCCAGTTGGGTGGAGGCGATGTGTGATCAGACTTGACACGGGTATAGTGAATCCATGGCTTAACACTGGCTAATTTAACAGCAGTGGGAGTGGTAAGGAGAATAATATAGGGACCCTTCCATTTAGGTCCCAAAGGATTAATTTTCCAATCCTTGAGCCATACAGTATCACCCGGGGAAAAAGGGTGCGAAGCAGTGACAGGGAGTGGGAACTTAAGTTTACTAACATAGGTAGATAATTGATTTACCACATTGCTTAGAAGCTGAACTTCCTTGATAAGATCTTGCTTTCCCAGGAGGTAAGTGTCCCCTTTTAGGTGATGGGCCCCCAGCGGTGGTTGGCCAAACACAAGTTCATAGGGTGAGAACTTTGAAGATCGTGTAGGTGTGCATCGAATTTTGCGCAATGCCATAGGCAAAGCTATAATCCATGATAAACCGGTTTCCTGACAGATTTTCCCCACAATAATTTTTAGAGTTCTATTTACTCTTTTAATTTTTCCTGATGCTTGTGGGTAATATGCACAGTGGAGTTTCCAAGTGATGCCCAAAAGTGTTGACAAGGAGCGGATGATTTTATGAACAAAAGCGGGACCATTATCACTTCCAATATGTAATGGGAGTCCAAACCAAGGGATTACATCTCGAAGCAGGGCTTTGGTGACTTGTTCAGCCTTTTCATTAGTAGTGGGCCATGCCTCAACCCACCCGGAATATGTGCAAACTGCTACAAGCAAGTACTTGAATTTCCCAGACTTTGGCATTTCAGTGAAGTCCACAATTAGTGATTCCATTGGAATATGTCCCACATATTGGACTTCGGGTGGCTGAAGAGGCCCTACGCGAGGATTATGTGTTGCGCAGTTCTGACAACGTAGAGCAACACGTCTGGTGAGTGAATGCAAACCTTTTATGTACAGTTCCTGGTCTAGGAGTTTGGCTAAGCTAGTACCTCCCAGATGAGTTTGTTGATGTAACTCTTGGATTAATTCCCAAGCTATTGTTATGGGCAGGAAGATCTTTTTATTTGGCAAAATGTATAAACCTGATTGCTTTATTCCTTTCCCTTGTTCAGCCCAAAGTTGTTCTTGTGCAGTGTAGTGTACTTCAGCAGGAATTATTTCAGCCACGTTGAGGTGCTGGATATGAATAGCTGGAGATTGTTGACGCGCTGCATTCCTTGCTTCTTCATCTGCCTGTCGGTTTCCTTTTGCGACAGGATCCTCACCATGTTGGTGTTCTTTGCAGTGCATTACAGCAACTTGTTTGGGCATCCAAACAGCATCAAGAAGGGCCAGGATTTCATCTGCATGCTTTATTTTCTGTCCGTCTGAAGTCAGAAGTCCTCTTTCCCTGTATATGGCACCATGGGCATGAAGTGTTAGGAAGGCATATTTTGAGTTAGTGTAAATGTTAACCTTTTGTTCTGTTGCTAGCTCAAGTGCTCGACGGAGGGCGACTAGTTCAGCCTTCTGGGCGGAGGTGCCAGGGGGAAGTGCCTTTGCTTCACAGACAGTGCCTTGATCATTGACTATGGCATACCCTGCCAAACGTTGACCCTGATCAATAAAACTACTACCATCGGTGAAAAGGACAGAGTTAGGTGTGGCTAAAGGTGTATCCAGTAAGTCAGGTCGGCTAGAATAAACTTCTTCCATGACTTGAAGACAATCATGTTTCTCAGTGGGATCTTCTTCTATAGGTAACAAAGTTATAGGATTGAGAGTGGAACAGACAGAGATAGTAACATAGGGATTATCTACCAGTATACTTTTGTACTTAGAGAGCTTTGTTTTTGTTATCCAATGATGGCCCTTATGTTCCATTAGGGTGACCACAGCATGTGGGCACTTTAAGGAGATTGGTTGTCCTAGGGTGAGTTTACTTGCCTCTTCAGCAAGAAGTGCAGCTGCAGCTACGGCACGTAGGCAGGGTGGCCATCCTTGTATTACAGTGTCTAGTTGCTTAGAGAAGTATGTTACTGGTCGCGGCCAGCTACCGATGGTCTGGGTTAAGACACCAACTGCAACACCTTCTCCTACTCCTACATACAGTGTAGAAGATTGGTTCAAGTCGGGGAAGTCTAATTCTGGTTTTTGTTCTATTACTACATCTAAGGTCACCTGAGCTTCAGGAATACCTTCAGACTGAGAACCAATGGGACTATTATCCATCAGTGACTTTGGGTTATTATTACAGATGACTGTTAAAGACCCACGAATATCCAATGATGAAGACTCCAACATTCTAATAGAAATCAGATATTTAGTATTAGAATTTACTATTATTTTACATACTGGTTCTTTGATGTTTTCTGCCTTCAACATTTTTAGATCTAATTGCCTGGTGTTAGGAGGTGAAACCATCTCTCTTACAGCTTCAGTATTGTCTTCATATGAGCATTCTTGAAAACCAGAAGTTGAGGTCTTGTCTTCTAAGGCAGACACATGATTTTTATGGCACCATTCAGAGGTTCTAGCACATGATTTATAATGCCAAACATTTTTACCAGACATTGGTATTATTCTTTGACAGCTGTATAGCTGTAATTTCTGAACATTACTAATTAGTTCTTCATCTGACTCTATCCTCTTTCTCTTCTGACAGCTATAATTATTATGATAATTAGAAATATTGTTCACCAAAGTAATGACTTCTGGACTTTTTGAAGTATTTGAGCGGCCTTCTTTTACACTTTCTGAATCAAAACCACCCTTTTCTTTCCTTACAATCTCAGATAACCCAATTCTTTTCTTAAAACTATCTTTTGTTTCACAGGGTTTTAAGTGCGTTTTTCTATTATCTTGACTAGAATCATGATCCTTAGTTTTTCTTTCGGGAGTTAAAAGTGACTGAAGTTTCACCACACTTTCTTTAAGCTTCTGTAAGCTTAACCGACCGGAGTTAGTTGGTGAGTTTGAGACGGACGTGCCTGCTACGCTTGGCGGCGGGGCTGTTGATGCTTGCGGTATAGGCATAGGCTCGAGCGGAGCGGCCGGGACTACGGGTAGCGGCATGTAAGGGGGTGGGGCTTGTGGCTTATTGTCTGGAGGGCTTGTAACTATAGGTTTTAATTCCTCCCTAGTTCTTTCGGACCTTTTCTTCGGACGCGCACGCAGGGCTGGGCGTTTAATGTATTTTTGTAACCAAGATGGATTCTCCTCTACTATATCAAACCATGCAGCTATGTAAGGATACTGATCGGAGTGTTTTTGTCCTGCGTATCTGAGGACATCTCTAATAATGTTCATGTCCAAAGTTCCTATGGCCGGCCACGAGGGCTGGATGGGAAATGCCGGCCAATCCTTTTCACAGAACCCTTTTAATAAATCGGCCTCACGACTGCCGGTGGAGATGTACTTCTTAAATTCTCCAAAATGCTCTAACATGTAAGTTAGAGGTGTTTTGCGGTCTTCCTTAGATCCGCTTCCTTCCATTTTGCAGACTAGGTCTTGGGGCACCCTCACTAACCTGACTTTACAGCTGTCTTTACTCTTCCCATTTACCTCTCCACCCAGATAGAACAGATAAAACGGACACAATAGGGAAGACGGGTTCCCAACCGACTATAGAGGATGGGGGAGTCGGTTGGTGGGAGGGTTGAGGTTTTTACTCTCAATCGCCACTAGCCTGTGTCACCGGACGTTCCAACGGCTGACAACAGGAACCGTAATGGCCATTCACTCAGTCACACACAATCAGTCACTCCAACGAGGAAATCCCTCCCAGAGACCCTCTTATACTTGCCTCTCCGGAGACTGGCTGGAGTTTCCCTCCCTCTCCCCACGGTTGTTTTCAGAGCCTCTCCGTTGGTGCAAAAAGGCAATCTGAACGGTGAACCGGCCCACGAGCGGCCACCGGTCAAAAACGGGGCCCCTCTCGATGCACCGCTTCTGTGCCGGCCCCCGAAACAGACTCACCCTTGCAAGTCCCCAACGGACTTATCCCTGAACCTGCTCCCGATCGTCCCTCGACATCCCGGACGAGCCCCCAGAAGATGTAGCGGGACGTTCGCTAGGCTATTGAGGGAGATCGGTAATAAAGTTCAAGGAGACCAATGATGCTCAAAACAAAACGTGTTTATTCGGCCGAGGTGGCAGCCGCCCAAAAGCGTGAAGAAACTGCCACACCAACCACACTTAACTTACAGTTTTATAGTCTTGGTTAACTACGCAGTTTCTTTATGTGTTACATGATTGGCTATCCCATATTGCTAGGCAGATTTAGACTACTCACGTGGAGCAGGCACGTGGTAGGAACAGCGTGATTGGACAGAATTTCGCGCCCTTTTTGCAGGATTGTTGCATTGCATGTGCACAGAACATGCAATAGCAGCATATTACTTTTGATGAGGTAGTGATTGTATAAATGTGCAAAAACCATTTGTTACATGATTGATTCAAAACATTCTCATAACCTTTTTAAAATATACATTAACATTAAACAATAACTATAATTATCTATCATTTTTCTTAATGGAGATCTTATATTTTGATCTTTACATATCTGCATCAACATTTATCATTATTTGCTTTCTTCAACCCTCACAAAACCTCAACATGAGGTATCACACCTGCATTTCCAAGAGAAAAAAAATGAAGTGTGATGAAATACTTTCAGATTTCAATCACAACTAGCTTGGAAGGGGGAAATGTAGAATGGGTTAGGCAGAGATTTAGTGAGTCATCTTGCACCTTTGCTATTTGAAACATGGTTCCCCATTTCATTTTTTCCTGGGGTGCAGATCTAGCAAGTAGCAAAATCTTTGTTTCTGGAAAGACAGCAAGTCTTGAAAATGTGACTTGACAGGATGTGTAGAAGACTTTGTGCATGCTACAAATCAGAACAAAACAAAACGCAAAAACAAAGAAGCAAAACAAAACACCCCACCTTTTTTGGATTAAAAGATTTAAGCTGTACCCTTACTGAGACACCTGAATGATAGGAAAGTAGACAATGACCTTGAACTTCCATTAAGCCACTCTTTATTTAACACAAGCTGATGATTGACTTAGCTAGTGATTATGCATCAAAATCAACGTTCTTTTTGTTTAGCTCTTAAATGATGTCTCTGAGTGGTTGACTTAGTGTACGTGTTATTCAAAGGAAACTCTCTGCGTGGGTTCTTCCCTTCTACAAATGAATGCATTCACTTCTTTATGTCAGACTGAATTGCTCTCTACCTTCCTCATTTGTTTTCAGAAAATGGAACACTTTAATGCGTGGTTCTCATCACTGTAATCTTAATGCACTTCTTCATGGTGAATTTAAATATAACTTCTTCCATTCCTAGTTTAGAACTAGAGGATCACATTCTGTTCTGTTTTAGTGCAAATCCATTGAAGTCAGTGGACTTGACCTACAACCATGGTCATAGGGGGTGTAAATGACAGCAGCCTCCTGCACCAACAGAGAAAGCTGTGCCTCAAAATGGAGTAGAGAAGTGGTTGAGAAGCTGGATATGAGTCAACAATGTGCCCTTCTGGCCAAGAAGGCTAACAGCATATTGGACTGCATTAATAGGAGCATTGCCAACAGATCGAGGGAAGTGATTATTCCCCTCTATTCGGCACTGGTGAGGCCACATCTGGAGTATTGTGTCCAGTTTTGGGATCCCTGCTACAGAAAGGATGTGGACAAATTGGAGAGAGTCCAGCGGAGAGCAATGAAATTGATTAGGGGGCTAGGGCACATGACTTATGAGGAGAGGCTGAGGGAACTGGGCTTATATAGTCTGCAGAAGAGAAAAGTGAGGAGGGATTTGATAGCAGCCTTCAACTACCTGAAGGGGGGTTCCAAGGAGGATGGAGCTCAGCTGTTCTCAGCGGTGGCAGATGACAGAACAAGGAGTGATAGTCTCAAGTTGCAGTGGGGGAGGTCTAGGCTGGATATTAGGAAAAACTATTTCACTCGGAGGGTGATGAAGCACTGGAATGGGTTACCTAGGGAGGTAGTGGAATCTCCATCCTTAGATGTTTTAAAGGCCTGACAAAGCCCTGGCTGGGATGGTTTAGTTGGGGTTGGTCCTGTTTTGAGCAGGGGGTTGGGATCGATGACTTCCTGAGGTCTCTTCCAGCCCTGATCTTCTATGATTCTATGTGTCATGCCCAGGGGAGAATAGGTGGCATTTGCAATGTCATCTTGGAATGGGGCTCCAGCAGGGAAGGGCTGCTTAGATTTGAAGCCTCGGCTCCTCTGGAAACCTGCTGGAGAAGTATGGAGTCAGATCTTCCTCTAGGTCAGGGTTCCTCAAACTTCATTGCACCACGACCCTCTTCTGACAACAAAAATTACTACAAGACCCCAGGAAGGGGGACCAAAGCCTTGATCCTCTTGCCCCAGGCTTCAGCCCTGCGTGTGTGGGGGGGAGGGGGGAGGCGCTTGGACTTGGGCTTCAGCCCTGGGCCCCAGCAAGTTTAATGACAGGCCTGGCCACTCCATTAAAATAGGGTCATGACCCACTTTGGGGTCCCCGACCCACAGTTTGAGAACTGCTGCTGTAAGTGCTAATATTATATACCTTGCTGGGTCAGAGCTGCCCTCTTCTGTGGCAATGTTGCCTAGTTGTTAGCTTCCTTCCTGGTGGAATGGGAGTTGCAGACTGTGAATAAAGATGTGGAGCTCTTAATATGTGTATTAGAAAGGGTACATCAGTCTGTGGCACTTTGTATTTTTGTTGAGCTGCCTATCACTGTTAAGCTCTGAGGACTTTCTTTGTACCACTCCATTTAGTCTCTTAGAACTCAAATACCCACAGAGACTGGATCCTATTTTATGTTCAGGGTAATCTCATACAGAGAGGAGAGAGTCTGTATTCTCTTTACTTTTGTTTTTTTTATTTTAATTTTAAAAAGTCATTCAGACTGAAAGTGTCAGTGTGATCTTTGTATATGAAGAAACATAACATCTGGTGCTTAAAAATTACATGGTTTGGGTTCTGGTGGAATTAAAATTCCAAATGACTAATTCTGAGCATAGAAGCCTATTCCAAAGTGTTTCCAATTGTGGTTTAAGTAGAGCAGGAAAATTAATCTTGCTATGTAATGTATATACACTTTTCTCTGTTTTGTCTATTTTGCTTGAGTGCGTCTATTGTGGTGCTTTGTAACATTTGTGGTGCACCTGTACCAACAATTTCAGCTGTTCTTTAGTGTTTGACAGGAACAAGTGGACACAATTAATTATCATTGTCTATTCTTCAGACCATGAAAGATGTTTCACATTGGAGAATCTGCCTTATCTTTATTTTTATAATTCTTGTACTTTTTCCCGTGATCTAAAGATTTTGGTTTGACTGAATATTTTAAAGAGTAGAACTCAGGACAATATTTTTAAATTATAGCAGAAATAATATTTGACTATCTAAAACTGATTTTGAAAACTAGGAGCACAGCTAATGGTTTGTCTTTTTTCTTCTTCTATTAATCAAATTATATGTGCATATTGCCGATCATGCCTTTCTGTGTGCTTGCAGGATAATTGACACACCTCCCAAGATGCCCTAGCCCCTGGAAATGTCAATTACAAAACAATTTTTAAAAAATTGCATAGAAATTGACTTGTGTAACCCAGGCAAAGTGCATGGATGCTGTACAATTATTTCTCCATAATGCATTCAGACTGAATGAAGAGGTCTGACTTTTCATACTGTCTTCATTGTTATATCACAGTGACAGTGCACTATGAAAATCTGATGGCTGTAGGAGTAGAACTCTACTTCTGAAAAGGGAATTTTGTGCTGCATAAGTGAAGGCATTTTACCTTGGCACAAGGAGATAATAGTTTCTCTTTATACATCTGGTGCATCTGAAATGTTCCAGGCATCCCATTACCAAAAAGATATTAACAAACTGGATAGAGTTCAAAAAAGTTCAAAGCCTGGTGGACTGATTTATGAGGAAAGATGAAAACAGCTAAACAAATATATCTATGCTAAATTATGTGTGCCTGTGGTGTCATAATTCTACAAATACTTCACAGGTGCAGATGCCAAGGAGGTTAAATAATTCTATTGTGCCTGGTACAAGAAGGCATAACTAGGAGTGATGGGATCAAATTAAGAAAGGCAAAAATTAGGCTGAATATCCGAAAACCTTCCTAATAGTGAGAGCTATTATACCGTGAAAGAGTTTCCCAAGGGATGTAATACAAGCCTTGTTATTTGGGACACTTAAAATTAGACTGCACAAAGTACTAAGAAATGTACAGTTGCTTTGGCAGAGAGGTGAACTAGAAAACCTGGTAGCTCTTTTCAGTCTCTAAATTCTGTGACTTTGGGGTCTGATCCCTGCACCATCAAAGTCAAAGTTTTGCCACTGACTTCAGCAGTACAGGGATTGAGCCCTGTCTGCCCATACTAACTATGGCCACCCTGCTTCTCCCTTTCTCCCCTTGCCTCGACAAACTGCCGGTCTGTTACCTCAGATGCTAAATTTCTCACCCCTTTTGTTCCTTATTCCCAGGGAAGGCTCAGCCCTCTCCAACTCCAATTAAAAAAAGATAATTTGTACACCTGCACTTTAAAACGGCCTTCCCTAGCCCTCCCCAGCACTCCCAGATTAAGTAACAATGTTGGCCATGGGGAAAGGGAAACAACACTAGTACATTTACCTTTTAAATAACTTTGAAAAGGAAAAATAAATCATTTGAGGAAAAGAGATGGATTGGGAGGAGACTTGTACAGATATATAATGAGCATTTTTAAAGTGGTATAGTGAAAGCAGCATCAGCAGTGGGGAGAGAACGAGTGAGAGAGCACATTACGTATTGATGAGACCTTGAAGGGCCCCCTCTTACATTGGTGTTAGCAATCTCCTAGGCACATTTCCTTTTTAGATTCAGAGTTTGTTTAACCTGCAATATGAGTCTTTGTTACCAAGTTGTACCCTTCGGTTATTATCTGAAGACACAATCTTTGTTTCAAGCAATAGTGGGATGGGCAGAAAGTTGAGTGCAGTGTAATCTTTAACCAAGGAATCAAGATAGCAAATGTGTAAGTGAAAGTATGAAAGATTTTATTGCTTCGTACCAAGAGAACCTGGTGTACTAACCATGCACCAATGACATAAGAAGAGAAGAGGTTCACTTAGTGATACATAACAATCCTATTCACTGACATTTGCAGATCATACAGTAATGGACCTCTATCTTAAGACCCTGATTTTCACTATAGGACTCCATCTCGCTTCCACTGGAGTGTGCATGCCTTTTTGTATGTGCCCATTTCCGTAGCATTAACCCTGCTGTGTGCACATAACAAAGCCTGCACCTCCGCAGTCCAGTTGGGCAAATTGAAATTTTACCTGCAAAACCCATCGCCTCTGCACAGATCCATCAGAACCTGTCTGCTGCACATGCTAGTCATTGTGTTGGAGACGGGTGAGCATCAGTGGACATGAAGGGGGCGGAAGAGGTGACATCAGCTAGGGATTCTGAACTTGAAGGGGGCGGCTGGAAAGGGTGCTGAGTTTGGGACTGATGGGGGGTGTAGGAAAGTCAGCTAATACAGTTTTTAAAAGTCAAGCCTGGAAATAATGAACTCTGATTTACATTTCCTCCTCCTACCTGTCAGCCTCTCTAGGGTATGCTTTATCCCCCTGCCATGCATGTGTTCTGTAACCCCCTCCAAAAATAAAGGTTGTTTTTTCACTCCGAATATTTTCCAAACCCAATTTATACTGAAAACTAAAGTTGCAGAGCAGAAAAAAATGAAACAAACACTATCAGTAGATAAGACTCATTGCTCTTACGGGGATGTTTTTGAAAGGCTTAACCGAGGAAAGGAGACATTACTATAGTGCCTACTTTTTGTATCTGAGAATAATGGGCGTGGGATAGTAGAGGTGCTGCTTTCCCCAGACAACTAGCTGAGATCTGATCAAAGAGATTGTAACCACCACACTGCAGAGTGTCACTGAGTGTTCTGGCCCACTAGTCCCCATTGGCAGTGTGCTCCGTGTCCCACGCGCTGGGAGGTAAGTGATGCAGGTGCTCCAGATTCCATCCCTTCGTTTGTGTCCAGTAATCACTTGCCCACTCCTAGCTTTAAAATAAAAAGATACTTTGCTAGGTCTGGCAGAAAGAAAATGTGATATTCTAGGCATATGCTCTAAAAAGGTTTCATAAAAGAGAATGACTTGATTCCTAGGGCAATCCAGTAGGAGGGGTACAAGGCTTCTCTGGTTTTGTATGTCGGCTAACAGGTAATTCAGTGCAGAACTGTGGACCCACTGACCAGAGATCAGTCCTGTCCTCTCTGGTCTCATTGGGGGCCCCTCCGGATTGTTTTCCTGTCATTCAGACCATGTGCCTGTGTCTCACTTGCTACTTTTAGGCTGTTCAGCCGGTTGGCTGCTGCTGCGGGCCTCATGCCACCAATAATCTGCTTTCAGGCATAGCTTTCAACTTTTGGGGCCTGACCTTCCCTCCCCAGCCAGCTGGGCTGCCACCACTTGCCTGCTGTGCACACTTACCCACAACCCAATGGCTCTCTCCCTGTTTGCCCAGGCTCTGTGTCAGCTCCTTGTCACTTAACATCACGGAGCCCTCTGCTGACTGGATGCTGAAATGAGTCCCTACTGTTACTAGCATGATGCGTGGTCTATGTTTTTCCTCCAGCTCATGGTGGAAGGGGATGGACTCGGAGGCCCCACTACTGAGTCAGTATGGTCACTACAATACTGAAAAAAAGACATTGTTTAATCTAAAACACTCTTGACAATTTAAAAAAAAAATCATTGGCTGGGTTCTCTGGTCCTGATACTGAGGAATTGTCCTCTCTCTCATTGATTCACTCTGTCATGGGATTTATTGCTTTTCTTTAGTAACATAAACTTGGGCATTGTAATGTCTATGGTTTTGCTAACTAGAAGGCATAATAACAGATGAATTGCTAGTATTGCAAATTTAAATATCCCACAGCAGAACTTTTAATATTGTCCTAACACTAATGGTAGTGGGATGCCAAACTGAATCATTTGGTCTTTTCTTGGATGGCTCAGTGACCCATGAACCCCCTGCACGTAGGAAGTAATTGAACAGTGCAACTACATTCATGAAAATGAGATCACAGCCAGCCTTGGTTGAAATTCTGCGAAGGATCTTTGATGTGAGATAAACTTCTGTAGACAGAAGGTTAGCCTGATAGGTGTAGTCTCTAGAAAGCATGTTATGATTTTCTTTTATATGTAACCTTTTGATTCCATTATCCTTACTCACTCTCTCTTAACTCTTTGATAGTCAACTTATTGTTGTTTTCACTGTAAATATATCTCAATGCTGTGGTACTATATAAGGAAATGATCCTGAGATGAATCGTACAGGCTGGTGTGTATGACGTTCCCTTGCAGATAGCTGGCCTGGTATTTCTGTAAGTGTTCAGTGGAAAAGGAGTTGGATGCTACAGGGCAATGCTTCCAAGGGGATTGGGGACTGAAGTGCACTTATTAAACTGAAAAGCAAAGTAAGGGCTACATTCGCAGAGGAGAGTGCTTGAGTGGATAACAGGCTGGTAAAGTCAGGGAGCTGACACCCACAAGCAAGTTTCCTTCACACTGAAGGCAAGATGGTAACAAGGTGGCTCTCGGTCATGGGCACTCTGAGAACCATCATAGCCATCACTCAATTAAATCCAGCCTAGAAATTTTAGGACACACGGATCCATTCTTCTTAGCAAATGATGGGAAAAATCTGGCAGTTGTATTTCATGAGCATCAGTGAAATGCTATAGAGAGCACCATACAGTAAAACGTCCATTTAACGGACTAATTCGGGCAAGGGGGTGTCCGTTAAATCAAAAAGTCCGTTATTTAATAAAAAAAAACCAACGAATGAGCTGTCGGAGCAGCAGCCTACCCGCCACAGGGTCGGGGCGGCAGCTCTGCAGCCCGCCCGCTGCCGGGACCCGGGCAGCAGCCAGCAGCCAGCCCGCCCGCTGCCGGGACCCGGGCGGCAGCCGGGAGCCGGCAGCCAGCCCGCCCGCTGCCGGGACCCGGGCGGCAGCCGGGAGCCGGCAGCCGGCCCGCCCGCTGCCGGGACCCGGGCGGCAGCCGGCCCGCCCGCTGCCGGGACCCGGGCGGCAGCCGGCCCGCCCGCTGCCGGGACCCGGGCGGCAGCCGGGAGCCGGCAGCCGGCCCGCCCGCTGCCGGGACCCGGGCGGCAGCCGGGAGCCGGCAGCCGGCCCGCCCGCTGCCGGGACCCGGGCGGCAGCCGGGAGCCGGCAGCCGGCCCGCCCGCTGCCGGGACCCGGGCGGCAGCCGGCCCGCCCGCTGCCGGGACCCGGGCGGCAGCCGGGAGCTGGCAGTCCGCCCGCCCGGCTCCTGGGAGCCGGCAGGCAGTCCGCCCGCCCGGCTCCTGGGAGCCGGCAGGCAGTCCGCCCGCCCGGCTCCTGGGAGCCGGCAGGCAGTCCGCCCGCTACCGGGACCCAGGCGGGAGCCGGCATCCATCCCGCCAGCGGCTGGGACCGGGGCAGCAGGCGGCAGCCACTCTGCCCGCTGCCGGGATCGGGGCGGCAGCCGGGAGCCAGCAGCCAGCCCGTCAGTGGCTGGGACCGGGGCGGCAGCCGGGAGGGGTCGTGGTCTGATATGGATCAGAAGTTTTGTCCGTTGCATCCGAAGTCCGTTAAATCGAGGTTTTACTGTACTTAAGAAAAACCTAGACTCATGAACCAGAGTCAATCACCCAAAACCATAATACTAAACTTGACCTGTATAACATATTCAAATTCTGTGTTTATTTTAAATCTAAGGAATCTACCTCAGAGTTAAGTTACTAAAAATGTATTTTAAAATTATTTCCCCAATCTTTGCAGTCCTCCAGTATCTGCCGTTCTCTATTTGTAAAGTATTACCCTCATCCTTTTATTGGAAAATGGAAAATCCTTTTTTTCTTGAGTTGGTACATTACTAAATTATTTTAATTTTCAATTTATTTTCAGAATTGACAGTGATGCTACACATATTTGACTAATATCTGAAATTTTTGGTACTTAATGAAATTCTATTCTGGAAAATTGTTTCTTTGTTTATTATTCAGTTGTGTCTATTTTATTTTATTTTTTTGTATTGGACCCAATCCAAAAATCCTTACAAAGTTCTTAATCTATCTACATAAATACAAAACTCTCCTTAAAATGGAGTTTCACCCCAATAAGGGCTTCAAGATTTGGCTTATTGTAATTTGTTCTTTTTAGCATAATTTCATTTCAAGTTATGAGCTGGATGAATCTAATAGCTGAAGTTGGGCAAGTTGGCATCTGTGCATTTAGAATTCATGGAAGCTGTCCAGCTATGTGAACTGGCTCTTTATATGAATGTTATCTTCAGATATCTGTAATGAGGGCTGTTCATACTGTAATACTAGAGGTTGTAGGGTACAAAAGTCTTCAGTCTGCTGAGAGCTAGCAATTTGGCTGGGACTGCTCTTCTGCTTGCAGTATGTAAGGACATTTTTCCCCCCCTCAGGACTTAGAGTTCAGCTGGAATCTTTCATAACGGAGTGAAGCTAAAAACTTGACAGATGCCTGTGCCGCCACCGCCGCCTCCCCCTCCACCACCACCTCTCCCAATTTCTGGAGGACCACCCCCAGCACCTCCACCGCTGCCATCTTCATTACCTCAGGTAAGATACGCTTTTCATTAGGATTAGTGTAGCGGGATAAATTTTATCACAGATTATTGTGTTAATAGCAGGGGCAAAGCCTGTAATGTAGTTTTGGGTCAGAGTTTGGAACCAAAGCCTAGGCCAGGTGTGTATGTGTGTGCACACACCAATTCAGCACTCATAAGTACTTCCCAAAACACAGAAAACTTGATTTTAGTTGGAAAATGTGCACATGGGAAGTGTTGATTTCTTCTTTCATTTCTAATAGCTTGTATTCGGGATTGTAGTGTTTTATCCTGAGGTGTTTTTCTTCCTGGGGATACACCACATGACACTTTTATTATGTTCACATGTACAGCTACTGTATGTAACAGATCACCTGGTTGCATGTCACCAACCAGTGCATTGCCCTTGCAGTGAATGGCTGATGCCCTGGCTGGAATTCCAGTACTTACTGTACTTTGGTTATGCTGATCCCTGGGGATGTTTCTTCAGGCCCTTTTTTGTGTGTTGCAATCACTTGTTTATGGGGTGTTTCAGCCTTGAAGCTATGACTGTAGAGAAAATAATGAATAGCCATATTCAAGGCCAAGCTCCTCTGATTTCCTCGTACACTTTCTCTGTCACAGCCGTAGTCCTTGCAGCACTCATTAGTTTTCTCTCCCTGTAGAAATAAGTGCCCAAAAATAGAGCTTGATTTCTTTTATGCCTTCTGGTGCTGATATAAATACATTCTTCAGACCCTTGAACTCCCCTTTCCTGCTCTGACATCCATGCCCATTTTGTGAAGCAGTCTATCAGTTTTATTTGATTATGTTCCACCTCTGTCCTCTCCTAGGAGGAAATTACCTTGCACCACCTTTATTTGCCGTTCTAAGTTTTAAGGAGCTCACAAACTGAACCATCCTGCAAAACTATCCAAAAAGTGCACGGTGGTGAAGGAGGAAGGGAAGAGATGTGTTTGGCCTGAAAATATATAGGTGGAGGAATTCTGGTTTCTCCGGTTTAATTTTGATCTTAAGGCAGATTGATTGGAGTTTTCACATCTGTGTTCCTAATGCTTGTCTCACAAATCCAATTAGACACCTAAATAAGTGGCCTGACTTTCAGAGCAGCTTAATGCCCACAATGGCTATGGAAGTCAATAGAAGCTCCAGGTGCCCTTCTCTTGACATTAGCCACCTGTAGTTAGGCACCTAACCTGAGGCATCCAGTTTGAAAACTTTGGCCATAATATAGAAAGAGGCAGATTCCCATCTATGATCCAAGCGTAGGAGTCCCGAGCATTGGAAGTGTGCATTGTGTGTGCAAAAGTGGCTTCAAGCTCAACATTGCATTCCCGGATCCTGTTACAGCCTGTGCAGGGCCAGTTTCCCAGCACAGTCAGTGCTGTCATCAGGCTATTCTACCTTAACAGCAGCTATGAATGAAAACCTAGCCAAAGATCAGCATAACAAAGAGGGGTCCTGGCCATGCCACTTTTCCCCTGATATAGCATCAGCAGGAAGGGGCTGTGGAATAAGAGCTCTAGATCAGTTCCATGTCAGTTCATTCCTGCACTTTTACTAGTTATACTGGTTTTAGGGCCCGTTTACGCTGGTAGCACAGTGGAAAGTGGTCACATTACACTTTAGAATCTGGCCCAAAATGTCCACCGCTTCAGTTATGAGGTCACCACTCTAGACCAGTTGGAAGCAACTCTGTGGCAGGTTTTTCCTTAGGGGCTAGATGGCACCTTAACAACCCAACATTCTCAGCAATCTACCTCAGAGTTATTCCTCTCTAGAACTAATCATGTTCTCTGGAAGACTGGTAACCGGCCTAATTTTTCTTTGGTGTAAATATCTCTTTCCCTCCCCACCCTTCCTGTGGTAGTTGCAAATCCTTTCTGGAAGACTGTGTAGCAGAGGCCCAACTAAATGTGTTGCTGCTGTTTTCTGCAGTAGGTCTGGTTACTGCCTCCCATTACTTGTAACACATGGCACTATATCTGTTGAGGAAAAATGGAAATATCTCCAACATGAGAAGCTTTTAAAATATGCAGCAGCTGGCTTCAATCAGTTCGTACTCTGCCTCCAAAGGAGTTACGTTTTACCCTGAATTTTGCTCTCTTTCTTGTGCCAGAGAATGCTGACATCTTCCCATCATTTCATTTTAATGAATTACAAAATATAGTTCTAATTTATAAAGCATACTCAGTACATTACCCTGTCAGCTGGAATTTGGAAAATCTTCCAGTACAAGTGCATAATTTCAAGGGAGCAAATGGATCCTGCATAAAGAATTAGTAAGACAATTCTGCTGAATGTTATTCTCGCATAACAGTGAAAGGAATCTTCTCTGCTAAAATTGAATCAGCGGGAAGACCATCTTTAAGAGGCCCTCAGTGTCTAGTTGTGCTACAGAAGCAAATGCTGACATAGGTCAAACCCCTGTTACAACTATGGATCTGGCTAAAGGTGTTAATTGGGGAATCCATAGCAAGTAGCTACAGACCCTACATTGTTTTGCTAGGAAGCTGTTGTCTGGAATTTGACATCTGTATCTTACAGCTGCTAAAACGGCCCAGCTGTTGCTACAGCTGCTGAATTTACTGCTGGAGAATGGAAATATAAAAATGATAGGCAGTAATATAAAAGTACCATTGAAACAAACAAGCTTTGCCTTCTCAATGCACACAGTTGAGTCTACACACGCAGATGTAAGTAAAGGGGTAATTTTTGTACCAATTTAGTGAAACCAGCACAAGTTTTGTATGTGGACAGATGTAAGCCCAGTTTAAACTGATACAAGAGTCTCCACACACAAGTGTTGCATCAATTTAATTAAACTGATTTAAGTTAAACTGGTGCAACTTCTGTGTGTAAAGAAACCACAAGGGCTCCATTTAGTATTTAAATACCCTGCATTTTCAAGCATGCAATTATATGATATGAAATTATATTATTTTTAAAAGAGCCCTGGAATCTCATACATGAACCTCTGCAGTTTTCATCTTTGCTATCACTAAGGGGAACTTGTCAGATTGGCCTTCAGAATAAGAATACCTCTATGACGGATATTTTATGAAAAAAATTATCCTGAAAGATCTTGTATCTTGTGAGGGAGCTTATCTTGGTATTTTATCTAGAAGATAGTACAGCTTTTCTTAGGTGATGAAATAACATTTGTGAAATGTTACTATGCAGATGTGATCTGGCATCTGGCTTTGCTGCTAGTTAATTCAGGTGAACCTGCAGAGTCCTTGCGCTTACGATCTGATGACATTTGTTAAAGAAGAACCAGTCAATTACTTCCAACTTTGTTTTTGTCATTGTGACAGAACAAAATAGCTGATTCAGGCCAGGGGAAGTCTAACAAAGGGAAAAGAAGGATGCTGAAGAATTAAGGGGGCAAAAAATTGAGGCTGGTAGAGTGGGAGAGTGTTGATGTAAGGGGAGTGGGGACAAAAAGAGATTGAACACAAGGAAAGAGAGTAAGAACAGAGAGGAGGACTGAGATGGAACTAAATTTTAAGAAAAAATGTAAAGAAAAAGGCTGAAACAGAGCAGGGTTGTTGGGTTCAGTTTGATGGAGCTTCTCATTTCTACTTCCCAGCAGTCTCCTTTCTTTTTTTCTGTCTCCATTTGGCTTTGCCATTGATGGGTTGAGATGTGGCCCTTCAGTTTGTATCTGTCAGGTTTTTTGACCCTTGGGCCACACCTGCCTTATTATTACTGGTATACTGGTTCTTATTTGTGTAACATGGTCAAGAAGTACCTACATATTCAATATGGTTAGAATAATCATGGATCAAGACCACGTTGCACCAATTTTATTAAATGTCACCAATACTTTGGAGAATATTGGGTCACCCTGGCCACTTGAGATGTTAACAACTTCCACTCCCCAGGGTAAGTGAAATAGTTATTGCATTACCTACTTGCCTGCATATTATATCAAGATCTCATCTCAGATAAGTCTGGATCCCTCGTTAAGCCACAGTCCTCAACGATTTTGCATCTTTTCCTTTCTCCAAACCCCGAACTGCTGTTTGCTCTTGAGCTCTTTACAATTTTAATGCCTTCCTTGAGTCAGATGCAAATTAGTTTGATTTATACTGGTTTTTAAATCTCTTGAGCTTGGAGATATTCTGATGTGAATGCTTTAATTATAGAACTGTGTTCTACTTATTTCATAGCTGACATGGTGGGTTTTTTTTTCCCATTTCCTTGTAATCCTGTCAAACAAGCAGTCACAAAAAATATTGAAATGATACAAAAACAAAATTCAAGGCATTGGAACCACCTGTGCCCAACAGCTGAAAAAATCCTGGCTATCTGAGCATGTAACAAAACAAGGCTTTCAAATGAATTTTCAAGAGGGAATGTGGGAGAATACATGCAGCAACAGGTGTAGGTGCTATTTGTTAGATATTTATATGGCACCGTAGGTGACTGATACAAAATGTAAATATAACTAATAAGAGTAATTGAGCATCACTTTGTGTGCCTGTCTTCAGGGATCATTGATAAAACAGAGGGGGAGTTGTAGGAAGAAAAAAATGATGGGCGATAGGTTTAGGTAGTGGCTAATAGAATCTTAAATCTGGGTCCTCCTGATGGAAAAGGGGCAACCAAGGAGTTTGTCCTCATAGTCCAATAAAACTGAAGGAGTTTGTTTCACTTAAACTTTCTAATCTTTCTATTTTCCTGGACTCTTTTTATTTTGAAGTGCATGTTTTTTTATTTGGTGCGGGGACGGGTTCCCATAACAGCCCATGATAAAGTTTAAAAACAGGCACTGATCTGCTAGAAGGATTACAAAGATGTCATTACGTAAGCTCTTGAGAGATGAGTGAGAGTAAATGTTTTGATAACCTGCTATTTGTTTTTAAGTGCAGTAGTTGGTTTACTGATCTGCTGCATGTCTACAAGCATGTGTTTCTGATATGATGTTCAATCATCTATTAAAATGTTGATATTTTAGGAAGTGTATTTTATGTACTAGACCCTCACAGCAGATGTTTGTTTAATGATTCAGACATTTCTGAAGTTTAAGAAAATATTTCTGCCTCTCTTCAGAATGATTTTGTTCTGTATAATGAAGTGTCAGGGCAGAAATGAACCAAAAAGACCCAATGGTTCAAATAATTAAAACCAACAGAATTACACTAGGAGTATTTGGCCCATTGTTATGTTAAAACCATAGGTGAAAAATGTTCTTGCTTCGGAAAAGCACTTAGTACAATGTAAAACTTGAAATAATGCTAAATGTAAATTACCACATGGATTTAATCATAACTGTTCCTTAGTTTTTATTTAATGAAATAGAGTTAAGGGAAAATGACAATAGCTGCTGAACATATGGCAGTCTACTGGTTTCTTCAGTTGGCTATTGTACCGAACTTTCTACTCTTGCATTAAGAACCTCAGAGGAACAATTCCTCTCCGTGTAACAGTGTGATAAATGCATAATTTACACAGCGATAGAATTTCCAACGGTAGGGGAAACAGTGGGGGACTCTCTGCAGTGAGGGACTTTTTCCTTCTTCTCTTTCATGCAGTTGCTATGTTTTGTCAGAGAGAACCTTGTAAGCCTGCTTAAGAAAACTGGAAAACTATGGTGTTATCTCTGAAGTTGTGTGGGAGTTATTTTGCTGTTATGACATTTTTGTACTGCTAATGTTTAGAAATGAAAATAATACATGTAGAACAACGTGGTTGAATAGCATCGGAAATTACTCCCTCATGCATTTTGGATATATCTTTGAATACTTTTAAGTCAGGTACATGATTCATGTAACTTCTGAATATTTCTTGGTGTTCTTTGACTAGTTCTGCTAAGAGGTTCTCTCAGATGTAGAGATGAAAGGTCACAATACTTTAGAGCAATGTCAGATCTCCACAGTTTCAAATAGACTTTACTTCTGTCTGTCTTCTAACTTTTAGAAGGAATGATCTAATACCAGCTTTGTTTAGTGGTTGTATATATTTTTTTTATTCTCTAGTAGCTAGAATTATCTGCAGTATGACTCTCAAATCTAAAGAATATAAGCAGAAAAAATTACTCTTTCCAGTTTGAGGTGATTTTGGAGGCAGTAAATGCTGCTGCTCATCTGAATGAAGAGGTTCTTTATGAAGCGATGCACTAAGCAGTCACTTTCTACCCAACTTTGAGGTGAATGGAGATCCGCAGAATAGCGGGATAAGGAACATGGGATGCAAATGAAATCTGGATCTCTCACAAGGCAGTGTGGTGCGTTATCAGTAGGCAGTCCTGATTCTATTGAAGTCTTTAACTTCCTAGTCTGTAGACCAGGGGTAGGCAACCTATGGCACGCATGCCAAAAGTGCCATGTGATCTGATTTTCAGTGGCACTCTCACTGCCCGGGTTCTGGCCACCATCCAGGGGGCTCTGCATTTTAATTTAATTTTAAATCAAGCTTCTTAAACATTTAAAACACCTCATTTACTTTATGTACAGCAATAGTTTAGTTATATACTATAGACTTAAAGAAAGAGACCTTCTAAAAACCTTAATGTATTACTGGCACGCAAAACCTTAAATGAGAGTGAATAAATGAAGACTCAGCACACCACTTCTGAAAGGTTGCCGACCTGGGCTGTAGATCTTGAACTGTCAGTCAGTTTTTACCCCCAAAGTATCTATTTTGCTCCATATTTTTATTAAGCCTTTAAACAGACTCCAAAATCATAAGGTTTCCAAAATACTGCCCTATTTGGGCATATATAAAAACAGGTTTCTTATATTAAATGCAGCTTGAATTTGTTTGGCTGCAGAGAGGCAGGCTGGATCGCTGGAAGGCCTGGACCATTTGGCATGAGGAGCTAAGCATTCCTGTCAGGTTTTCCAGTGCTTGCTTTATTAATTCTAGAGGCAGGATTTCTTGAACCACAGTCATCAACGGACTAAAGAAACCCCCCTTTTTTTCCTTTTTAGACCACTCACCAGTGCCAGCGTTGCCAACTCTTGATACTTTATCAAGAATCTTGTGATATTTGGTGGTTTTCTTAAAGCTGCTCCCCGGGACAACCGATGACATGAGAATCTCAGCTTTCACTTTAAAGGGAAATGTCTAGCGCTTGTAGCGGAAAGCTTGAAAACACAAAATGAGTGTACTCTAAAAGCTCAGAAGGCAAAAAGCACAAAAAGAGTTTTCAAATATTTTTTTTAATCTCATGATTTTGAGGTCTGATTCATGATTTTTTGAAAGCTTGAAGTTGGCAATACTGCACCCCCACCCTTGTCCTTTTTATGGCATCCCTGCATATTACCATTCATATTAGAGACTGAGCCAAACTCCAAATTCATTCTCTTCCTGGGCTACTCTCTGTAAAAGTGGTGATGAGAAGCTTAATTTAAAAAAAAGGATAAATTGGTCTCAATATAATCTTAATATTTTTAGCTTCATATGAAGTATCTTTAAAAATGGTGCAAGGGGTTATCATGCTTTGTGGATTTCAATTTGCCTCACCTTGGTAATGAAGAAAACTTGTTTTCTGTGTGTCTTGAGTATGTAACCTATTGTGCTATCTGATACAAATATAGTTGGAGACAATCTTCTTGTGGTTGTCACCATACAGGCTGTAACGGCTCAAATAATTGGGGTATTTGTGCATACCCTATTATTATTATTATTTTATTTTAATAGTGGCTGGCTTGAAAGGAGTGGTACTTCTTTTGTAGTCATGTTGAACTGTTAACGCTCAAGCCACATGAAACAGTAATCTTTATATATAGCCTTCTGTATTCCTAGCTTAAGCAAGGCAATATGAACAGAAAGATAAAACCATGCCAAGATGACATTGCTCAATTTATTTCTGTCTGGACTGGTACAAGGACATGTACTGCATATATTTGTAGGTGATAATAGTCTAGAATGGTGTGTTAACTAGGATCATGCTGACTTTGTTGATAGGAAGCACACTTCCTTTAAGCAGTTGTGTTCTGTGCAAAGCTGTTTTTTATAATAACCTCCATTGTGTTTAACATCTGACTTTAGTAGAAAGCATTCCAAACAAGAATGGCCATAGGTTTTTCATCCATATGACTTGTTCATGACTTTGGTGAGTGTTACTCACTGAAATACACTAGGCCATCTGCAGTACATACACATACTGCAGGTGCAAATTGTGACCAGTGGAATTTGCCATAGATTTCAATCCATCAATTAGTACTATTATTACAATCTGTCAGTTAAAAAAAAAAATCCCATACAGTGCCTTGAGTTCAAGTTCTGTACATTGCTGGAATGTGATGTTACAAGAAACTGAAAAGATGTTCATTTTTTCCCAGTTTTAAACTATACAAAAGGTCATTTTAAAACCTTTGAAATGTGTTTGCGTAGGTAACTATATGGTTCACCAGACAAGGGGAATCGTATAGTTTCTTTAGAGCAGGCATAGATTAAATTATGATGCCTGTAGGAGGGCAGAGATACTGTTATTATTTACTTGAATTACTGTAGTACAGAGGAGCCATCGTTATGGATAAGGCCCTAGGTGCTGTACAAATACAGTAACTCCTCGTTTAACATTGTAGTTCTTTTCCTGAAAAAAATGTGACTTTAAACAAAACGATGTTAAGTGAATCCAATTTCCCCATAAGAATTAATGTAAATAGGTGGGGGCGAGTTAGGTTCCAGGGAAATTTTTTTCACCAGACAAAAATCCTATATTATTTATATATGTGTATAGATATAGATATATAAATATATACACACACACAGTATACATTTTAAACAAGCAATTGAATATTGTACACAGCAATGATGATTGTGAAGCTTGGTTGAGGTGGTGAAGTCAGAAGGTGGGATATTTCCCAGGGAATGCCTTGCTGCTAAATGATGAACTAGCACTCGGCTGAGCTCTCAAGGGTTAACACATTGTTGTTAATGTAGTCTCACAGTCTACAAGGCAGCATGAATGGAGGGAGGGGAGACAGCATGGCAGACAGACAGACACACGCCATGTGTGGTTGGGGGGCGAAGAGAGAGAGATGTGCATTTCCCACTCTTAAGTACATTGTCTTTTTAAGTCGATCAGGAAGTTGAGACAGCAGCTGCTGCCCCAAGCTCACTCACTCTCTCTCCCTCTGTGTCCCACCCTGCTCTGTATGGAGAAGGGATAAGCGGGGTGCAGGAGCAGAGAGGTAGGGGGACACTGACATAAGCCCTTCCCTCCTCCCCCCCCCCACCCCCCACAGAAAGCAGGAGGCTCCTGGGAGCAGCTCCAAGGCAGAGGGCAGGAGCAGCACATGGTAGTGGGGGGAGGGACAGCTGAACTGCTGGCAGCTGATAGCCTACTGGGCAGCTGCTGCACAGGGAACTTAGGGGAGCAGGGAGCTGATAGGGTGGTTGTCGGTCCACCCTGGTTCCAGTCACCAACCAGCTAGCTGCAATGGGCTGCTCTTCCTGCAAGCAGTGAGCAAAGCAGGCGGCCTACAAAGACATTATAAAGGAGCATTGCACAACTTTAAACGAGCATGTTCCCTAATTGATCAGCAATGTAACAACGAAACAATGTTATCCGGAACAACTTTAAGTGAGGAGTTACTGTGCAGAGTCGGAGTTGCCAACTCTCATCATGAGTTTATTTTGAGTCTTGTGATATATGGCAGTTTCCTTAAAGTCTCATCTCTTGGAATTATGTCATTACATGAGAATCTCGGGGGCGAGGGGCGGGGGAATGCTAGCACTCAGAGATGTGGAGAAAAACTTGATAATGTGAAATCAAAAGGCAAATAAAAAAGCCTTAATATTATTATTTAAAATCATTAGATTTTTTTAAGCCAATCTTGTGATTTTTGGAGGACTTGAGACTGACCGTACTGCAGAGTTCACATTGCCACTCCCCTTGGTGCCCGGTGTGCTTGTGTGTCTGAAATGGTTTGAAAACCTGCTTTGTAGAAAGAGAACTTGATACAAAAACATACAGCAGCCTGGTCAAATTTGGATGCCAGAAAGTTTGGCACCTCAGTAAATAAAAGCGTCTCAGCGCTTCTGAAAAATCCATATCACTTCTCTTCAGTTAAGTAAACATGGATTTATCAGGGGTTCTCGAACTTCATTGCACTGGGACCCCTTCTGACAAAAAAAAATTACTACGTGACCCCAGGAGGGGGTAACCAAAGCCTGAGCCAATCTGAGCCCTACCACCCCGGCGGGGGAGGAGAGGGCGGGGGGGGGGGGGGAATTAAAGTCCAAGTCCCCGCACCAGGGTTGAAGCCCTTAGGCTTCGGCCCCAGCCCTGGGCCCCAGCAAGTCTAACGCCAGCCCTAGCAACCCCGTCCCAACCCACAGTTTGAGAACCGCTGATTTAGATGCTTACATTTAAACACTCCCATTTGAAAATGTTGGCCAGAATCCCTCCATCTGCCCAACCTTTTGCTTGTTGCAGAGCTGATCCAGATTTTAAATAAGAGGGACAAGATTTCATGTTGTCTGACGGTGCAGCACCCGTGTTGGAGGAGGAGGATTTCACTGACTGGATTAATGTGTGCGGGTGGGCGGGGTGGCGGCAGGAGGAGTGATGATGGAAAGGAGAGACAGGGTCCAGCTGCAGACCGTTAAAGCCTTGTCTGCGCTACTTTCCATATCCCACCATAACTACAGTGACAGGATATTGCAACCACATGCAGTATCTTTGGGAACCATATTGTGCTAAGTTTATCTATTGCTGTGTGCCACGGATTGTATGCAACTCCAGGGGGGAGGGTTGCCACACCTCGGGCTTGAACAAAGAACACTGAGTGGTGATTAAGGAGAATCACTCATGTTGTAAACATCTCCACCATGGAGAGACTAGTTCCTGGTTTAAACTGCGGTTTTCAGAGTTCAACAGACAAAGAAAGGGGTTTTGCTATACAAACTAGCTCGGGGCCTTTGTTCTGATCCAGAAAACAGGCAGGATCTTCTGTCCAAGGGACAGTACACCCATGGGCAGCGGGTGGAGCCCCCTTTTTGGAAGGCTAGACCTGGCTCCTCCCATGCCTGCCCCATGGCCGGAGCCCCGAGACCTCACCACTTGCTCCCCCTCCCTCCGCCTCTTCCCCCCTCACAGCTAGAGTCACAAGTCCCCTCTCCCGGCGCGCCCCCGGCAGACCGCAGGAACCCTGGGCTGGCCAAAGACCTGAGTGCTACGCGCCTCAGCTGGAGGTGCTCCAGGCTGGCCGCAACTCGAAGCATCTCCTCCTCCTCCCCCCCCCCCCCCCCCTTTGGGTGGCTGAAACCCTGAGCTGGCTGAAACCACGCTGTGCCTCCCCTCCCTGGACCCAACCCGCTCAGGGGAAAAGCATCTGTTAAAACACTTTTTGATATGCCCCGAGGAGGTTCCGTGGTGGCTGAGGAGGGCACTACCTGGGGCATAACAAAACAAAAGGTTTCCCACCAAACCCTGGAGTGGGTGGAGCCGGAAGCACAGTAGTGCTGGGGGAGTCAGAACCTTCCCTGGTCTATTATGCCTGCCACCCATGAGTACAGCGATGAGAATTTGAGGTCTATGGTACACAGCCTACCTAAGCATATATATTGCCTGACCTTTTAAATTGGGTGGAATTAGATCAGAGTTTTTTGTATGATTAATAGTGAGGCCATAGTTCATAATTATTGAGCTGAGCATAGGTGGCATTAAACTGGCTCTGTCTTCTTTGATGATGATAACCTACCATGAAGCTATCTGGCATGTCCCCTCACTAGTGCTCCATCTGAAAGAATGTTTGCGTGGTAGCAATTCCTCACATGGGTAGTGCTTGAAGCTTAACTTTCTAGAGGACTGTGTTTACACAGAGATTGCTGTGTTTATCAACGTAAACTGAATGCCAAGACTTAATTACTTTTGGCCCATTCTGCAGAATAGCAATACAGTAAACAACCCTGACCATGCAATTATCTGTGCAGGTGGAGTCCAACTGAAGCCAATGTGGCTTCATGCAGGTGACAGGTTCTTGAGAGATAGGGGCATTAATGTGAATAGTGAACCCCAAAATCATGTACACCAACCTTCCTGTTAGTAAACAGAGTTTTTAAATAGCTTTCTACTGAGAATAACTTAGTTATTTAGATTTGTTTGAAGTTTGTTTTTTCTTCAGATTCTTTTATAACCTAGCAAAGAGTTAAAGCAAACCTGTTGCATATTTGAAACAAATGCAATAAAAATGACTTACTGTTTTTCCTCTCTGTTCCTACTCTATTTCTTTCCCAATAGAAATAGGATTTTTTTAAAGGCTTTTCTCAGTGTAATCATACTTTGTAGCATGGCTCTAACTGCCAGTTTGATGATTCTCTGTATTTTTTAAAAAAACCACACAAATAAATACTGTTGCCTTCTGGGCAGACTGCTGCAACAAATTGAGTGGCAAATTCCAAGTATAATTATAATCTAGTAATCAAGTTTGAGGTACTCTGGACTTCACACTGGACTTGTGCATGTATGTGATTAGAGCTGGTTAAGAATTTTTCAACTAAAGTTTTTCTGTCAGAAAATACTGATTTGTCAAAATTGTTTGCTAGGAAGGGTTCAGTTTTGACAAAACATTCATTGCAAGAGTTCTTAGATCCAGGATGGAATTTCTGGTTGAGTGTGCCATGTCCCAGAACAGCCAATAGCCTAGTGGTTAGGGCATTCACCTGGGATGTGAGACCTGGATTGAGGTCCCTGCTCCGAATCTGGCAGACAATATGTGTGTGTCTCGTTCTCTGTTCCTCTCCCTTCCCCTGACAAAAAACATTTAAAAGCCTCAGTTTTATCCTTATGCAGAACAGGAAACATTTCCAAAATCTTAAAAATATTTGAAGAATGGGAAACTCGCTTCTTGCCCTGCAGTACTAAAGATGCATTCTGTAGCACAAACACTTTCAGATTCTTGATCTCCAACTACCCTGGCACCTCATTCTTCTCCCAAACCCCCCAATACCTTAAACAGTATACTTCCGTTTGGTAACAAACATAGAATTTTATTATTTGTTGACTGTCCAGGCATCCCCTTCTCAACTTTATTGTTTGTAGCTACATTTATGAGATTGACAGATGTTTTTAAAAATGAGCTTATGAATTACATTGTGCCTAATTCTTACACAAATTGCCCTATTGGAGTAATGGTCAAACTAGTCTAATATCCTGTCTCTAGCAGTGCCAGTACGAGGTAATTCAGGGGAAGGTGCAACCCTGCCACAGGCAGTGATAGACTCAACTGTGCATAAGCAAAGTTCCTTCTTGATCCTCATTAATTAGAAGTTGACTTTGTGACCTCAAGGGTGGGAGAGGTGGAGTATGTATATGCCTTCCAAAACATGTGTGTTGGGTTTTTTTTTTATTATTGTAATACTAGATGTTCTCGTTATCCATATAAATCTTCTATCTAGTTCTGACTTCTGCTAAGCTCCTGCACTCCACTGCTTTCCAATTGTGTAGTCATTTACAATTATGTAAAGTGTATGCAAAATATTACCATTCTGATTTGGTAGTTTTACACCTGTGGTGCACTGTGTGAATGTCTACACAAGGTGCAGGGCAGTGAGAACTAGGTCTGTTGATATTTAAGGGTCTCATGTGGAATACGTAGGTCTTACAAAAAAGCAAGTCCCTATCATCAAGTGCAGTTAGTGCTGGAAAATCTTGTTTTCTAGACATAGCTTCACGTTAAAATTAATAGTAGACCTGCAGAGGAACGTCAAGGTGAAGGAGAAAGCGTCTTGGCCTGAGCATGCTGATGCAGGTACTGTTTAGGTCAGCACAATAAAGTGATATAGTGCCAATGTCCTAATGTAACCACATACCTCCGGGGTGTGGTGTTCTGTCCCCTCTAGTGGCACTGAGACCACTTAGGAATTAATGAGTTTGCTCTATAACCTTAGCTAAGTGCCATCTGGCTTTTAGTTCATGCAGTAGAGGCTCATGTAGTTTGCTCCAGAAGTCCCAGGTTTGATCTTGCCTGCCGATGACCAGGGTCTGTCTGCGTTGGACTAACAGACTTTGTCAGTAAAGTATACATTGAATGTGCTTTCCACCTGCGTTTTGATTTGTACAGTGTCTACTGAAAGAGAGGACACATTTTGAACACAAGTTATCTACATATTAGATTTGTTTTCCTTTATTTTTCTTTGTATATATCTGTTTGTGAACTCTAAGTGCATTAGATTAACCAATTTTCCAGACGTCTTTAAATCCTGTTAATTTAAAACAGAAAAACCCTAAAGGCCAAGCCTTGAGAGATGTTCATAACTCTTAACACATGTGGTATGCATACATCACACAAGAATATTAATGATCAGGGAGTTATTAGTTTTCAAATGATACCTCACAAGGCATATTTTGTGCAGACTACTACAGCAGTGTGTAAGTACAGGAGTGCTTAGTGGCACTACTGGCATCCACAGCTGTGTGGCAGCCTGCTCCTCTCTCTTTTCTAGCTGCAAACCAATCAGAGCTTCTTCTGGTCAAACACCTTGTGCAAGTTATTTACAATATTCTTTCCCACCACCTTGACAAACTTGTGCAGCTTTGTATTTACAATAGCATACAGTCCTTAGCTCACTCAGCCAAGATGGGAAGACAGATGGTATCTTTCCCCTGAAAATCTCTCCTGGCTCTTCTCCCCCTACCAAACACTTCCTTCTTGTGGCTTTTCTACTTTCTGGGCTAGTGGGTTAATTAGCCTAATAGCTCTCTCCTGCCCATCCCCAGCCTATCAGTGAGGCACAGCTTTGCCTCTCAAATGTACTCTGGGGTGATAGGATTAGTGATCCAGAGATCAGAGTGCTGGTACAACTGCTGTTGCCCAGCTCTCTGTCACAGGCTGCCTAGGAACTGTGTGGTATAAAAGGCTGCAGATATGTTTTTGCTGGGCTGTTCACTTGTTTATTAAGAGCAACTCTTCCCTGAATTGCCGTGGGAATTAGATCAAGAATGCATTTCAGATTCAACAGAGTGCAAGTACCCAGCCCAACCCGAATACCGATCTGTGTCAAGAAGGAATTCCTCTTTTTCTAGGTGCCATGGTAGGGTTGCCATCTGCCTGTTTTTAACCAGCCTGGCCAGTTTCTGTAGTGTCTTGCCAGCTGCTGATGAAAATGTGCCTTTTTTCATAGCATTAATGTTCTCTTTGTAAACTGCAATAAACACATGTGGCAGTGTCCATGCAGCATATAACATCTGGCACACACACGCCACATGGCTTAGAAGGGTGCATACTGGCACAGCACCTGGGTCCCACTCTGCAGGCCAGGCCCTCAGCTGAAGCTGCAGCAGCTCCTTTCAGCACTGGAGATCGGGTAGAGGGACAGACCTGAGGCTCACCAGCAGAGAAGGGTCAGGAGTGGGGACTGGGATGAGGGTAGCAGTGGCTTCTGGAAGGGGGCTCTCTCGAGGACTGAGGCTGCTGGGAGAGAATGGGCATGAGGCAAAGAGGCCTTGAACTGCTTCCTGTTCCCCACCTGCACCGCAGACAGGGTTAGGATACTGGTGTGAGGGCATCAGAGAGGAAAAGAGGGTCAGGCTGATGGGATCCCTCTGGGGGAAAGACTGCATCTGTTTTTTCCATGTCTCAGAGGTGGAAATACGCCACCCTTAAAGTTTTGAAAAACACTAGCACCATTTTCCTCTTTAAAAAAATAACTAATTGGTAGAGTCTGTCAAACAGCTAAATGCCTTTTACTCTTAAATAACTATGGAATCTCTCAAGTACTTAAGCTGAGCACAGCCCTGTGAGATAAGTCACTATTGTCATCCATCTTGTAAAGAGAGAGAGAAGAAGATTTCCATGGCTGTGGTGGCACATAGAGTAGACTCCCATCATGAATGGGCCCTTGGAAATCTTCCTTCAGGAAGAGCCAGCATATGAGGATTTAGGCTTCTTACCTCCCTCAAAATTGCATCTTCCCACTTTATTTGTGGTCAGCCTCATGCTCCTCATTCTTTCAACTTAATAGGTGAATTGAAAAATACTATTTCTTTTGTTTTTACAGTGCAAATATTTGTAATCCGAAATAAATATAAAGTGAACACTGTATACTTTGTAATCTGTGTTATACTTGAAAATGTAGAAAATATCCACAAATTTAAATAAATAGTATTCTATTATTACTTAACAGTGCAATTAACCACATGATTAATTGCGATTCATTTTTTAAATTCGCTTGACAGCCCTCATTCTTATTATGCCTTTCTCCACTAAATTAAAGAGCCCTTTAGTGACTAATATTTTCTCCCAGCAAGATTAATTATACACTGTAATCAAGTGATATCTCAGTCTTCTTTCTGATAAGCTTAAACAAGTTGATCTCTAAGTCTCTCGTTGTAAGAGACTTTTCTCCAGCCTTCAAACCTTATATTTCTGGCAGCTTTTTTTTTTTTTTTTTTTTTTTTGGTCTCCCTCTCCACTTATTCAATATCCATTTTCGTTTGTGGACACTGGACTGTATGCAGTATTGTTCTCACCAGTAATCAGTAATCTCCCTGCTCTCACTTGGGTTGCTTTAGCCGTTTTTTGTCATAGCATCGCAATGGACACTTGTGTTGAATTGCTTGTCTGCTATGACCCCTAAATCCTTTTCAGAGGCACTGCTTTCCAGAATACAGGCACCCGTTCTTTAGGGATGACTTGGATTCCTTGTTCCTAGGTGTACCACTTAAAATTGGGCTGTATTAAAACACTCTGCCCTGTCATCTTTATTATTTACCATCCCACTAATCTCTGTGTCAGCTGCAAATTTTGTCAGCAGTGATTTTATATTTACTTTCAGATCATTGAAAGTAAATATAAAATGTTGTATGGCAGTAATCTTAAGACAAATCCCTGTGGAACCCTGCTAAAAACTCCCCCATTTGATGATGATTCCTCATTGACTACTACTTTTTTTGAGCTCAGTCAGTTCTTAATCCATTTAATGTGTGCTTTATTGATATTGTATACTGCTAATTGTTTGAAACAGAAAGTGGTACAGCCTTGCAAAAGTCTAAATATATATTACATCTACACAGGAAGGATCATCTGAAGTGTCTAGTATTGGCTTCTGCCATAGTATATAGATGTGAACCAATGGTCTGATCTGATGTGCATCCTATGTAATGTCCAGCAATAAAGAATTTTTGAGATATGAATGTTGGGGTGCTTGGTACAGTAGGTAGGAAAGCTTCTAAAACAAAGGCATTTAAAATAACAGCATGAATAGTGTCTATCAATGCAAAAACAACATGGCCTCCACTTACCAGCTTAAGTTTAGGTGGCATAATTGTAGGCCATTAAATTGCAGCAAGATTGGTTTAGGTTGGGCATTAGGAAAAACTTCCTAACTGTCAGGGTGGTTAAGCACTGGAATAAATTGCCTAGGGAGGTTGTGGAATCTCCATCATTGGAGATTTTTAAGACCAAGTTGGATAAACACCTGTCAGGAATGGTCTAGATCAGAGGTCAGCAACCTTTCAGAAGTGGGGTGTCGAGTCTTCATCTATTCACTCTCATTTAAGGTTTCATGTGCCAGTAACACATTTTAATGTTTTTAGAAGGTCTCTTTCTATAAGTCTATAATATAGAACTAAACTAGTGTTGTATGTAAAGTAAATAAGGTTTTTAAAATGTTTAAGAAGCTTCATTTAAAATTAAACTAAATGCAGAGCCCCCCAGACCGGTGGCCAGGACCCGGGCAGTGTGAGTGCCACTGAAAATCAGCTCACATGCCACTTTTGGCACGCGTGCCATAGGTTGCCTACTCCTAGTCTAGATAATACTCAGTCCCGTCCTGAGTGCAGGGCTCTGGACTAGATGACCTCTCGAGGTCCCTTCCAGCTCTATGATTCTATGTCATGTAAGGGGAAAATATGGTGAAGCTCAGTGAGGTGAAAAATAAAGCATTTCTGAGGCTACTGCGCATGTGACTTATTCTATTTCTGTAACAAATTATTTAACACGACGTTCTTTTGTGTGAAGTAATAGAGCAATAACTTGATGGTTACCAAGGAAATGAGAACCAACCAATTTAATTTCATTCTGTGTTACCTTAGGCATCTCTGGCATTTAGTAAAACAAATGATCTTCACATTCTTGTCTGCTTCCCTTTTGATTTTCAGTGAAGGACTGAGACATTTCCTATTCCATAAATGCACTTGTCCCATCAGTGCAGAGAAGCACTTCATAAGAATGATACCCTTTGTGTTGCACCTCTGCTCCCCCCTGTGAGTGCCAAGGAAAATGTATTTGTCTTCCTGCTCAATACACTTCTATGTATATTTTTAAGACTGAAGGTCTAACCCCAATGAAGAGTTCATTTTTGTCTTCTGGCTGCACCAGCTTACCCAAGTATTTGTTTGTTTATTCTGTATAAATACCATGACAATGAATCCCTGGCTTATTCTGCTTCCTTAACAGATATCTGTGCAGTACCCAAGAAATGATGCTTGAAAAGTCTGTCTGAAGCTAATCAATTGGAGCCGGTTTCCTTGCTGGTGTATATTCATATTTGTACTCTGATTGGGATACTTGTGATAAAGGGTACCAGCACTCATGGACACTATTAAAATGTCACAGACAGCGTAGGTGTGGGCAATGCTACAAACAAGAAATCCCAGGATAGTTCTCAAAGGTGTGCAGCTAAGCAACACTGCTTCTCCCAGGCTGTCTTGACCTTGTAATGGAAAAAGAGAATTCATATCAAGTTGCTCCACAGCATAATCAATCACCAGACACATCAACTGTTCTAGCCATGAAGATTATATATAAATGTACAATATGAGGATAGAAAACTTACAGGAGTATGAGTGGGAGTGTTTGAAGTGAAGATTCCTACAGTTCTATTCTACAAAAATATCTTTTATGTTTGCAAAATGAAGTATTCCCTCCTTGTCTCTCTCTCTCACTCTCTCACTCTCTCACTCTCTCACTCTCTCACTCTCTCTCTCACTCTCTCACTCTCTCACTCACTCACTCACTCACTCACTCACTCACTCACTCACTCACTCACTCACTCACTCACTCACTCACTCACTCACTCACTCACTCACTCACTCACTCACTCACTCACACACACACATATCTAAGGGAATTTAGCAGTTGTTTATATTAAAGGGACACTGTGTCAGAGATCATTGTGTCAAATTTAATCTACTACAGTTTGTGTACTGAAATACACAATATTCCAATACCCTATCTGCTCCCAAGAATGGAGCAGGCAGGCAGAGTGGACAGCTGGCATAATAGGTGGATACATGAACCCAGAAACAAAAACACAGCTGTTGGATCTAATTTTAAACCTAACAGTCTTGATTGAGTAGCGTTAGATCCTAATTGACAGGCTGTGGCTAAATTATTGGTGGGAGTGGGGAGAAGGAAGTTTGAAGATACTGGTGAAAAGCTTTTGATAAAGGCAAGATATATTTGCTCCAATTATGGTTCGTCCATTTGTCACAGTAAGTATTGTGAATACTTAAGGAAAAAGTGACTGGAAATAAATTCCCACTAGTATGTACCTTATAACATTGCTTATATCAGTCAGCCTTTCAGAGCCTTGATAACCAGAATTTTATATTGCTTGTACATTTAAACTTTGTTTAAAGCGTGTGGGAAAGAACAATTATGTAAATTAGGGAACTATCTTGGAATGACTATATTTTTCCAATGCCCTATTGAAGAATATATGGTCACAGTATCAGTCACAAGGTTATTGCTGAGTTTTTACATCAGATGGCAGGAATGTAATAAGCCTTACTGTCACCTAAGAGTGCCACCTAGTGGACCTTTACAAATCCAGATTATCTTTTTAAATCATATAGAGGATAAAAATAGGCAATAAAATGCAAGTATCAATGACATTTTAAATTAGGTGGGTAAAATTTCTGATCAAATAGTGGCTTCTAAACAGTTTAAATGTTGTTTTCCATATTCACAATTCTCATTTTTTTAAGAGTGAGATGTTTGAGCCAGGGTAAGTATAAAGTTAAAGTTGAACAATAATAGGCTGCTAAAGAAAAAGGTCTTGTGTGTTTCTGTTTAGGAGGGATAACTTGGCTATAATAACTTGCTCTGGACTTGGCTATAAGGACTTGCACAGAGTTGAAGATTCTCACGCTCTAGGACAATCCAGTGCCACCCACTCACTGGCTTTGTACATCTCCACTTTGTCACCTGTTTGAAGAAAAGCCAAATTGCCAAACATCTGAAATCAGAACAGATTTCTACTTTTCTTTTTATTCTGGAGAATCTCCCATTTGTAAATAGTAATAGGAAAAAAAACCCTAAGATTTTATATTTATGTGGTCCTACCAAGAAAACTACTTGTCTTTACGCTTATAGGTCTTGAATACACTAGAATATTTGTTTATTTAGCTAAATTGATTTTTAAAGCAATCTATTGAATTTGTGTAAATCTATGCAATTCTCTAATAAAGAGGCATTTAAACCCCAGTTGAAATGTTTGAATTATGATATCATCAAGATTAAACACAAGATGCTATAATGTGATCATATCGGTATTGCAGGTTGCAGTGTTTATGTCTAAATGGTCTCTTTTAATGAGGAAGGAGAATAGCAATTGTGTTCTCAAATTGCTCAGGAAATCTTCCTTTCATAAAGCATTGTAGGTAAAATCGAAGACCTATGTGTCCTCAGTGTTAGACTTACAGGGTGGGGGAGGAAGGCGGGTGAGCCTGGCACTTCTAGAAACATTGGCATCTCATTTCCCAGGAGGTCAGACTGAAATGAAAGTGGGTCCCTTGTTTTGTTCAGATGAATTAAACAGTGCTAGTCGAGCCCCCTCTAACTTGCAATTTCCAAGCTTTTGTGTGTCTGATGACAGTTGTGTTAATTCCAATAATATTTAATTTAAGGCACAGTAATAAAGATTTCAAGATAACTGCCTGAGATGCTTGATTCACTCTGGATTTACTCTATTAACGTTTATTTCTTGTGCTTCCTTTCTCAGCTTTTGCCTCACTGTCTAATATTGTTATGTTCAACAGGCAAGTGCAGAGCCCCCAAAGCTCAGAAAGGAAGATCAAAAAGATCGAAGTGCATTGCTAGCAGATATTCAGCAAGGGCCTCGCTTAAGGAAAGTTACCCAAATCAATGACCGAAGTGCACCACAGATTGAAAGTAAGTGTGCAGCTTTGTCAACTCTGAGCAAGGGGCCCAGGCCTGCCAAACTCTTGGCCTGAGTAATCCTATAGAAGCCAAGTGGACCACTGGTATGACTAAGGATCTGCAAAATTAGTCAGGAACTTATGTTTGTCTAAGGCCAACTTTAGTATACATAGCTACTGAGGGGAGAACTTGATTTGCCAAATTTAAAATTCACACTCCTCCCCAGAAGAGCTTAAATTCTAAATGAGAATGTTCAGAAGAGAATTTGACGACTGTGGAAAAAGTAGATGTTTTTTCCTTCCATGTTTTGTTGTATTTATTTGATAAATCCTAGAAGCAGCGCTACTCTGAAACAAGACCATTTATTGTCTGCCTAGCACAGGTTTCCATTTACCTACAAGTACATTATTTTTATTAAATGACCCCGGAAAACTGATTTAAAATTTTAAAGGTTAAAAAATAGCTTTAAAATGAGGTCTAGAGGTATCTAGAGACATCTGTGGGTCATTCCTTTCTCACGCAAACCACTTCCAGGCTTCTGAGTAACTGTTGGCAGATGTTTCTCAAGCATCTCTAACACTGAAGGGAAGAGTGTTACATATGTGCAAGGGCTTTAATATGTGCTGGATACCCAGCTCATCCACAGGAGAAGTGATGCACAGATCAGCTGGACCCAGCAAAAATAGTGCTTTCTTAAGAGATTACAAGTGACTTTTTTCACTGTCCGCTATTCCTCAGAATTGTATGAAAGATTAAAATCTGAATTTTTAATGATAGTTTAACAGCTCATCACAAAATGACTGAATACTAGACTGAAATGTCCTCGCATTATTGAGGCACCAGAGGGTACTGTGCTCTGACGTTGGTTAATTAGTAAAGTTGTCTCTTTCGCACTCTCAGTAACTTTCCTTGCAGTGTATGTGAAAAACAGCAAAATTGGAGGCTGCTGTTTGCTGGTGTTAGCCCTTTGAAAAACCTGAATGTAGACAAGAAAACACGTCTGTAAACTCCTTCTCTCCTTATCACAGAACCCAGAGGGCCTAACAGAGATGGAGGTGGCCCAGCAACCAGCAAAAGTGGTGCTCAACAGTCGTTGGGGGGATTGTTTGCAGGTGGCTTTCCCATGCTGAAACCAGTTGGCCAAAGAGACATGATGGGTAAGGAGGCTTTTCTGTAGGAAAGAACAGCCGAATGAACCTGGAATTGTAATGGGAAAGAACACCACTCCATGTCGCCTTTGTGAATTTTTTTTTTTACCTTTAATTTCTTTTGGCACCAAACGAATATAGCCTTTATGTGACCTGAATCCTCCCGATCTGTGCCCTTAAATGCTAAATAGTAAACCCTCAAGCCTCTCAACCACTGTCTGCAGCAGTCATGGACTCCACGGCTATTTCCCTTATTAGCCAGACCCCACTGATCTCAAGGCATAGAGGTAGTGAGAAGTAAGGCGAGGTCTCCCTCTCATAGCGGCTCTGGGAATCATGAAAGTGGGACTATCACAGTCCAATCTGCAGTGGGCTACAGCATTGACAGATGTGACTGGTTTGGAGGAACAGGTTGGTTTGAGAGAAATGGTCTTGTTCCTAGATGACTGAAATTCCATCGAAATGCCCTAAAGCCAAGCAGCATGAGAAGGGCCCTGCTTTTCATTCCTCTTTTAGTCTGGTGAGATAATACCATGGTAGTAGAGTACTCTAGCCACAGAGACAAAGGGGATCCAAAAGCCTTCTCTCCACCTACCACTAACAGACTGGATGTCTTTGTTCCCGGGGCTTTCCATGGCATGGGAAAGTGTTGCTGGGTTTATTTATTGAGTGACTGTTGATTATCTTGACTGTTAAGAGTTTCTAGCAAGTCAGTGGTTAGACGTCTGAAGTTTGAAAGGCTCTAGTCCCAGAATCAGGTGGAACAGAATTCAGATGGTTAAGTCCAGTGTCTGGTGGGAACCCCAATGTGACCGTTGGCCACACTCACAATGAGGGCAGAGCAAAGGTTTAAATACTTTTATTAGAACAATTAGTAAAAAACACAAATGTTCCAAGTTTTTAGCAAAAATCCCCTAAATAACCCACTCCTGGTTCCCCAATAGCTTAGAGTTGCTGTTAGGCCACTCACTTATGTTAAGTCTCAGATGCCTCAAAGCCTTATGCTAGCTACTTAAGTTAATGTCTTACAGGGTATAGGCCTGTAGAGATTAATTACTGCTAAATAAAATACCTTTAATCTAACTCGATGAGCTAAGTCTTCAAACAGGTTGCTTACGCTCACTCCTCTGCAGAAAATGGGCACACTTCCTGTTACATGGGGAAATTGAGGCAAAGAAATGAAGTGACTTGCCCACAGTCACCCAGCAGCCAGTGGCAGAGGTCTTCTGAGTCCCAGTCCAATCCCCTGGAACGTGCTACCTTCTCAACCCCCTCAAATTAGAGATTGTCTGTTGCGGAAATACTATTTATGGGACATGTGTGGTGGAGGAGTGTGTCAAATCCCTTATTGTATTTTAGTAAAAGTTTTACTGGGCAGATAGGACCAGCTCCTTTCCTGCATTGTTTTTCTCTGACTATTTGAAACCATGCTTATATCTTGATCTTTAATGATCTACCTTGAGACATGTGGTTTTGTTTTCCAGCTGGCAAGGCTGGGCAGCTGCCTGGAGTCCGAGTGCCGCCTCCAAAGTCTCCAGCCCCATTAAACTGCAATGCCAAAGCAAGCAGTAATGTTTCCAGTCCGCCTGATTGTCCAAGAGCAGCGCACCCGTCGGAACTGTCCAGTGGGTCACGAGCAGGCCCAGCTCGGCCCAGCATGCCTGCCCCTCCCCCACCGCCGCCAGTTTCCAGCAAACCTACCCTTGTTTTCCCACCTCCTCCACCTCTTCCCTCTCCTCTTGAAAAACCTGCAAAAGTGTCCCCCCCAAATTTGTTTCCCCCTCCTCCACCACCCCCTCCTCCTCAGAGTGACAAGCCCACCAAGGTTCAAGCAACAGCTTTGTACCTGCCGCCTCCACCCCTGCCCCTGGCACCGCCTTGTGGATTCCCAGTCAGAACTGACTTTTCTAGCACTTCTCCCCCACAGCCTGATTTGAGGGATTATCCACCTCCAACTCCTCCCCCGCCTCCGCCACCACTGCCTCCTACTTCCTCTTCATCCAGGGGAGCCTTGCCGCTGCCACCCTCCCCTGCCTTTAACAGTGCTGTGAACAGCCATGACATTCCACCCGCACTGCCCCCCAAATCTCCACACTTGCTGTTCCAAAAACCTGGTATTCAGTCCATGCCTCTCCCTCCCGCCCCACCCTTCCCTCAGCAAGCTGCAGCTGTGCAGAAGAAGAGACAGGGCAGAGGTGCAGGTAAGTTTTGAAAATGCGTTTTCAAACTATACAAGGCTACAGTAAAATACAACTCTAGTCGGGGAGCTACAGTGGCAGGAGAAGACAGGATGTCTGGAGCAGCAGGATCTAGGCCCCACGTGTAGACAGGATCTCTGAACTTGGGAGCATAGATTACTGCGTTCCCAGTGAGAGCAATTCCTCCTGCTGTGGGTCTGTCTGACACACTGCTGGGAAAACTAGATGGTGCTTGACTTTCTCTTCCTGACACCTGAGCAGGGCAGCAGGTTGGAACCAACTTTGGGACAATAAGTATTAAGTGGATTTCCTGGGGAATCCCTTGGGAGAGATTAATTCAAATTCCCCAACTCTGGTTATGCAAAACCCCAGCTTTTTGAAGCTAAGCCCTTAGGGAGGGGGTCGTTGTCTGCTGACTACGTGTTACAGAAGGCCAAGGTCAAAGGGTCCAAGCTGTATTAAAAAATGGCTGGGTTCTGGATATAAGATAGATGAACTTGTAATGATGGGGGGAAACTAATTGTAGGTTTCAAAAGACTAAAACCTCCCAGAGCTCTAGTTTGGAGTTGGGGGTGATCTCGGGCAGGCTTTTTAGCGTGCATGTAAGTTCTTATTGTTTTAATGTTTTCTCTCTAATGCTTTTGCCTTAAGAATAAATATGATTGCTTATAACTGTGGAAAAATACACTGGCCATGGCCCTAGAAGAGAAAGTAAAGCACAGGCACCGGCCTTTTTTAGCAGTCTGGCTTGCTGAAGAGATCTCAGTGTAGAGCAGGGAGCTGTGCAGCCTTAAAATCCCTGGTCAACAGAGTGAGGCGCAGGTTTCTGCTCTGGAGAGGTGACAGCAGAGGAACCCTAAAGTGGGTGCCCTTTGTGGACCATGGAGGGAGAATACAGGAGCAGTTACCCTGAAACTGTGACTTACTGTGAGAGTGTGTGTGTGTGTGTGTGTGTGTGTGTGTGTGTGTGTGTGAGAGAGAGAGAGAGAGAGAGAGAGAGATCTGGCCGTGTGAATTTCTGTACGTGTCAATAACAGTGAAAAACGCGTAGAAGGGCGAAGCACAGAGAAAAGTCGCATAGTCTTTAAGGGAAAGGAACAGTGAAAGGAAAGATGGGGCAAATGAGTTCTGAACAACTGAAGAGAAGGCAGCTAGTTGAGCTCTGTGGAGAAAGGCAGCTCAGCACTGAAGGCGAAGCTGTATTGTGATGAGGAAGAGGAATGATGGTTCAGGTTCACAAAGAAAATCCAGGCCATTGACAGAGTCCAGCAGGCAGGAGAAATCTCAGAGTTAACTCCTTGGAGAGAAGCAGGGAAGAGATTGATAGAAACAGCCTCCATGCTCCATACAAACCAAATGCATCATTGCAAGAGGGAGCGGGGACAGATCTATAGGCAGACCTGGAGAGGGGCAGACTGCGTCTGGAAATCCAGCTGCTTGTAGACTAGAAGTTCCAGCTGGAAAAAAATATGAAATTGGGTCTGAGAGATTGAGAAATATGCAGCTCCCATAATAAAAACCCAGCTAAAGGGTATGGTCTGAACCTTACATATTGGCAGCAACGTGTAGAGAGAGCAATTAGTTGACTATATTTTTTTAAATCTAAGGGAGGCACCTTTTAAATATAATGGGTCAGGTATTCAGAGATGGTGATGAGTATAGAACAGAGAGAATCACTACAGCAGTAATGCTTGGAATGCAGCAGCTATAAAGTAACCTACTGCCATGGTGTCGTTTGGCTTTGAACTAAACATTGTCTCAGGTCTAAAGTCAAGTCGTTTCATTTTCAAAGGAATGTCTTAAGAACTCGTTCATCCATTCCTGTAACTTTGTGCTGTCTGCTTCTTTTTAAGCAAGCAATACTGGGAAGTTACTTCCGCCTCCACTGCCTCCAGCAAGATCACCATCAACTGAACTTACAAGCAAGAGTCCATATACCCAAGTTTCATCCTGGCCAGCTGCACGTGAACCCTATCCACAGCACAGAAATGGAAACATGCACATCACTGGTAATATTTTCTAAACGAAACCTCTCTGCTGTACATGAAAGATTAAAACTAAAGCCTGATAAACTCTCATACTACCAAAACCCCATCTCGCAAATCGTACAGTAACTGTGAAAGACCAGTTTTCATGAAGTCTACTATGAAAAAGCAGTGTAACTAGATATGGAGATATGCTCTGTAGGGTTCCTCTGTAGAAGAGCTTTACACAGCAATAAAGTTATAACTTTTCATTAGGTTTTTGGACTGATAGAATAGAAAAGTAGACACCTGCCGTAAAATTCTACAGGACACTGCAAAAGGCAATAACTTTCTATTAAATTATATTGGGTTTTAGAGTAATATCTACCTAGTGGTTTCATCCCCATTAAATTTTATAGAACAGAGATTCCCAAGGACACTTTTTTTTGTGGTTTGGTGAGTTGGCTGTTTGTTCTTATTTTTGCTTCTAGCTGCTTCATTACTCTAAAGCTAGGTGAGAATACATCAAATACTGTCCTAACCAGAGCCATCCCTTGGGTAGGTGGATTGGGGTGACCACTCCAGGCCCCGCACTTTTGGGGGCCCCGAAGACCGGTGTGATTGGCCAGTGCAGTTGGTCCTGGAAGTGAGACGTTGGTCCCAGAAGTGACAGATTCATCATTTCCACCCCAGGCCCTGCACTCCCCTAGGGATGGCCCTGATCCTAACATCATTGTAAAAAAAATAGCTGTGATTGCCACAGGCATGTATGATTAGTATTGGGGTGGTGTAGTTTGTGAATGAAAAGGGGGTGGCTAACCAGATAATTCCACTTAAGATGGAATTTTTCCATGGTATGAACCACTGTAAACATCACTGGGATATCAGTGACAGGTTCTAGAATAGCAGCCGTGTTAGTCTGTATCCATAAAGAAATCGAGGAATACTTGTAGCACCTGAGAGACTAACCAGTTTATTTCAGCATAAGCTTTCGTGGACTATAGCCCACTTCATCAGTCAGGCACTCAACTATAATAGTTAACTGGGTCATCAATTTTCTTCCGGTGATAACCCAGCTTTGTTAACGGTAGCCACAGTTTATTTTCCTGATAGGCTTTTTTTTTAATTCTCCAGATGACTTTGAGTCTAAGTTTACTTTCCATTCTGTGGAAGAATTCCCCCCTCCTGATGAATTCAAGCCATTTCAGAAAATTTATCCCAGCAAAGCACCTAGAGGTAAGTGTAGAAAAATCTTGTGCAAACATGACAGGATTAATGCTGTTTTTTCAACATTGTTAAAAATGTTGATGTGAATATAAATAAAGTAACACTGGCAACAATTTACTGTGAAATGATGATTGAGTTGCTAGGACCCTCCGAAAGTATATGGTGCTTACTGTTGTTATGAATCCCAAAGATACAATAATGAATCATCTCTCATTATAAAGTGTTTCTAGAAAAAGAGCAAACAGTAACATGGGCTGCCGTGCCACCAGTATAATTGTATTCATTACATTCTTTAAGTAGGAAGCTCTTAAAGTTAAGATAATGTTACGTAAGCAGCCTTAGCATGGTCCTGACTCAGCTTAATGTGTTCACAAACTGGTGACCACAGAAATTAATTGTGGTCTAATACTGAACCTGTAATCGCAGCTCCAAGTTTTCAAACCCGAGTGCTTAAAATTGCATCCTAACTCTATATTTTGGCACCTCAATAAGAGTGACAGATTCTCAGAAGCACCAATATGCTGGGAGATACAGGTGCTCAGCCTTTGACAATCATATCACTGTGTTTTGGGAGCACAACTTCAGCTTTGAAAATAGGCCCTTAAAAATAGATAAATAAAATCACACAAGTGTTCCTATCCTAACCATCCAGGCTACTTTTTGTATAGATCTCATGTGTTCTGTATTATGTTAGACAACTCCCTACCCCTCAAATCTTCATTCCTCGCACTACTTTTCTTAGATTGTTCCCAGTTTCTACGTGGGCACTGTATGGTGTATTGTAAGCATATACAGAAACAACGGACACCCTATAATAGATGGTATCCTATGTATCTTACAGATACCCCTACAAATTCTCCACTAAGAACACATGTGAGATGAGAAGATCCCTCTGACAGATCTCTGGTGCAGAACTACACAGGAGGAGGGAATATAACAAGATAATGGAAGAAACAGAGGAAGTTTGCTAAATGAGTAGAGATTATATTTTAACAATCAAATGATGCAGTATCATTGATTTGCTATTTTTAAAACTGGAAAAGAAATACTTTAATTCTGCATTCTCTGAACTAGTCATTGTATGGCAATAGAGGAGAGTGCTGGCACAGGCTTTTAAATTATTGTTGGATACTTTACTTCAGGAATTTTTAAAACCAGTTCTTTAGTAGTGTTCACTTTGTAATTCTCATTCAAATCATCATCAAGAGATAGCATCTCAAACAGTGTGTTAAATACACTCCAATATTTATCTTTATCACCTTTTAAATATTTTTAGTATTTCCCCAGAGAGCTCTAATTATATTTACATGAGCTTTCAATTAGCTGTCTGAAAAATAAGATACTATATATTGTATGGTTATTGGCATGACTTTATAATCTCATTGTAAGTTACTTTGCTGACTGTTTCCTACCTACCCCCCACACCGCTGCAAAATGGCCTCGTCCTCACTATTACCACAGAGGGGTCCATAATTACAGAGATCTATTGGTCAAACATATATAGAGGCAGGAGAAAGGGGTTGCGGACACCACTGCACATAATACGCTACTCTGTCTCAGGTCTGCTAGTGGGTGTACCTGTCAGAAGGGAATGAGTGGGAACATGACTACCTGGACTGGACTGCCTAACCGCATTGCCATGCATTGGCAGATAGGGCAAAGCTTTTCCAAAGTGCTTCTCCTCAGGTCAGAAAGCAAAACTGGGGTGAAAGCATTTGCCAGTAACTGTGTGTTTTAAGGGCACAGCTGGACCATCATGTCTCTAAAATTTGACCCTTTTGTTCATTATAGATCGTTTCTCTTTAAATATTTCTTAGTGCTGCTGCTAGCCAAGAGCCCACTTGCCACTTGTTCGACAGGCTTTCTAGACCATATCAGTCCCTCTCTCCCCGGCCCCCGCATCACCCTCAACATGCCCCTCTCCAGTTAACTAAAGATGCTTTTAATAGCTAAATACTAGAAATAGGACAACTGGTATTACTCATTCTCACCCATCTCCTTTGACCGGCGCTGGGGACAGACGCCATCCTTCATTTACATGCTCCATGTAGCTGTTTTCACCCAAATACTCTGTGAGCCATGAAGGGCTGCAGTCTGGAACTGCAGATTTGAGTCCCAAAAAAATACCCCCGTTTGCCACAGGCACCAAAAACTCTCCTCCCCCTTCTGACAGTTGCCAGGGTTGCTGACAGGGTGGTAAGCTAATGCAGGTTACCTTAATTACCTCACTGGAAATCCAATTTTTCCTTGCAGGTGCACCCATAGGTTGGCTTGTCTCTGATTGGCTTAAAGTTGTACAATGAAAATGACCGGGTCAAGAGTGCTTCAATCAGTCTTTTAATTCACGTGTTGTTTCCCTTGGAGACTCTCAGTTTCAGGACCCTGGTCCTGGGTTCCCACAAAGTGGCCTTAATCTCTTATTTTTCAGGAGCTCAGGAGTGTGTGGGTGTCTAAAATCATTCCAGAGGTTCTGCACTCTGGCTGGCACCTCCTCTTTAATCCTCCTCTTTCCAGGGGAGCAGTGACTGCTTTGCTGAACAGAACTGATTCTGCAAGCAGTAGCCAGGAGTGGGAGCAGCAGGCTACAGATCAGAGGAGGAGGGAGGGAGGAAACTCTCCCCAATAGGCTAGAAAGGGATCAAGATTCTGGCTGTACCCCAAGGTACAGACCTGGTGGGAAGGAGACAACCTGGACCCCTGCCTAGGTTAGCAGAGGTGTTGTGATCTCCAAGGGAGGAAACTCAAATGTGGAGCCAGAGCAGGGTATATTTTAGGAGCTGGCTAGATTTGATGGTGTGGGAAAACTGATGGAGTTGTTATTATTCAAATATGAATATGAAATTAAAGCCTTATTTGCATAAACGCTGCAGCATCCTAAATTGCAAATATAGCAGTTATGTTAAATCCAGTTTAGGGCTGTAGTTCTGCCCCTTTGCTGTCTCTCTCTGGATAGAGCAGGGGTGGACAAACTTTTTGGCCCGAGGTCCAGATCGGGGTTCAAAACTGTATGGAGGGCGAGGTAGGGAAGACGGTGATGTCCCAAACAGCCTGGTCCTGCCTCCTATCTGGCCCCCACCACAACTGCCCCCCTCAGAATCTCTGACCCATCCAACCCCCCTTGCTCCTTGTCCCCTGACCGCCCCCTACGGAGACCCCCCACCATAACTGCTTCCCCAGGACTCCACCTCCTATCTAAGCCCCCCACTCCTTGTCCCCTGACTACCCCCCCAGGACTCCACCTCCTATCTAAGGACCCCACCCCCAATCCGACTTCCCGGTCCTCTGACTGCCCCGATCCGTAGCCACACCCTAGCCCCCTGACAGACCCCCTGGGATTCCCACACACCATCCAACCTCCCTGTTCCCCATCCCCTGACCACCCCTGAGACCCTCTGTCCCTTATCAACGCCCCCCCCCCCCCCGGCTCCCTTACCATGCTGCCATGCTGATCCTGTGGGGTGGAGGGGGCCGGAGCAGCTTCCCCAGCCAGGAGCTCAGGCAGGCCGGTTAGGAGGAGCCTGTGGGCTGGATGTGGCCCACGGGCCATAGTTTGCCCACCCCTGGGATAGTGCCTTTCTCTGCAAAGTTAGTGAGTAGCCTTGCCACCCCCACCTAAATACTAACGAAGGCAGAAGTGGTCACACCAGGTAAAGAAGATCCCAGCAACTGTGCTGTGGACAATTGGGGGCGGGGAAGTTGTTCACGTGGTGCCTAACTGACCAACAAAAAGAAGGTAACGGTGTGTGGAATCATTCGTGGATGGATACGTGGGCTGCAGTTACCTGCGTATGCTCAATACACAACCCCTGTGGGACCAGTCTCAGCAGTGAACTCTGGCAGTTTGACAGCTACTTTGCATTGCTGGAGCCACAGCAGTGAATCTGGCCCAGAGTCTGACTGGATAGAGGTGGTCCAGAGTGAGGTTCTGGAGCCACTGAATTTTCTCCTGGAGGAACAGCTTTTCCAGCTGTCAAATGCAGCAGCACCACAGGGCTTCTGAAATGTAACCCCCTCCTGGCTTTTTTTACCTGTACTGATCGCTTAATAAATAGTTTGCCTCGGTGTGTGACATGTTGAATAATAAATGCTGTCGCCAGTATTGTAATTACAATAGTTAACTGTGCTTGAGCATTTCAAATGTAATTAAGTCAAATTTAGATAGGCGTCAACATGGGCATTGCCCCTTTTCTTACAGGAAGTCTAATCCGAGGCTATTCAGGACTAGTATTCTGCTACAGTATTATCGGCATTGTGCATTAAAAGCAAATGTGGAGAATGATTTCTTGCCTATTCTCATCTGTACTGGAACCTGTAATACTGTGTAACGAATATTTTATAAGGATTTTAAAAATATATTTATTAAAGTGTCTCTTGGTAGATTAGTTCTTCCTTTGTCCTTTAATAATGGAAATGGCTCAGCACCGTTTCGCTCAGGGGAGTGAGTGTGGACCTTCTCCATGCCTCAGCCTTAAGGCCCTAGATTAGGTACCTCCTCTCCCCGTATAATGAATGTGGGAAGAGGCACTTCAGAGAACTGGAGTCACAAAAACCAGGGTCATTGTTTCTCAAATGTGGCCATCGTGGTCAGGTGCTTTTTGGGCGGCCACAGCCTCCTCGTCCGTGATGGGGGCAGAGAGGAAGGGACAACAAAGCACTGGCAGGCTCCGACTGCGGGGCTTCGGTGCCGACCCTTGGCTCCAGCTGTGCGGTGGCAGGTGCTGGCCCCCAGCTCCGGCCACACAGCCATGGCCCCCGAGTGCTGATCCTCTGCCCCAGCCGCATGGCAGCAGGCACCGACCAACGACTCTGGTCTTGGGCTCTGGCCAAGCGGCGGGGGGAGCCAGTACTGACCCCTGGCCGCTCGGCAGCGAGCGCTGGCTCCAGCTACACAGGGGCAGGTGTGGACTCCTGGCTCCAGCCGCTCGGTGGTAGGCAGAGGCCCTGGACGCTGACCCACAGCTCCAGCTGTGCAGCAGCCGGCTCTAGTCTCTGGCTCCGGCCACGCAGTTCCCCGGCCCTGGTCACATGGCAGCAGACACCAACCCCTGGCTCCGGCCATGCAGCAGCAGGGCTCATCAACCACCCCCATCACCCCTGGACCCTGCTGCCTCCACTGCCCTGCATCCATCCCACCATCATCTCTGGCCCCCCGCTGCCTCCCACTTCGATTCCACCCCCCCCCCCCATTCAGGACTGAGTCCTGAGGCTTGCTGAGGAAAGTATTAACAAACACATGCAGATATCGCTTTTCACAGCTGACACACTAGCTCTCTGGGGGGCTGTGAAAAGTGATACTTGCATGTTCAATATCACTTTTCACAGCCTCCCAGGTAGCTACCAAGGGAGCTGTGAAAAGCGATATTAACAAATATCACGTTTCAGTTATTTTATTGAGTCTACAAAGTATCCCTACATATAGCAATTCTATCATTGTATCTGTGCCTATGTAATTGTTTTTCCTAAAGTTAATTAAGTTCTTTAGGGAAACGTATCAGTGCAGCCACCAGCAAGAGTGGGTAGCCACACTGAGGCCCCAAAAATGTTGTTTTGATAATCCGTGCACTAGATGATGCATCACAGAAGCTAGCCAATAGGAGATGCCAATTCCCACCCCTCTGCAGTAGGCATCTAAGTCTGGGCTGCAGGGGGTGCTGTGCTTGGGATTCTCAGCTGCAACCCTGTTTTACTTTTCTTTTTTGGAGGTGGGGGGGGGGGGGGTGTTGGATGTCTATGCCACTTCAGCTAGAAGCACTGGCGTAGCTAGGCGGGTGCGGGGGGTGCGGACCGCACCGGGTGACACCCTCTCAGAGGGGTGACACCTGGCTCGGGCTGTCAGCGCCAGGCGTCCCCGGGCCCACCCCGCGCTGCCTCTGGCCCCGGGCTGGCCGCGGGGGGCTGCAGGGTCCCGGCCGGAGCCGTGCGGGGAGCCCCGGGGGGGGGGCGCCCCGGCTGCTGCCTCCGCACTGGGTGACACCAACCCTAGCGACGCCACTGGCTAGAAGTGTGTGGGGAGGAGGAGGGAACCTGCCTCTAACTTTGGTTAAGATGCTAATTAAGATATTGGAAAACCCTGGCTGAAGTCACCTTCCCCCTGAGAGTGGGACAGTCTGAAAGGGGCACCTCTCGGTCTCTCCTCTTGAAGCTGTTCCACTGTGAATAACAAAGTCACTAGAACAGGGCCACTGGCTTCTAGGTCTCCTCTGTGATTTCTCTAGTCGCCCCGCTACAAAGAGTCTAGGCCTAGGCTTACACACTTCCTTGTTAGGTCAATGCCCCTCCCCCCTTTTCTAAAGGGCTCTACAGTGGAACAGCTTTAACAGGCAATATTAAGGAAGCACCACATTGGGAACTTGAACCAGAGGTCTCCCAGATCCCAGTGGAGTCCTGCACTAGTGGCCTAAAGGTTCTGAGGGGGGAGTCTTTGCTCCCCCCCCCCAGTTGATTTGGCTAAGCCTGCCTCTGGGGATCCGAGTTGGTACGGGGGCACCTGAACAGATATTTTGTGACTGGCAGGATGCCTAAAACTGGGGCTTAAGTACTTAGATCCTTTTGTGAATCTCGTCTTAACTATTTAAAATTCCTCTGTACCCAAAACTTCATCCCACTACATTTGATACAATGCATGGGGCTGGCTGACTTTCCCTCCCTTTCCATGTGTTCAGATGTGTAAAAAAAGTGGATATTGATTATCAGAGCCTGAGGTAGCAGGCAACTTCGACCTACATGTACTGAACAGTACTCTGCTTCATCACACTGGTGTGCTGGTGGACATATTGACAGAGCAAGAAGAGTACCCAGAAGCCACCTACAACAGGACAGACCCAACCAAGACAAAAACAGAACACCATTAGCCGTCACCTTCAGCCCCAACTTAAGCCTCTCCAATGCATCATCAAAGACCTACAACCTATTCTGAAAGATGATCCCTCACTCTCACAGATCTTGGGAGACAGACCAGTCCTCACTTACAGACAGCCCCCCAACCTGAAACAAATACTCACCAGCAACCGCACACCACACAACCCAGGTACCTATCCTTGTAACAAAGCCCGATGCCAACTCTGTCCTCATATCCATTCAACTGACACCATCATAGGACCTAATCACATCAGCCACACCATCAGAGGCTCATTCACCTGCACATCGACCAATGTGATCTATGCCATTATGTGCCAGCAATGCCCCTCTGCTATGTACATTGGCCAAACCGGCCAGTCTCTACGCAAAAGAATAAATGGACACAAATCTGACGTCATTCATAACATTCAAAAACCAGTAGGCGAACACTTCAATCTCCCTGGCCATTCCATTAAAGATTTGATGGATTCAGTTTTGAAACAGAAAAACTTCCAAAACAGACTCCAATGAGAAACTGAGGAACTGGAATTAATTTTCAAATTGGACACAATAAACCAGGGGCTAAATAGAACTTCAGATTGGTTCTCTCATTACAGTAATTGATTTCATTTCCTGAGTTAATTTCACTAATAAGAGAAATCCATTTCAAAAGATGTTTTTTTCTCCTACTGATAATGGACCATCTATATTTAACAGCCCTCTTAGAATTGGTATGCTAATGTACAATTTTTTTTCTTTTTCTTTCTGTGTGTATAAATGCATCTTACTTCTGTTTCATTCTATGCATCCGATGAAGTGAGCTATAGCCCACGAAAGCGTATCCTATTTAATAAAAGACTAGAGAAGTTTGTGTGAAGCCGTCATGCGCAGTAGAGACGGCCCAGACGAACGGCATGCTGGGAGGTGTGGTTCGGCAGCACAACGTGGTCGCCGCGCGTGTGCCACCGAGAGGGAAGCAGGGTCTGGATCAGAGGCTCAGAGAGCGCGGGCGGGAGGGCCCTTGGAGTGGGGGGGGGCTGAGCGAGCGGGGGGAGCCCTTGGAGTGGGGGGGAGGGGGAGGCTGAGTGAGCAGGGGGGCCCTTGGAGTGGGGAGGAGGGGGGCTGAGTGGAGGGGGGGCCTTGGAGTGGGGAGAGGGCTGAGCGAGCGGGGGGGCCTTGGAGGGGGGAGAGAGCTGAGAGAGTGGGGGGGCCGCAAGCTGTTACCGTTGGCCCGTGTACACGGGCTTTTAGACTAGTACTGAAATAAACTAGTTAGGCTCTAAGGTGCTACAAGTATTCCTGGCTTTCTGTACATGAATGTGTCCACAGAAATTTAAAAGCATGGAAGACGATACAAACATGTAGGGTCCTGCCCCCACAAAACCAAATTCTTTTCACTCCTCCAATAGTCATGGATGCTGAGCCATCAAACTGTAGGAGCCCCTGGTGCTTCTGCCCAGTCAATAAGGCACTGACTCAACCAACAATCTAAAGCAGTAACTAAAGAGGGAATTGCTTTCTCCAGTATTATGGGACAAGTGCATGCAGTGATAATACACACGAGAGGTCTCATCCTCAGCCTTTTTTTTTTTTAATGCACGGCTATGCAGGAATGAAGGCAATGGCCAGAGAGCACCTGGCTCCAAGGGACTTTGCAGGGTGACATTTTTTTGTACAAACTAACAGTACCTGGCTCATGTGCTGAAATGAATTTATTAATTTTGCCAAACAGCAGCTCCCAACAGATACATAATTCCCACCGGACGATTGCAAACCTCTACATGTTCGTTCCTACAAGAAATTTTGCCAAACAAGCTTTGCAGTGTCTTGATTCAGTCTGAATGCATCATCTTCTCACACCCCCAGGGAGGCAACAGGACTGATGTGTGCAAAGCTGCATGAAATGGTGGGCACTAGTAGCAGAGAACAATACAAAACAGTGCACTCTATTTGCAATAGACATCTTTAGTCCCTGCCCCCTTTGGCTCAACATAGCGCAGCTAGAATTCAGAGCGGATGTGAAACAATGCCTCTGTGCCACCCACTCCACTGGCTTTGAAGTTTAGTGTCTTTATCCTGTAAGCATTAAACACAGCTGTAGAATTTAGCAAATCAGCACAGGGATTGTGTGTCACGTAATGGTTGTCAGCATCAGTCAGGGCAGGTTAAGAGCTTTTCTGAGTTGTGGACAATCAAGGTACATCTATACCACAAATGGCAGCCTGCAGCCAGGAGTCTCTCAGCCTGGGTTGACAGACTCTGGCTTGCACTACACTACTGAAAATAGCTATGTAGATGTTTGGGCTCAGGCTCTGAAGTTGAGGGTGGGTTTCAGAGTTCGGCTGAAATAACACAGATGTCTTTAGCACTGGAGCACAAGCCCAAGGTCTGTAGCCCCAGGCTCTGTGATTCTATGCCACAGGCTGTGGGATAAACCCTTGGAGGCCCCAATCCTGAAAGTGACTTCATGGAGGAGCAGCCCTGGCCCACATCAAGCCCCACTTAACGTCAAGAGGGTTCGGGAGGCACAGCCTTCTATCTATGGTGAGTAAGTTGCAGGATCAGAGCCTTAATGTGCAAGAATAAGAACCCAAGTATTTCTATCTTTGTTGGGTGCTTTCAGAGCAGATGATGTCTCCCTTCTAAGCAGAACTCCTGTCTTATAGCTAGAGAGGAGCAGAGTGCAATAGCCAGCTTGGGGATTTTGATTTTGCCCCTTTTTAACCATGGCTGCAGTACACAGAGTGCACTTACAGAAGCAAGATGGAGGATGAACTTGTTGTAAAAAAATAGTTGAAGACAGGTCTTTGAAACATTTTACTTATTTGTTCCACATGAGTGGAGCAGCTCTTCAGTATATACGTTATTTCCAAGGGCATATACTTATGTTAATTTTATTTACCACAACACTGCGCTTATTTATGCCTAGGCAACATAGAACATGATTACACACATCAGATTAGTTAGTCACATGTAGCAGAATCCAACATATTGGTGCAAAAGGCACAATAAGCACTGCCTGCCTGTATTGCCCTATGCACAAGTCTGTCTGTCTAGTTGCTGGTATTCCATGGGTTGGGTCTAGTTTTAGAATCTCTCTTGACTAAGAAATGGCTGACACTCTGGGACAGTGTATGCCAAGCATCTTTTCATCTTTATTTTATTTCAGACTCTGACAATCAAACTTTCAACTCTAATCGGTCATTACTTGGCTATGTTGGCATTACATTTACCTTGCTTTGGCATGTGTTTATTTTAGATGTACATGTATTTATATTAGATATTCTGCTCACCACTGGCCACTTTGGCACCTCTTCAACTATGGATGCAGTTTTCTGAATATGCACAACATTGCTTTGGCCATTTTAAATAGCTGAGGATTCAATGTACAGCAGCTGTGGCACAAGGGCCTATGGTGGGGCCCACCCTTTTCTTGGGAATGGGGGCTAGGCCACCACCCCTTGCCACTGCTCTTGGGGCACCAAGGGCCCCACTAGTGGCCCAGGAAGATGGTAGAGGAGGGAAGAGGTCTGGGTTTACTCCTCACTCTACACCCCAGTCCCTCTAAACTCCTGCAGGTTTCTTACCCTCAGGCCTTGAAACTGGGGGAGGGAGTCTCCCATCCTCCAGTTCACTGATCTTTCAATTCTCAGCAACACATCACCAAACTCCAGTCTTTCCTCACACCACCCTCTCTTCCTGAAGCAGGGAGGATTTATTAGGCTCCTGACAGGGCCTTAATTAACTACAGGTGCTACAATTAACCTACGGTAACCTTTCCTAGTCTACAGGGAACCACACCTTAATTAGGCTAGGTATTATATATCACCCGTCTTCCACAGCTCCCTGGCCCTGCTGCATCACCCACCCTATTAAGAGAATTACAGAAACTGCCATATAAATCATATCATTTTATAGTGTATCTCATGCACTACAAAATGGTAAAATATAATACACAGTGATTCACCTCTGAACAGTTACTGAGATTACCTGGATACTTTGTATAGTGGCCACTGTTTTACACTTGGAGCGGTAGCTACACTGTCTAATAGACATGCTCAATGTTACCTGCAAAGTCAAGGGCATGGAGTGCAGGACTCCTAGAAAAGTGTGGATCGCCTTTGTCCTGTCTCTGTTTCAAGCAAGCTGGAATTATAGTACTTATAGAAGAAGGGGGAGGTAAATTCAAAAAACAAAGACATAAAAAAACAACAAAGGGGAATATAAATAGAATTAAAGAGGAAGAGCAATAACAACAAGAAAATCAGTTTGAGCCCAGATGTATGTCACTGGCAGATCTTTTTGAAATTTTATTCCACAATAGCTTGGATTAATACTGTTGTTTGAGGAGATCTGATAAATCCACTACAGGACTTTAATAGAAAGCAAGTAAACTGAAAGGTATCATTTTATGGCTGTATGTGGTTTGTGTAGCCACAACATAAATATAGATTTACGTGTCTGCTGAATGGATTTATCGCTGGAAGTGGCAGATGAAACATTAGTAAAAACTTCCTTAAACTGTGTTTGTAAGATGTTTGACTCCCATTCCAAGCAGCTGAGAGCTACATATTTTGTAGGGGTTGGCTGCAGCCCTAAACACGCTGTCAGTGTCAAAAGAGTGGGAAATTGATGTTCCCCTTCTGAGACACTTCAGTTCCTCAGTGGGGGCTTCTCTTCTCAATCAACCACCCTTCAAAAGAAAAACTTTTTTGTTCATGCGGCTGCAATATTTCAGTGGGTGGGAATTAATATCTTGTCCCCACCCAGCTCTACTATTGTCTCTTGTGCCATGAGTTAAGAAGGTTCCCTGGATCAATGCTCACCCTCTGCACTAGATTAGCTGCTTAAAGTAAAGGAGTTATGGCCAAAGCCCATGAAAAATTGATAATCCCTGGGGTTACATGAATCCAAATATGAATCTAGAGGGTAAAATAGTGTGCTGATGACAAACTGCAAATAAGCCATTTGTACCCTCCTCCCTGCAGATTGTAAAGGGGTAACATTCAGATCACAGCTTCGCTGTGAATTTGTGCCTTGCGAGGGGGAATCAACAGCTCAGGCACAATCACTTCCTTTTTCTTGTACTAAATAACTGAAGATTTCCTCCGGGTGTAAACAGCAAATACCATTTGGAGACCTTACAGAATTGTCTTTCATACGGCAGTGTGGTCCCACAGCCAGACTACTGTCCCTAGTTTTATCTTCAATGCCCAGCTTCTATTCTAACAAAAAAAGTGTTCTGACTGAGTTGTCACTGCACTGATGTGCCTATCACTGCTGCCTTGATTATATAATGTACTAGGCACTCGGTTTGATTCTGCCTGTAAAACACAGTACTGTGAATCTTAGAGAAAGGAGGAGAAAAAAAAATGTACCAGGCATCGCAAGTGCAGTAGTTGTTTTTCCAAGGTATGAGTAGGTGAGAGCAGCATGAGCCCCGGGGGTATGATTCTGCTCATGTGTTCTGGCGTAAGCCAACAGAGTTACACAAGCAAGCTCAGAACCAGGCCTTATCTCTACTTCAGACTGTCAAGTGCTGCTGTTTTTGTTTTTAAAAGCTCTGGCGTTTCCAATGTGAAGTGGTAACCATACACGTGCCTGGTGAAATTCTAAGCATTTGCGCTTCGCTACCTAGCCTGAGCTATATAGGGGGAAATAATAATAAAAAAAGAACAAAAACATTTGTTTGCTTTGAAAGATGATATGGAAATTACACTGGATTGAAGTTATTTCTTGTTTTAATTTTTTGTTGCCCGAACAATGAAACATTCTGCACTACATTAGCTGGCATGCACACACGGACCAATCAGTGACTTTCTCCTTTCACTACACACAGAACAGGACCACCACATGATTGGACAAAGGAAAGCAATCTTGTTAACTCGATATAGCTACTGAGGAACATTTTTCTAGAAAGACAGAAGGCTTTTTGTTTGTGTGTTTTCCTCCTGCAAATTCAGCTATGTGGACTGGAGACTCGAAGAACTATAGAGTCTTCTTGTGAAAAGGCTAACGGTGTCCTCTGTGGCTGAAATTAGATAACAGGGGGTTAAAATCCATGTACAGCAACAATCAAATGGAAAACTAAGAGAGGCTATAACATTACATAAAGGAAAAGACTTTCCATTCAGAGAGGTATCAAAAGGAAAATAAAGATAATGAAGGCCTGATTCTACAATCATTTAAAGTGGTTTAAACCAGGAATAACACCACTGAAATTATATCAACACAATCAGAATCAGACTAAGTCGTGCATTTATACATCTTATTTATGCAGATGCAGATGAGCTGCTTTTCTGAGAACTTAGCAGTTTCTAAATCAAAGTATTAAAACATCTGCTTACGTCACTTGAAGAACTTAATTTCTGTGTCGACACAGTCATAGAAAAGGTCTACTACTTCAGCAGGATCCAGAACCTCTCTACTGGTGAGGATCTCCTCCATTGCTTCTAAGCCTTGTCTTTCAAGGTCTAACATAATCCTCATCAGTTTCTGACCTTTATCCTAAAGGCAAGAAACGGCCAAGTTAAAGTACCCCTTAAACAAACCAAGTGACTTTTTACTACTCCTCTCTGTGTGTGGGCACCTTCACACTATTTGAAATGTCCCATTCCCCCATCCCCCAATACTGATTTTTTTTTCTTCTGTTAGTGTGGTAGAACCTTAAGCAAAAATGAAAACAATGGTCTATCTATCATGTAACACGCAGAACAAACAATACAGACTAGTAATGAAGAAACAACTCTAGTAAAATAGTGAATGGTAAATTCAAAGGAAATAAGAAATTTAAAGACTGCACAGCTTGAGAATGGGGAGTAAAAATGGTATAATTATGAGAAAAAGGGAGTTTGTTTGATTCAGCTCACGTCTGAAAACTCAGTAATAACAAAAATACTGCAAGACACCCAGGAGTTCCTGGAAGGATTTTCCAAAAACAGGCACTGGTACAGAGAACAGAATGTAGAACAATATCCCTCAGAACATCACCCTCTTTACTCTAGGTTTAGTCACAGGATTAAAATTAATGAGTTTGTCCATTTACCTTTTAACCTCTGTATAGTCAAACAGCATCAAAGTGAAAGATAGATCAAATGTTACCTCTAAGTTACAGAGAAGAAAGATTCCAACCGAGAATAGGGGCTGCATCTGTATCAGACACTGCAAGGTTTACTAAGCTGCTGCTTTTCAACAGTTTCTATGTAGAAAATCCTCTCCAGAAAACATATTGCTTTAGTTTAGCTAGTTTTTAGCATAAAAGCACCCTTTCTACTTCAGTCTCTGTGAATGGTTGCAGCAAGTAGCAGGACAGCTCTGTGTGTTCTGGAACTGACTCCTTGAAAAGAAAATGCCATTTCTGTCCTTAAAGACTATTTCACTTATTCTGGAAGCTGCAAAAAGATTCTCACTCTAAGTGGGAACATTTTTAGCAGTAAGGATGGCTGTCGGTTTTGCAGGTTCTCTTATTGGTGCTCTATAGGTCTTCCCCAAAAAGGAAGAGAGTCACTTATGCTAAACTTCAGTGTATCAAGAATCCAAAGTTCCAGTGTCATGGGCCCTGGTTAATTTTATATTTGCTCTTAAGGGTGTTCTAAAATTTCACATGAGAATATTGAATACTTTTCATGCAGAGAGTGCTCACTCAGCCAGACTCTCCTAGTTATTCTCCATGGTTTGGCAGTTGCCTTCAAATTAATTTTCCAAATCCACTACTGCCATTTTTTAAAATTTTAAACATGGCAAGTTAAACTTGTCAAGTTTACCGTTTATATTTATGGAAGAAGCCTTCAAGTCACCTTATGTAGCAGTTACTTCCATCACCACCATAGGTCTGCTTGGCTTTTCTGATTGTGGGTATATGTGACCCTAAGGCTGACAGTAGTAGACCCTGGCTTCTCTTGCTTTTTGCTGAGAACAGTACCTTTACTACTACCCCCTGTACAACATTTGTTCTCATTCTCTATCTGCTCCTATTCTTCATTTCCTTGTGCATCAGTGCAGCACAGCAAGAGGGAGAGGAGGCAGTTGACGGTCTCACAATACAGCATCAGACTCATCCCTACACAGGTCTGAGTATGCTCCAGTGATTTTCAGTGGAAGGGTGAAGACCAAGAGAGAGCCTTGAACAATGGGAGGAGATGCTGATGTGCTCTATACTGCTAGCTAGTGTGGATTTTAATAATTGGCAGCGTGCTGATGATAGCTACCTACTTTTTTATTCTGCCCTCTTTATTGCTCGCCTTAATGTGCATTTAAGCAGTAAACAGAGTCATCAAGCAAAGGAAGTTCAAAGACATGAAAATAATCCAGCAGGGAACATCCTTTCACATAGACTTTGTCTTTGGGTCTCAGCAAGAAATGTTTTTCAAGAGGGGGACTGAAACTACAAAGAGGATGGACAAACACCCAAAGAGATTCCCTCCCTCTCTGCCCACCTCGTTCTCCACACCTGAAAAGACAAAAAGAAACAACCATTGGACTCTGGGGGAAGGGTGCTGACCTGAGAGTTTGGTCAGTAATCTGCTGGCAGCATATGGCAAGAAAGTTTGCTTTGCGATACTAGTAAGCATTTTATCTTTATTTTTCTTGTAACCATTTCTTACTTTTATGCCTCACTATTCATACTCACTTAAAATCTCTTTGTAGTTAATAAACTTGTTTTAATGTTTTATCTAATCCAGTGTGATTAAATTGAAGTGTCTGGTAACTCTTTAAGGTAATAAGATGGCATGTTATTTCCCTATAGGAACAACAGATTTAATATATTTATACTGTCAAGAACAGGGCTGGGTAGTACAGGACATATATATTTCTGGGGGAAAGATCTAGGCCTGGGAATGTGTTATAGTCACACTGCAGTATAACCCAGGCTGGTGAGAGCCAGGGTATAGTTGGCAGGCTGTGGTTACACACGGACAGTCAGGATGTGGCTTGCATGCTGAAAGTTCGGATTGTGAGCGGCCCAGGTGGGAGCTACATCAGCAAGGCATTGTAAGGTACACAAGTTGCAAGACAGAGGTGACACAGACTGTCCCTCTTCCTCCACTGGTCTGGATTTTGCCCTGCATGTCATACTTGTATGATAGCCATTGAAGGTTTGAGGGATTTTATATGAGTTTTGCGGGCTCTTTTAAGTTTCCCTTTGCTTCTTTTTAAGGGGCAACTTGGGTGACCTGTCAGTTTTTTGTAAACATCTCTAAACTTTGATAGTGTTCAATAATTCAGCACTTAAGGAAAAACACCCACCACCACAAATGAGCCCTATACAGAAGCAGACAACTTTTATAGTCTTAAAAATCTATAAACTGACAGTCTGAATAATGAACTCTGCCAACATCTCCATTCCGACTTTTAGGGGGGAAATTTTTAATTAAATTTGAAAGTTTCTGTGGAAAAAGATTTTACAGAAACTTTTCTAAAAAAAAAAAAAATGAAGCATAAGTCATGCAAACATTCAAAACTTTTGTTCACACAGTCAGTGTTTTAGATCCCAGGTCTTAGTCTTAAGAAAAAAAACCTGTCTCTAAAGGCTCCAGGTCCTAGAGGCTTTACCTGATCATTCTCAGTGACAGTTCGGGTCCGCTCATGTGCCTTGTACAGTTCATGTCTCCGGTCAGGCTTCTCCTGGAACCGAGGTTTCTTTTTCACAGGATCGTCATCACCAAGAAAAGGCGACTGAACTTTTGGTACTAGTTTGACGTCATCAACGAAGATGAACGGTTTAAATATGGACCTGAAAGAGAAGAACCTTATTCACAGGGATGTTCTGTATATCACTCGGCAGTATAGCCAGGCTACTTTGCCAACAGAGATCCATTGGACAGTATTGCATGTGCATATCTATATTACTGTGGCAGGTTGGGGACAGATATGGCACAAAAATAATCTCTTCTAACATAGGAACACATGCCACAAGAAAAATCCATTTGTTTTCAAAAAAAACCTGGGTCCTGCAAAGCTTTACATATTAACTTCTCATCCCCCCACCCCCATGTCACTTTCCCCTTTTCTGTAACTACACTATTGAGCTTCCTTCCTCTGATTTTTTTTGGGGGGAGGAGAAGAGGGTAAATGTTTTGATCATCTTTAAATCCCAAAGTTTAGCCCCATACTACTCTCTTGCTTTCTTCTTTCCTTCATGTTCTCTCACCCCACATTTTAAGTAGTCTGTGGGAGCTGTGCTTAGTTTTTAAAGAAATTAACTGGCTCCCAACCTAAAACTTCCCAGTGCTCCTACATTTACAGAGCAGCAATTTATAGTCAATAAAGCTCTTCACACAACGTACATCTTAAGTCCTGCACTCAATTCAGAATTTCTTTGCTGAAACAAACTGAAGGTGGATATATTTAAAGCCACACACTTATGAGAGCTAGAGGAAGATATTACACGACCTACTAGGTATCTCTGAAGATTTGGCATTGATCATCAGTATCTGAACTGGGAAGTCAAGGAGAGGAGGAGGTAATGGTTACACAGAAAATACTGTCATACTTTTCATCAAACAAAGCATTTCAATCTGGAATTAGATAGGAGCTCAAAATAAAACACGGAATTTGAAACCCGTCCCTAACCTAAGGGAATTTCATACCTGAAATCTAGATCTAACCTCTTGGTTAGGAACACAAGAGAAAATACTTTCAATAAACTGCATGTCACACATTTCTTTTTTAAGGCAATGCCTCCCAGCCAGTGTGAAGGAGGATGTCAAAAGGTGAGAGACTTTTGAAAAGAAGTTTGAAAACTAATGACAGAACAGGAAACTGAAGTCCATCGCTGCTGCTCTGTCCATCACTGTTGAGAAGCCCTGACATCAAAAGGTTCTGCCTTGAGCAGACTGGGGCAAGACCTGTCTTATTACAGATTTTTTTAAAAGAGAAGGCATGTAAAGCAGAAGTGACAGTACCATGTAGAGATGGGCTGTTGTTCTTTATTTGTATTCTAGTTGCACCTATTGTCCCTGATTGACAGCCATGGAGATGGAAATGCTCTCCAAACAGCAGAAGCAGGAGCAGTACCCACTGTCCCAACAATGCAGCTCAGTCTTAAACCACAGTGACCATTGCTGACGGAGACAGTTCAGTCTCCAAGCCCACTGAATCATTGGCATCTGCAGAAACTGCCAATGAGAGTACCAATTAGATAAGATGATAGACCACCCTACCCACCCAGTGCCATATGTTGGGGGTTTTGCGAGGAGGATGCTTGTCCAATGAATTGCACGGAGACTAATATTTTGCATACATTTATTTTGTTAGGGGTTCTACTGGGCCCCAAGACAATGGGGCGTGTGGATGAGAAGAAAAGCCTTGGGATTCCTGGCTGGGGAGGCAACAGTGAAGAGACAAAGCTCAGATGCACCTGAGGCTCATTACCCTCCCTGAAACCCAGCCCTTATTTAGTTATTTATAAGAAAGACAATCAGCTGCCGGGGGTTTTCAGGGCATGAGGAAGCAGGCTGGCATGACCAGAGTGGGACAGCTTTTCTCTTCACAAAGAAGCCCTAACTCAGAGCTGTAAGTGAGTTTTTATTATATTTGATTGTCTAGAAAAGTTTTAACTCATAGAGAAGCAGGAACTCTGGTGTGGCTCTTTTTCTTACTGTCTTATGTTCGAAGTGCTTTCCGGGAAGCATAGGAGGCTGGAGCTAAGGGTGCTGCTGCATTCCCGGCTGCAAGTGGTTTCCATTATATACAGCGGTTTACAGTTTGGTTCAATACTCTAAGCACCCCCACTATACAAACTGTTCCAGCACCTACAATGGGGAGAGCAGTTATCAGTGATTTGCTACAAGTTGGGTGGACTTATCAAGTGGAATTCCAGAACAGTCTGTCCTGGCTTGGGAATAGTCTGTATTTTCATTAATGACTTGAATGATGGAGTTAAGATGCCTCCATATGGATGCCTCCATAAAACTTGTGGGCAACATCAGGTTGGGAAGGGTTCCAAGCACTTTGAAGAACAGGATTTGAATTCAAAATGACTGACAAATTGAAGAACTGAAATGAATGAGATGAAATTCAATAAGGACAAGTATAAAATACAGCTCTTAGGAAGGAAAAATCAAATGCACAACTACAAAACTAGGAATAACTGGCTAGGCTGTACTACTGCAGGGGTTATAGTGGATCACAAACTGAATGAGTCAGTGTTGTAGAAAAAGGTAAATACCATTCTAAGATACATTACTATGTAAGGCACAGGAGGTAATTGTTCTGCTCTACCTCAGCATTGGTGAGGCCTCAGCTGGAGAAGCATGTCCAGTTCTGGGCATAACACTAAGGTGTGGAGAAATGGGAGAGAACGTCCAAAGGAGGGCAACAAAAGTGATAAAAGATTTAGAATAGATGACTGATGAGGAAACGTTGACAGAAGTGAGCCTATTTATGTAGCAAAGAGCGGCTGAAGGGAGAGTCTTCAAATACGTAAATGGTTGTTCCAAAGAGGATGGCGATCAATGGTTCTCGGTGTCCATGAGGGTAGGTCAAGAAGTACTTTGTTCAATTTGCAGCAAGAGAGAATTAGGTTAGATGTTAGGTCATCCTTTTGTAACTAAAAGGATAATTCAGCACTAGCTGTGAAATCCCCATCACTGAAGGTTTTTAAGGTCTTAGACAAACACTTCTCAGGGATGGTCTTGGTTTACTTAATCCTGCGTCAGCATGGCAGGAGGGGGACTAGATGACCTCTCAAGGTCCCTTCCAGGCCTACATTTCTATGATTTCTAAGACCACTAATAGTCACCTGACTAGTGATCTTTGGTTGTCCTAGGGGATAGTCCTATCAGCATCCTCTCCCCAAAATCATAATTTCCCCAATATAAAGTAAGTGGCAAATATTTTCTTAAGCTGCATCTGGTTTAGTTTAAACAATGCTGAACAACCTAAGCTGGGATTCATGGTGAGAGAGATTTGTTAGGCCATGGGTTAGGGTGACCAGACAGCAAGTGTGAAAAATCGGGACGGGGTGGGAGGTATATAAGAAAAAGCCTCAAATATTGGGATTGTCCCTATAAAATCGGGACATCTGGTCACCCTACATATTCCCCAGTACTCTGTCCTGTCCAGATTTAAGCAACGGGGTTTTTATTTCTTCTTGAGAGGACGTTCCAATAAACCTTTATGTAAAAATGTTTCTTGCTATTCATCATAACTTTTCTTTTGCTAATTTGATGGTATGGTAATTTTATACAGGGCTGTAGCCTCTTAGGCCACTCTAAGCAGTTCCTCTCCCTCTTTGAAGTTTACACACTGTATATGTAGTACTCAGACTTGTGTGTTCTTTTAATCATGATCTGGACAGTAGGTACAGATTAGTGTGTCAAATCTTTCTTTTACTCTTCCTGCCAGCCACAGGATACAGAATCAAGCCTCACCACTAGGCCCAGCAAACCGAGTAGGGATTGGAGCAGAACACAACAGCTGTGATGTCAAATTGATCTAGCATGTTTCATGCATTTTTTTTTTTAAAAGCTTAGATGGTCACTGGCTTTTCAACTGTGGTAGCTTCCATTTTAAATTGCAACAAGCAATATATTTAAGTCACATTGCATGTCAATGTTCCAACAAGGCTTCTAGGATGCATGTAAAGGCTCTGTCTGTTGAATGTGTTATGTTGTGTTCTAACGTAATATAAAATGTTAGTCATGACTGTGTCAGACTCTACTCTGACAGGAAGTGGTTTTTATAGTGCCATGAAAACTTGGGGTGAGGAAGGGACAAAGGGATCACCTTACCTGTTTTAAAGAATCTGATTTGAACCTATGTAACAAAATCTGAGTCAAGGTTGAAACTACCCTTTAACTTTGTTTTGCATCCGACGAAGTGGGTATTAGCCCACAAAAGCTTATGCTTCAATACTTTAGTTAGTCTTTAAGGTGCCACAGGACTCTGTTACCTCTGCTATTCCAGACTAACACGGCTACCTCTCTGATTCTGTCCTAAAAGTTACTGGAACTAACCATTGTGGGTTCATAGATTAACAAAAGGAAATGGGGAGAATTAGGAAAATAATTCGTAGTAAAAAGTTGTTTTGGTTTCAAGAGTCTATTTTGACATATAGGCATCAGTACTATACTTGTCCTTTTATTGATGAATTTATGCCCTGATCTAAAGCCCATTGTCAATGGAAGACTTAATGCATTTTGTATCAGGTCTTTGTGGACTTTTTTAAAGATAAGTCTTTTGACATAATTAAGTACAAGAACCATGAATATTCAATAAAAGTTTCACTGCAACTTTATATTAAACATGATACAACCTAGATGCAGCACAGATTGTCAAACATTTAGTCACCGAGATGAATATGTTCAAGTGCTTGGGGTTTTCTACATTAAATCCCAATACATCTCAAAACTTCAAATCAGAAATGCTTTAAGTGCACAATAATATTACTCGTTCAGAATATTACTTTTGTAACACTTTGAGAGCATCTGTATAAAAACGGAAAGACTAAAACTTTTTCCCGTGTTGGTTTTGGGTCACTAAGCAGAGATTGCAACTTCTTAGAACTGCCACATTATTCCCTAAAATTTAATTAAGATCACAATTTAAAAAAGGTTTAGTTTTCATTTCTGTAGTTTTAGAATGAGGTTTGGTCAAATTTGTTCCAACTTATTTTGGCAACACTGGAAATAAAAAGGCGAGAACAAAGGAATATCACTAAGCCTCTTAAAGTACATGCTCATCCATTATAATATAGGGCACTGTGAGAAGAATTATTCTCTTTCTCAAGATTAAAATGTAAGTTGCATTGAATTTACATTCATTTTACTACTTTCTGCTGATAGCCTCCGTAAGTGAAATGAAACAGAAGAAAAAGATGTCTCACTTGCCTCCATGGTGAATTATTTTTCAATTACCAAAGCCAGCACTCTGAACACGTTAAAATACCTTAGCAAGGATTTAAGTGTAAGACTTAATGTACAGAATGTCAGTGAGCTACTGATCTTTACACCAAGATTAACAAAATATTTTTTTGTCCTAGTACCATAGATATTTATTGGGATTTCTACTTAAAACTGCATTCAACGAGAAACCCATGTCCTGAAAACAAAGGTGTGATCCAAAGGTGTATGGGAAGACGATGGGTGGGGCATACAGGAGGTGCTGAATCTTCTAACATAGAACATCACCCTTGTGTGGTGAGCATAGACAGGAATTGCAGCACACCTCTAAAAGACATGATTAAGTGGAAGGAAGGTTATATGCACCCTCTCCCCCTCTTTGTTCACCCATGCAGAGTCAGTCACAAGAGGGCCCTAAATCTATCACTAAAATCAGCTTAATAGCTTTCAGTGTACATACACACAGGCAGAATCTCCTTATTAAAGCCTGCGCCACTAGGCCTGAGAAGGGCAGCCGGCAGCCTGACTTACCTTGAAGGATCCGGAGTGCCAGTGAAGAAGTGAATACAGGGAGAACTAGGGTTCTGAGGCAAAACCGACACTATGCTAGCTGTAGTGAGGAAAGTTTCGGAATCCACGCAGACACCACTAGCTTTGTCACGCAAGACATCCATCATTGTTTGCACAGTGATATTTCCTGCAAGAAGGGGGGAAAAAGTGCCCAATGGGCCTGATCCACAGCCCACCAAATTCAAAGGAAAGTACTTTTGCTTCAATGCATTGCATCGGGCCCGACGCAAACAGTGCCATATCACATAGGTAGGAACGTACCTCCACCATTAGCATCTTGTATTTACAAAACTTAAACCCTGAAACATACCAGAACAGATTATAGCTGCCTTGCACTGCCTCAACCCTCCAAATGATGGACTTTTTGCCACTGTAAATATCTCCATTCACAGCCCCACAGAATTTGGCCCATCATGTCTAATGGATTGGAAATAGTTAAAAGTAGAAAGACAAGTCTCCGAGGTATGGGAGTGGTAAAGCTAATCTATAACATGGATCATCAAATGTTTCCAGTAGCTTTTGGCATAGTTATCAATGTTTAACTAGTCTATATTATAGCAGAATGATAATTATGGTTAAAACCAGCTTTTTGTTTAAAGCTCAGCTGTTCTAGGTGCTCTAATTGGTTTCTATTTGTTTCCCCTCCTGACCCTTTCCTACAGATTGAGGATTAGTTTGAGTTGTGGGCATTGGACCACAGCACCATTACTAGCATTGTACACTGCAATGAAAAGTTTTTCATCCAGTCTCCTGTCCTACAATAACTAGATTTCGTTACCATTTCAAATATCAGCAAAATCATCCTTAATATAGAGCTTTTAAAGAAAATGGCAACACTTCTCGTGCATGGCTGAACTGGTGCCTTGAACAGAGACTACACATTACTCATGCACAGCAGCAGATGCTGCAGTAATCCCAAAAAGGTTTCTGGCCAGCTCCAGCTATCTTAAGTGATTAGTAAATTCTGGACCAGAACATAAACCCCCATTTCTGCTGATAGCAGATTTTGATTATTTAAATGCTCTGGTAATAAAAACATCAAGTTTGGCCTGAAAAGGGGGCTGGGGTGGGCAAGGAGGGGAGTCTTTCCTAAATGCATCTTCTTTGCTGTATCAGAACTCTATTCTCATAGTTTGCAACCATAGCTTGGTTCCACAGGCAGCAGGACAAAGCCTCTTTCCCACCTCCCAACAGGACTGATATGAACATCCTTCTGGAAAAACACAATGCCCCCTCATGGTTTTCTACTAAGTCAAGTCATCTTTTCATGCTAGGAGAACAAGGGTGCAGCGGTACGATATTACACTTATTCCCATGTATCAAACCTACAATGAAAAGGCTACCAAATCACACAGACTAGGATGGTGGAGTATAAAGCTCTAAATTTTGTGAGTTTTTAAAACAGCCTTATTCTAAATTTAGCCTGAGGTGTTAAGACTTCATGCAGGAGTTTCACTCAAGGCAAATTTATTCTATGGATTTTCCTTCCATGTGGTTTATGGACTGGCATGTGAAAGTGCTCTCCTTGTAGCCACTTGAGACTATGGATGAAGGTCTGGTTGAGAAGTGGAAATAAAGTGGCAAGAAAAATCAGTAAGGAAAAATCTTTCCTACTTACCTTCTTGTTTTTCTAGGCTTTCCTGGCCCAAACAGCAGCCTAAATGGTCCTCAGCTAGAGAAAACACTTCAGAAAAATTGAATTCTGTATCTCCAGTCCACCAGCCTTGAGTCTCTGCATAACTCCGAAGCTCAGGATGCTCAACATCAATTTTTGTGGTTAATGAAAGCTGGTTGCAAATGCACTTTATTCCCTCTATGGAAAGAGCCACAAATCAGTATATACCATTACAATGTAGCTGGCAGTGGTTAGAGGAGCAAAATATTTGATTAGCAAATTAAGCTGCTGACCAATCTAGACATTTCTTTGTGATAGTCACCTAATTACACATGCACAGGATTTACTCATCACTTCAAGTTTCAGGGCCTGTGTCATGTTTAGATACTTATCCCTGCATCCTGTGATTGCACAATGCTACCGTATCAGAATGCTATAATTTTTAACCATCTCTGCACCATGGAAGAGATTCTATGAGGTACAAAGCAGTAGAGAACCAGCATCTTGGATTTCCAGATGCTAAATTACGACATTTCACTTTCAAAAACCTCTTGGGAAGTGATCTTGACCCTTTGCCGGAGACCACATTAACTAGTTCATCCAACATGATTACAATCAACTCTAAAGACCTGACACAATGGTACTTCAGCCCAGAGTTGATCTGTGCAGCATTATGTGTTGTTTGAAGAAAAAGTGAATCCCACTATTCAACACAGCATTATACACTTTTGCTAAATAACTTTCCATCACAGAAACTGTCAGCTAATTATAACTGGCAATTTCAAATTTCTTGTTTGAAAATGGGCATCATTTGAAAAATCAGCAGAAGAGCAGCTCATGTGGAATAACTCACAATCTGGTTTCCAATCAAATAGGAATACTGGTTTAAAGATTTTGTAATGTTAAATATTTAAAATGCAATATTAAATTATAAATCCTTCTGTAAAAATGTAATGTATACTAACATGTAGTGTCTTTGTGAGCACAAGACTTGTTTTTAAAGCACAGTTCTCTAGGTGTTAAGACAATAATATGGATTGAAAATAAGCCTTGAATGTGTTTGTCTTTTGTATGACTTTAAAAAAAAAATCTGCTTGAATTGTTTAATGCCATACACATCAGGCAGCATGATTAATTATTGCTACTGCAGATACTCATCAGAGGATACAGTAAACACATCATAGGAATAATGCAAATAATTGTTTAAACTGTACTCACTGTCCAAACAAGCCTGATACCTTCACTTCAAGTTTTATTTTTAATAAGCTGGCTAAAGTCATTTATGATTTTTTTATTTCAATAACATCATTAATAGCTATTGTTATAGCATCAGATTTGCCTTTCTAATGCCCACTGACTAGAATTTTAAATAGTGATTAGTAATCCAAGTTAAAAGTTGCTATAAGCATTACTGCCTACAAAACAACTACAGAGACCAGGGGTCAGTGGCAGGCTGAAAGGTTTTAGTATATTCTGCTTCACATGTTCAAACTTAAACTGTACCAGCAAAGGGCAATAATCTCTTAGCTGTCCATTTTCAGGAGACTCTAAGATTGGAATAATTTTGATTTGACCAACTGGAATATGTTATCAAGCAAAGCAAAAAAAAACAAACAAAAAAAACATTTAAATATTATTACAATTAAACTCATTTACATGTTTTGTTCTTTCGATGTAGAGTCAGCATTGACTTGAGTAATTCTGTCAATTTCTGTTCAGATCAGTAAGAGGACAATACCATGAGTAGTATTCATTTACAAATGTCTATTTTTTTATAGCATTATCATTAATGTATTCTTCATCAGAATTGAGTTCATCAAGCAATTTCATTTAAGGGAAAAAAGGTTCTCTGTAAGAACATTATGTAGAAGACCCAATGTGATCCTAGGGGCAAGGTTTGAAAAACCCCATGTCCTACAAAGGACTGGTGAGCAGGGAACTTCCCTGCTAAGTGTAGGATATCAGTACCCATGACTTTTGTTGTAAAGCTTTACTCTGAAAAGCTCAAGAATAGCTGTTATGATTGCAAAGAGATCCTCCCATGGGAAATAAATGTAAAACGATAGTGCCACACTCCTAGACCTGCAGGAGGCTCCTCCTCCATTCCCGCTGCTGGTAGCTTTTGCAAATGGCAGGGGTGTGAAAACTGGTCAGTTTCACTAGTACTAATAGGATCTTGAAGAGCAGAAGTGAAAACAAACAAGAATAACTTCATACTTCTGCCTGGGAAAAGCTATGAGCAGCAGCTGATGCAGGCAATAGAGTTATTACAAAGTTGTTACAAGGAGGAGGGAGGATAGGACAAGAAGCAATGAGTTTAAATGGCAGCATGGGAAGTTTAGGTTGGACACTAGGAAAAACTTCCTGTGAGGGTGGTTAAGCACTGGAATAAAGTGCCTAGGGAGTCTGTGGAATCTCCAGCACTGGAGATTTTAAAGAGGTTAGACAAACACCTGTCAGGGTGGTCTAGATCAGTGGTCTTCAAAGTGGGGTGCGTGCACCCCCGGGGGTGCATGAGCCCACCCGCTGCGGACGTGGCGGGCCTCGCCTAAGGAGCTGATCAGAGCAGGAGACGTACGGGTACATCTTCACTACAGCAGTAGGTCGATTTCCCTCAAGTCGATTTCTTAAAGCAGACTGTATAGAGTCGATTTTGTGCGTCCCTACTAAGCACAGCAAGTCGGCAGTGTCTGTCCCCACAACTGTGGCAAGCGTTGACATAGGGAATGTTGCACTGTGGGTAAATATCCCACCGGGCGGGCACGGGGGGTCTGCGGAGCTGCTCGGGCGGGCGGGAGCCGGCGCGGAGCTAGCTGCTCGGGCGGGCGGGGGAGGGGGGAGCCAGCGCGGAGCTGCTCGGGCGGGACGGGGGGGGAGCCGGCGCGGGGCTGCTCGGGTGGGTGGGGGGGGGGGGTCCGGCGCGGAGCTAGCTGCTTGGGCAGGGGAGAGCCGGGGCTGCTCGGGCGGGCACGGGGGGTCCGCGGAGCTGCTCGGGTGGGTGGGGGGGGGAGTCGGCGCGGAGCTGCTCGGGCGGGCGGGGGGGGGGGGGGCGCAGAGCTGCTCGGAGTTGTGGCTGGTCCCCTGGGGAGTAAACAGGCATTGTGGAATGTCGGAGGCTAGTTGCCACACGCATCCTCACTAGTTCACAATCGACCCAGAGAGGTCGATTTCAGCGCTACTCCTCTCGTTAGGGAGGAGTACAGAAGTCAATTTTTAGGTCCCTTTAAATCAACTCAAATGGCATGCATGTGAGGACGGGTACATGTTTATATCGACTTAACATCGCTAAAGTAGACGTTAAGCCGTAGTGGGGACCAGCCCTAAGTGGCGCTGCAGCCCCAGCCGTAAGAGCCGGGGGGGCAGGGGTGTGTCACATGGTGCGGGGGGAGGGAGTGTGTAAGGACTGTTGTGTGGAGGCAATCTCGTGCCCTTCCTAACCCTCCCACCTCCCCTGCTTTCGCCAGACAAAAAGGCACCTTCCGGGTACCAAGTTCTTCGTACTCCCTCCCTGTCCCTTTGTTCTGCCTCCCCATATCTGCCCCGCAGCTGGGAGGAGGGGTTCTCCAACGAGGGAGCCAGCTACAGTACTTCATTGAGTGATTACCTCGCTCCCGGTCCCATGCTGGTGGAGTGTCCTCACAGTGGGTCAGCCAGCGTTGTGCAGCAGGAGGGAGGGAGCTGCTGCTTTTACTGGCAGTTTCTGGGTGTGTGACATGGTTCCCGCAGCCTGCGCTTGGCTCCCGTTTAATGATTAACACCAGGGAAAGCGAGAGCTGGTGGCTTTGGAAGGGGTGGGGGAAGGACCCGGTTGGGAGTTGGAAATCCAGGGTCTCTAGCTTTGTCCTGGGCCTGCTCTTGCTTCCCCGCCTTTGAGCTCACTCCGTTTATTTTTTCCCCAGTGAGAAGCAACAAGTTTCACCTAGCAAGGGGTGGGGGTGGAGACCCATGTCTACTCTTGGTGGTGTTTACATGGCAGCTTGGGGCAGCTGGAGTAGCGAGCGGTGGCTGAAACTTGGGGGAGTGTTTTGCTCAGGCTGAATGGAATGTGCTTGGAGCCACACTGCAGCAACTGAGTGTGTTTTAAAAACAATGCTGCGTGAATGAAGGAGGGCGGCTGCAGCTTCTCTTTAAACCCCCCCCCCCCCCCCAAACAAATAGAGGTGTTGTCTCAGGATGCTTCTGCAATGAGGTGTTACATGATAAATGACAATATAGGAGGGTGGGAGGTAAATGAGAAGTGCAACATTATTCAAAAGCAAATTAACAAGAGCTGGAAGACACTAATAATAATGGGCTGGTCTTCACTCGCGTGGCGCGGGATCGATCTTCTGGCAATCGATCGCCCGGAGCTCCCCCATCGACTCCGGAACTCCAGCTCGCCGGGACGTGCAAGCTGGAGTCGACGGGGGAGTGTGCCGCCGACTGCCGCCGCCGTGGGGACGAGAGGTAAGTCGGCGGCAGATACGCAAACTTCAGCTACGTGATTCACGTAGCTGAAGTTGCGTATCTGCCGTCGATCCCCCCCCCCTCCCCCCCAGTGAGGACCAGAGAGAGGGTCTGATCACAATTAGGGTATCTGGAAAGCTGCAGAAAAAGCGGGGTAAATGGTGTACCTGTCTATATGTGGATTTTCATGCTCCTACAGGGAGATTGCAGATGTATAAATAAACTCTTGTTGTTGCTTTACACTAGTGGTAATTATAGATAAGTATTGCAAAGGGGAGAAAGTGGCTTGATTTGGGCTTACATTGAACAACAAACTAGGATAACGTACATGGAAACCTAGACAAAGTTATGCCAGGCTCTCTGCCACGCCGAATCAAATGAGGAAGGTGCCACAAACTTTAAAGAATCTATAATACTTACATTGGTCTTGTGTAGGATTTGCATTGTTTTTCTCTCTGCCCCAGAACCCTATTCATTCCTCCACATGTTTAATCTACTTTTTAAAATCTCTGTTTGGGAGGAACATGGTAAAATGAACAATAAACTAGAACAGTTGTGGCAGTGCAATAAAATGGAGGATCATTCTATCCGAAAAGAAACAAAGCTTTTACCCTTTAGACCTGAAGGAAAGATTCTTCCCTAGGTGGAAATGTCAATTCCGCAAAACTTGATCCTCTTTCAAAGCTGTGGTGCAGAATTACCAGTCACTTCCTGGAAATATTCAGCATGTAGGATTGTTTGAAAATAAGTGATCAAATTCCCATATTTCAGAATAGCAGCTAGGTTAGTCTATATTAGTTTACACAGGTGAAATAGTTCAGGGATGTTCCAAAGTTAAAAAGATCCTATGGATACTATACACTAAATATTAATGCATACAGCAGAAGTGAAATACTGAGAGATTGACAACCCAAAGACCTAATAAGTGACTCTTGGCTCCTCCAACCGGGGCCGCTGCATATTATGGGAGGCATATATTATGGGAGGACTGCCAGGAGGGGGGCAGTCAGGGGACAAGGGGTGTGGGTTGGAGGTTCTGAGGGGGGCAGGCAGGAGCTGGGAAGTGTGAGGGTGGGGCTGGGGCAGCTTTTCCCCATGGGGGTGGCATGCTCAAAAAAATTGTATTGATAGGGGTGCACAATCAAAAAAGTTTGGACACCCCTGGTCTAGATAATACTTAGTCCTGCCATGAGTGCAAGAGACTGGACTAGATGACCTCCCGGGGTCCCTTCCACTCCTCTGGTTCTATTAAGTAGGAAGGATGACTGCAAAGGTGCGTGAAGGGTACAGTACCAGACACTAACTGCAGCAACCAGGAGGCTCAAATAAGAGATGAGACCACTTAACATCGGCCAGATGGGTCAACATAAACAGGTTCCAGGAACAATATCTTACTACTTCCCTGGAATTGGGGTTTCTCATCAGGATATTACTGCTGGACAGTTTTCTCCATCAGTCTTTAGTGTCTAGGTCTGGCTAGAAGAATTGTTCCTCTGTCCACAGGGGTCTGGTAAACTTTCAAGCCTTGCCTGGAGAAATAGTGTAACTGCAGAAGGACAATCTGTCCACACAAAAGGACATTTAATGGGCTAGACTGAAGCAAGGTTGCTACCAACATCATGCAGCTTTTCATTGTTTGACTGATTTGATACATCCAAGCCATTTAACTTTTCCAATTAGACCTCTTCATAGCCCCTTGATATCTTTATCCCAAATGAAAGGGAATAAATAAAACAAGCTTTGAAGAGACGTTATGCAGCTTTCTTACGATAACCAGTTTGCCACCAATTAAAACTCACCTGTGATTTTTTCTGCTGCCCAGTATTTACCAACAGTGTCCAATATCCAGGCTTCTGCTCTGTCTACAATCAGAAATTCACTTTGGAAAGCATGGCAGGAGCTCCCATCTTCATAATAATTTCCACCTTGTCCATGTTCTTCCAACAAAGAAACGATTACATCTAAGGCCTCTTTAGCTGTTGCGCCTCTTTCTAGGCCAAGCCTTTAAAAAAAAAATCCAATACAGTTTAGTCACAGTTAATAGTCCAGTGATGTGCTGCAGTAACTCGTTTGTTTTAAACAAAAAGGTTGAAAAAGGATCTTATAGTATGAGCTAGTTTTACTGATGTCAGATGGAATCATTTCTAAAGTGTCTAACAAGAGAAATGAATTCAAAAGTTATTGGTCAGACATCAGCAATTTCTGCGTTAAAAGTTCACTAGAAATATTAGGCCCAGAACTTTATAATTATGTTTTCGTATGATCTAAACTGGTTTCTCTATCCACTAGTCTACTACCATTGCTACTTTATCTTTATCACCCTTTATCATTGCTATCTTTATCACCCTTCTCTTCCTATACTCCCACACTTACTATCCATCACACCCTTCATACAAAATTAATTGCGCATCAGCCTTCGGTGATTGTTTTATACTGTAGACAAATTCATCTCTGAGGGTCTGTGGGAAACGCTACTATGTTATCTTCTTAAATGCTGTCTGGAAGTACTAAAGCGCTGGGTACTTGCCAAAGTTGAATGTGACTGGCTTGAAAGGAGTGTGAAAGTAAATTTGCAAATCCAAACAAGTAAATTTACCTACTCAGTTTAGAAAACAAATAAGAATAGTAAACTCAATGGGGATAAGCACATTGATCTGAAGTATTTATATTCAAAATGAAACCATCCTCGTTAGGAAATTAGCTAACAGCTACTCAGCTCTACTTAACTGCTGTCTAAGCAACAGATTAGAGGTTTCTATGTATTTAATCTTTTAATCTATTTCTGCCATCAGCTAAATACAAGCTCTTTAGAAATGTCAATACCCACAAATATGATTTCATTGATATAACTCTGGTATACCATACTGTACATTCATTATTTTCAGTTATATTAACTTCCCACATTATAAAAATGAAAGTCTGTATTTACATCCGCCTTCTGGAGAATCAAAAATCTTTACAAAAATGAATTATGTCTCAGCACATTTATGGAGAAGTCCTATCCAATCTAAGCCCTTCTGAGAAGTGGGGAAACCAAGGCCGCAGTTATGATCCAAATGTTTGAGACGCTTTTCTCTAAAGTTGGGAACAAAATTCAACAGATGGGGCCTGATCTTCAGAGCTGTGAATGGCCCACACTTCCAACTGAAGTCAGTCTCAAAATACAGCCCTGGGGGTGTGAAGGGGGGATCAAAAGGAGTTGCCCCTTTTGAAAATGCAGCTTTAAATCACTCCCTCGTGTTTACACTTCAAGCCTGTGGCAAAGCCAAGGCATCCCCACCAGATTCTCAAACCTTCACATTCCACAACAAGTTTGGGGAAGCAAAGGATGGAGAAGGTTGGTTTTATTGTAAAATTATCTCACTTCACACTGTTCCCGGCTAAATTGAGATGTTGAGCTAAGAATCTTCATCCCAAAGATGGGACTGAGCACTCAGTGGAAGCAAGCCCAGCCCCGGGAAGCAAGCCCAGCTGCTGAGCACCTCTGGAGAAAGTCTCACAGCTGTATGGGCTTCCTCTGACAATCATTCTCTCCTTCAGCTTTGCCATCTTCCTGCTCAAGCAGTGCCACATCTCCAGTGCCGTATGTGCAATCCCAGTCACTCCCTCTCAAAGCCAGGATGCCTGACTTAAAAATCAGATGAGACCCAGCCTTCAGACAGTTGGCAGATGGCCCAGGACCTCAGCCTGAATGTGCAATTAGGTAGAAGGGTGCAGCTGATGGGCAATGGCCACCGGCCAACCAGCAGCCTGTACTCCAGCACTCCATTACTGGGAGTGCAGGCACTAACTTTCTTTGCATTGATGTTATGGATGGTCATGAATTTCAAGGGAAGAGCTTTGTTACTGTCATGGGATTCCAAATACCATTAAACAATTTTAATTTTTGCATAAAAAATTGTTCCCTTGAGACACACTGGACTGGAGTATGATACCCCAATTAGATTTCTTTCTACTAACAGTGGAAAACGCAATGCACTGGCAGATATCTTTGCATAACAGCCATATGCTTCCCTCGTCAAACAGTCACTGCACCTGGCACACCTGTCATTTCACACCTTTCTTTTATCAAACAGCCATAGGACATGCCATTAAAAAGAGAATCTGTGCTAAACAGGATACAATCATTTTATTCTGACCATTACATCCATCTAGGGCAGTCCATTTGCTCCCTCGCTAGAAGCAGAGTTCAGTTTTCTCAATTGTGCCATTTCCTTTCTTCCTCCTGCTTGGTTTTGTTTTTTATGACTCTCCTCACTGCTGCTCAGTGTGCAGCTTCAGATTTATAATGCAAAGCAAGCCTTTCAGGCAGCCAGCCTGGAGTGAATGAACTTTCAGAAGTTTGCTTGCCAGCATTCAACAGAAAGGCAAAAGGTTTACATAGGAATGCATGTGCTGAAGTGGAGCTACAGTAACTTATTTTTTCTAGGGCTTTTATGCGTAGGAGTAAGCATTCTCCGTCAGAGTAGGATGCTTTAAAGAAGAAAACGATGGGCAATACAGAGCTGTCAGTTCATCACGTCTTCCTTACTACAGCTTTCCTTATTCTGACAATATATCCCTTCTGTTCTGTATGGTAGGCAGACATGCTGCTGATTTTAATGAATGCAAACTAGGTTGAAGTGGCAATATTTGCTAGTTTGATACATTTCAAATATTACAAAATGTTAACTTGATCATATTCAGGGCCCTGTATAAATAGCATATTTATAGGTGATGTCTACAACCTATACAGTTTTAAAACCCAATCTCAGTGTCTCATTCAGTGTCTACAATATCCTGATCCAATACAACCATCTTGCAGCCTTTAATAGGCCAAGTGATTGATCCATAGTCTAGCCATTAACCACCCACCTGACAAGATCCATTCCCAGCAGGGCTTCAGTTTCAGAAGCTGGCTCTCTGGTGGTGATGGCTTCATTAGCGATGCAGACTCCGTGTTCATTGGCTCCCATTTCTGCCCCCCAAAGCCAGGCAGGTCTGCTTAGCACAATAGCATGAGTCTTCGGCACCTGATCAATTGCAATGTATGTACACTGCATTGGGGGTGAAGAGAGAATGCTGAAAAACTGAAAGCTAGCCATTGTCTTGCTCCACTAGAGTACATTATTTTCTGATATACTGAAGTCTAGTCAAGGAGATTTTAGTAAATTACATTTCCATTCCCACAAATTCTAAAACACCTGGTATTTCTAGGCTTCACAAAAATGTAGGAGGGGAAGTGAGAGAAGGGCTATTACAATTATCACACAATTTGCATATCGCTTGAAAAAAACACAACTAATCTTCACATTATAGAAAAGGTGAAACATTTTTATATTCCATATTGATAGTACCAGACCTCCAAAAAGATTATACATATCATGAATGACAAGCTGAGCTGGAGTCAGCAGCAACAGAGATTCCATACCTGTCAAAACACAAGGGACACAAACCACATTTTGTAGGTAGCTATGCTGTTTATAAAGATGGAATGCATATACTCATGGCTAATCTGGACCTTCATTTGGATACATTAGGTGCCTTAAGAAACACTTACTCCATTACTGCAACAAAACAGAATAGGCTAAAGCACCTCCCGAGAAAACACCAACTGTATCCATTTAAATGTGCTGATTGTGTATATGTGGGAGAAATAAAGACTATCAGAACACGACGGTAGTGGTCACAGGAAAGTAACATATAGGATCAGCAACCTTTGGCATGTAGCCCATCAGGGAAATCCGCTGGTGAGCCGGGACAGTTTGTTTACCTGCTGCATCCGCAAGTTCGGCTGATCGCAGCTCCCATTGGCCACAGTTTGCCGTTCCGGGCCAATGGGGGCTGCGGGAAGTGGCGTGGGAACTGTGACCGGCTGAACTGCAGACACTGCAGGTAAACAAACTGTCCCACCCCCCCAGTGGATTTCCCTGATGGGCTGCGTGGCAAAGGTTGCCGATCCTTGGTCTAGACTGATTTGCCTGAATTTAAGTTTTTGCAGTGGACCATTTAAAATTACAAATCAGAAGTCTATGGATATGTTCAGACAAGAAAGGGAGAAAAACCCAAGAGTGCATCTTTTTGAAACACCAAGCAAGAGAATAATCCATCAGTTTTCCTTCACAAACTCATTTTATTTTACTCTGTTGTTTGAACATCTCCCTAGCATTTAAAGATGGAAATGGTCTTCCCAAACTGTAGAAGAAAAAGGCTGGTTTATTGTTAGGTTATTTACACATACTGGGGAGGGGGGAGACATTTAATAAAAAGTCAAAAGGAAATAAAAAAGTGAGGGAAAGTGAAGGTGAAGAAATATTTATATTTTAGTTTTGAATGCAATTAGTACTGTGGTCACACTTTTTTTTTCACAACTACATTCCACAGTCTAGATCTTACTCTTGTGAAAACCTTGTCTTCTGTACTCAGAAGTCTCCCCTTACTGGTCAACATTCCTGTGTAAGGTATATGGCCTTGGAGGTCTTCCTGCTGGAGAGGGGTGATTGGTCATCCGCTATATCAAGTGTCGCAGCAACCTCCAGCAGGAGGAGGAGTGATGTATTTCCCCCACCTATGGGGAAAAAGGTCATTCACCATAGCAACATGTGTTCTCTCTGTGCCATGTTCTGAAGTCTGAAGGCAAAGACACTTGCACTCCCAGTTAGCATGGGTATAAATACCAATATGGGTAGTGAGACATGCCTTCAGCATGTAGAATGCCCATATGCCTGAACCCTAGGGTATATACTGCACACAGCTCTCCACATGCCCAAGCTATTCCTTCAGTGTCTACACTGCTATTTTTAAGCAATGTAGGGTCCTGCTTTCTCCACTGTAGTGAAAGGCTCCAGCAGCAGGGAAGGGCTCTGCAGTGAGGCGAGATCAGGGAAAGCCTCCAGCAGTTCCCCACTGCCAGAGTCCTTCCACACTACCTCCGCCTGCCTGAGCCTTTCACTGTGGCATGTAGTGCCTGTACTCTACATGACGACAGTGTGGACAAGGCACGTTACTGCCAATCAAAAGGTGGTGTTACAAGGTTTTTTGCTAGCTTCTCAATTAACTTGCTTAGAAAGTAAAGATTAGACGCTGGGTGGTAGCTTTAGGTCTCTGCCCTTGAACAATTATTTCTTTTTGTACTGGTTGGCCCATCATATGTTTTAGGATGACTGGCAGATTCCCTCGTCAGAAGTGTGACATTGTTAGTAGAGGTCCCAGGCATTCCCTACTCTCACCAACCAGGAAGAGTCTTGATCAGTCACCCTGAGTCTTTTCAACACTTCCATAACTACTACTTGTGCAAATGGGCTAACCTGTTGGAAGTTAGGCATTGTGTTTCTGGTCCTGCTCTCAGCTTCTATTTCTTGGAGGCCTATGAAAACAGGCAGATAAATTCTTATTTTACAGAGGAAATCCTTAAAGCAGGAGATACCATGTTTTGATGTTATGTGGAGGCTGCCTGGTTTAGAAAACTACAGTCTGCAAAAGTACCGCAGGGCATGACTCTGCAGCCTCTGACAAAAGAGAGAGGATCCCCAGCCTCCCTTTTCACAGTTGTATAGGTTCCTGTATTAACTGTTCCGGCCACAGATTCTCTAGTTTTATTCCTTCCAGCTTCATGGGTCACAGGTTGTCTCAGAACTATAACAATCTGTGGGACTGTGACCCAGGGCTAGAAAGGGTTAAACATCCTGCAAAATAAATAATCCTCAAAAGACATGTGGAGAGATAATGTTTGTGTTTTTGTGTAGTTACATACATATGAGTAGGGTCGAAAATGTAACCAACAGTCCCTGTCTATACTGTATTTGATATTTCAGAGGCCAAAACAACATCTATATAGCAAAACGTGTAGGCTTAGCATATATATAGTGCTAAGCCTACTAGGCCTTTTATAGAAGGTAAAGTTCTTACCAAGTTAGCTACTTGCCTTATAGCAGAAGAGAGCAAACCTAAAAACTACTATAAGCCCTATAATATTCGCACAGAGTTATCCAAAAATGAAAGTGTGCATCTGGGTAGTGGGTGTGATCTCTTTTACCTATATCCCAGAATCTGTAGGTTTTCTTCAGAAAATACCTTTATCCAACCCTCCCCCCCCCCCGCCAAATTATATCTATCTAAATAAATACATAAATAAATAAAATATAAAAAACATTGGAGCAAAAGACCAATACTGTATATTGTTCTTATATTCAGATTTCAAGCAGCAATCAGTAACACATGGAAGATTTTGTACATGAATCTTATCTCATCCCTAGCTGTATTGTCCATAGCTCTTCCACTTGAAAAGACTGATGACAGGATTGCAGTTTAGTCAAAGGCAAACTTTAGAGGGTGGAAAGAACTGAACTATTTACTTGCAATTCATAGTAGAATTATACACTTGGTTTTGTCAAGGAATCTAAGGCATCAGAAATAAGCTAAACGTTAGTATAACGATTTTCAAATAAAATACCATAAAGTGCACTGAGGCACGGCAGCCAGGGAGAATTCTCAACAGGTGCCAGATGCCAAAAGTGATTCAGCAATAAAGAATGTGTCTCTTGCTTGCATATATTAGGAATCTATTAGTCTCTTGGGCATCAAGAGGAAGGGTATGTCTTCACTACCCGCCGGATCGGCGGGTAGCGATCAATCTTCTCGCGATCGATTTCTCGTGTCTTGTGAAGACGTGAGAAATGGATCGCTCACGGCGCCCCTGTCGACTCTGGAACTCCAGCTTGCCGGGAGGCACAAGCTGGAGTCGACGGGGGAGCGCGCCGCCGACCGCTGCCGCCGTGGGGACGAGCGGTAAGTCGGCTGCAGATACGCAAACTTCAGCTACGTGATTCACGTAGCTGAAGTTGCGTATCTGCAGTCGATCCCCTCCTCCCCCATAGTGGGGACCAGCCCTAAGTGAAACTTTAATAGTGTATGAGGTTCATTAGCATTTAAGACATCTTCAGAACACACAAGACAAACTGGATTGAAAACACACTAAAAAAAACACTATTGAAACTACAAACATGGTATCCCATGCTGCCCCAAATTGATTTTTAACCACTGCTTTTGGGGACAGATTCTAAACTGGACTGCAGTGTTCACTCTATATTGCTCTGTACAGATTCACATATTACTTGTTATTTATAATCTGATTTTAAACATCTCACTTGCAGATATAATCGAGGTGTTAATTTTTAAGAGAGTGACTCAAGCTAACTGACATCGATCAGCAGACCGAAATAGTGGCACTGGTGTGATGCCAGCAGATTAACATTCAAGATAAAGCTCAGAGGTCTCAATTATCTGAAACCAACATCAAGAAATAAAACATCTAATTCCCTAGGTTCTCTACCATTAGTAGCAACTTAACTATCCCATTTCTAAATGAAGATAAAGGAAGTTATCATGGAGCTCCAATTTATCTCTAGAGACTTTTTAGCAATGTGGCAGAGATTTCTGTATCAGTGCCAGAGGAAAATAAACTACCTTAACTGTTCCCACCTATAGGAGTGGCTTATTTCTTCATGAGATGGCATCCCACATTTTGCATTAAAATAGCATGCAGCAGATTCAAATGCTGAAAAAAGATATACAACAGACAAATTTCCACCATACACAGATCACATCCCTTGTTAAATAAATCTTCTATCATTTAACAAGATTCTAAAGAAGCTACCCTGAGAGGACTATAGAAAAGATTCTCTGAAAGGATAAACTCTGTGTGTGGTATAGTATTTGTTTTGTTTTTTTAAAAACAATCATATAAAACTCTAGCCAGGATCATCTTAATTGATTAGTCTCTTTAGAGTTGCTATGGCAACACCCATCTTTTCATGTTCTCTGTGTGTGTATGTGTATATATATATATATATATATACACATACTCTTCCTACTGTATTTCCCACTCCACGCATATGATGAAGTGGGTTTTAGCCCACCTAAGCTTACGCTTAAATAAATTTGTTAGTCTCTAAGGTGGCACAAGTACTCCTCGTTCTTTTTTCTTCACTCTCTGGTTCACTTTATTTTCCCCATTAAATTCTTTGCATTTTTTTTTCCTATGGGGTTTGGTGCCTCAAACCAGTTGGTAAAATTATTTAAATCAAATTTTTATTAGAGCCATCCTAAATGGTGAATTGCTCAGGTGATTCTTACAGTCTTTTGCAGTCTGCCAATAAAAAGTTATCATAAGAATGGCCATACTGGGTTACACCAAGGGCCCATCTAGCCCATCATCCTGTCTTCCATCAGTGGCCAGTGCCAGATCCTTCAGAGGGAATGAACAGAACAGGGTGATTATTGAGTGATCCATCCCCTGTCATCCAGTCCCAGGTTTTGGGTGTCCCTAAACCTCTGATTGACAGAGCATGGGGTTGCATCCCTGACCATCTTGGCTAATACCCATTGATATACCAATCCTTCATTAACTTAATTCTTTTTTTAACCCAGTTATGCCTTTGACCTTCACAACATCCCCTGGCAACAAGTTCCACAGATGGACTGTGCATTTTGTGAAAGAGTTATCTTTGTTTTAAACCTGCTGCCAGTTAATTTCAATGGGTGACCTCTGGTTCTTGTGTTATGTGAAGGAGTAAAATTTCCTTATTCTCCATCACCTCACCGTTCATGATTTCATAAAACTATCATATCCACTCTTAGTCATCTCTTTTCTAAGCTGAGCCATCCCAGTCCCCTCACATGGAACCTGTTCCATATCATTGGGTGAGATGTTCCACTTTTGTTGCCCTTCTATGTACTTTTTCCAATTCTAATATATTTTCTGAGATGGGGGAAACAGAACTGCACACTATTCAAGATGTTGGCAAATCATGAATTCATACAGTGGCATTATGGTATTTTCTGTCTCATTTTCTATTCCTTTCCCAATAGTTCTTAACATTAACTTTTTTTGACTGGCCCTGTACACTGAGCAGATGTTTTCAGAGAACTATCCAAGCTGACTCCAAGATCTTTCTTGAGTGGTAATTAATTTAGACTCCATTATTTTGTAAGCGTAATGGGATTATGAAACACTATAAAATAAATCCAGAATCTGAACAAGTCAGGAGTCAAGAATAATATAATGTAATCTATTAAATACATTGCCACGTAAATTTATGGATTGAGTACTATAGAAGGAAAACTGACATAAAGCCACAGCAGAATACAGTGCAAAATTGTGTTCATTTTAAAAAAATAGAAGCAAAGGAGGAAGGAGACTAGGTCCCACCAAAGGACCAATCGTTTTAAAAAAATAAAACTGCAAACCTGAAAGTCTGACACATCCCTTTAAGACTAAACTGAATTCTCTGCCCTGTTCGGTGAGCAAAAATTTTTATAACAATATCAGAAAATTATAGCAAAAATAAGCAAAGGATACCACTGACAGCTCTAGAAAATTTGATGGAATCTCCTGGTGCTTTCTGAGGCAGCCCATGGTGTTTTCATATGCTTTCTTTAATATTTTTTTTAGCAGCTACTGAAATTGACAGCTCTATGAATTTGCTTGAGATGTAGATTGAGTCTTCCATGACTGATTTTAAAAAAATAATAATTAAACAACTGAATTTATAAACTGTCTCTCCAAGTTTATGAGCTTTGAGGGGTACAATTTGACAATATATAGGTAATTACTGTCCAATCCAATTGCATCTGTGCATAGCTTCTGTGTGTAGGACTGAAAGTGTACATTTGCTACCAGAAACAACAATATGCATGCTAGACAGGTTCTTTGCACTGTAACATCTGCACAAGTTTCAGCTAATAGAAACCCAAAACAAAATATGTGTTATACTATATTTGTATTGCAAAAAATTAGCATACCTAAAATCGGAGTGGAAAGGTGGTTCTTGCTAGTTTAATATTGAGATCTAGATTGCAAGACAGCAACATTATCAAAATATAGTAAGCAGACATTTCATATTCACCAAAACCCCTAGAATTTCTCACAATTTAGACTTCTACCCATTTCACAGCAACTGAATAAAATAATATGGGATGCATTATCAAGTTACAGTAGACTCTCGCTTATTCAGGATGATAGGAAAAAAATTAATCCTGGTTAATAAAATTCCAGATAATCACCATCCATAGGAAATATGGGGCGGGGGTTTAGTTCACCAGCCACCCTGCACCAGGGAGAGGGGATATTGGTTCACTAGTTGCCCTGCACCCTGGTGGGAGGGGTTTTGTGTGTGTGCTTGGGGCGGCAACAAAGCCAGAGCCAGCCCTGCGAGTTGCACATCTTTTTTTTGACATCCTGGTTAATCCAAATCCTGGTTAAGCCAATCCTGGATAATTGAGAGTCTACTGTATCTGGAAAAGGCCTCTGAAAAGGCTAGATTAAATCAAACAAGGGTATTTCAAGAGGTAATCTCTTTCCAATACAAGAATTTCATAGAAAGCACATCTTTATATGACTGAATTTGTTTAAACTGTTCCTGTAGATGTAAAATGCCAATCTCTTTCCCTTGTGGTACCTTTTAACCCTATGGTTCTATGATTCTAGGCTTTAAAAGACTGGGCAACAAGTCAGTCCCCATTTAGTTCCATGAAGACGATGGAAACATGACATCAAAACTTAGTGCCGTCATGAGTTACATTATCAGAAAAATAAGTTTAAATTCTGTAATTTTGAGTGATGAACTATGCAGGTGCAGTGATGAAGGAGTGGTGCAATTTCCCAGAGTAATTTGGGATTTGGTGTTGGCTAGAACTGGGAAGAGTGCATAGGGATTAAACATTCATGCTTTTCTATGGAGCTGTGCTCGCAAGACTCAGAACTGGCAAATATGACGAATTTTGCAGTGGTTCAATTGGAAGAGGCATCAGCAGAATCAGCTTCTCTTGTGACCAATTATTATTTTACCCTAGGCCCATAGGAGATGAAAGGTTACGATATTAACCTGCTGTGGCCCCTAGTCCAATGTTGTTTGTTCACAGTTTTGATGTGGCAACATCTTCAAACCTGGCCCCGTATTAAATAAAGTGTAAACTCAGCGGCTCCAAATAACAATCTCCCAGGCTATTAGCAGAATATTGTGTGTTGCACCAATGTCCTACTATTTAATTTTATGAAAAGTCTGTACCCGTTACAGATCGTACAATCTCTTTGCTTGGACTGTAAGTGCCTTAGGGCAGGGACAGCCTTTTTGATCTGTGTTTGTACAGCACCTAGCACAATGAAGTCCTGGAATGTGATTAGTGCCACCCTAGTACAATCAAATTTTAAAAATGAAGTTTGAAAATGTTTTGGTGGCAGACAGTAATTAGTTATGCTGAAGCTGATCTAATCAAATAAAAAAGGCACAAAGAAAAAGGGGGGGAGAGGGGAAATACCCTAATAAGCTTTGGTTTGTCTTCATTTATATTTCACTATGGTATAAGAACATTTGTTGCACAATTCCATAGTAGTTCAATAAGATGGATGCACAGTGCTTATCTCTTAGGTAAAGGTACAACACTCTACCAAGGCTTGTTTTCCATTTTTAATTTTCTAAAACTAAGTTTTACAACTACACTTTGTTTTCTTTACTGTCAGGAATGCTACAGTAACAGTGTTATGTTCTAAGAACCAGCACGGATATATTGCAGCATTTCCATGCCCCTTTGCAATTAACAGCATCTGGTCCTTTAGGAAAAGTGTATTTCTGCAGACCCAAAGTTCAGTAGTTGCTAGAGGTTTGCTGCACCTTTAAATTAGACATGTGTTAACTAGGCCAGATAAGAACAGCACTGACCAACTCATTCCTTTGGATGTTTGGAAGTATTTGTCAGTCGAAAGGAATAAATATTTGTTGCTATTGTGACGGACTGCCTTCTCACCCCTCTCAGGAACAGGCAGGAAACCCTTCTTTGCTTCAAACAGTGCTCTTTAATACACAGTGCAGGACCCCACCACCAATATATACAGCTCAACCACACAATCAGCTCTTGACAGCTCAACCACACACTCAGCTCTTGACAGCTCATGCCACCACCACCCTGGGCTTCCTTCCTGGCAGCCTTATATCCCCCAGAGGAGGCTGCCAGGTGCAACTCATGCAGGCTGATTGCCCTGCAAGCCAGGTGGCTAATTAGCCTTCCTGCCAGGGAGGTTTGCAGAGGACTTTTCTCCCTCTTAAAGGGGCGGCAGGCTGGGTCAAGCCCACCCTGCCACACTATTCCAAGCTTATTAGGAAAATTTTACCTTGACAGAAAAATGAGTATTGGTAAGTAGTACAGACCAAAGCAAGCAGCTAAGTTGTAAACATGTCCGCCTGTCCACTGCAGAAAATGGCAAAAAGATTCTCCTCAGCTTTAAATGTAAAGAATTTACAGTAAAAGCTATGTTATCCGGCATGTTTGGGGAAATGAGGACTGTTGATTAGTCAAAAATTCCAGTTAACTAAGAGTTATACCTACCATATAGGTAGGGAGGGAGCTCGGGTGTAGGCGGGGGCTTGGGGTAGGGGTGTAGTAGGAATTTTGGGGTGTGGGATCCGGGCAGCACTTACCTCAGGCAGGTCCCCAGAAGCGGCGACATGTCCATGCTGCTCCTAGGCGGAGGCACAGCCAGGCAACTCTTGCACTGCCTCCACCTGCAGGCATCACCCCCGCCTCCCATTGGCTGCAGTTCCCACCCAGTGGAAGCTGCAGAGCCAGTGCTCAGGGTGCAGTGAGGCGGGGACAGTGCATGGACCCTATGTGGCCATTCCTCCACCTAGGAGCAGCAGGGACAAGTCACACTTCTTGGCAATCCTATTGAAGATTTGTATTGGGAACTATCAGAAATGCTGGTTTCTAGAGCTTTCTGGTTGGTAATACAGCTTTTACTGTAGTTTCCATTGGACTCAGAATGAAACATCCTTCATTCATTCTGCACCTTATAAATTTGAGTTTAGGGAATATAGACTCCAAAATCTGACAGGAATACAAGGGGCACCTTTGCCTTTTGAAATGGCACTCGCTTATACTGGAATTTTAAGCACAATGAAGCCCATTACCTCAACTTGGCTTCCTGGATCATGAGCAGCAGCAGCAAAGTAGATCACCTCTTGTACTTCTTCTCGAGGCCGTGCAGAATTTTTTCCAAACACAACAAGCCCATCCTTAGTGCACGGTGGAAAAGCAACAAAACAATAACTGGGAGGAGCCACAGCCATCCTAAAAAAGTGAAGGGAAAAGGGTAAGGCAAGTATGACTAGTATTTCAACAAACTCAAAAATCATTAAATATGTAGCTAGGGAACAAATATTTCACTGTCATATTCATCTTAGTCCCTTGTTATGTCAGTTAAGTGCAGTTAGTGAAAGAGAAACAGGTCAGGTCAGTTTAGTCTTATTCGGGCTCGATAAACACAATCAAATGACAGTGAGCTATAGCCTTCCCATACACAACTGTGAAGGCAGAGGTGTAAGGGGCAGGGGAGAAGAGAAAGTGATTGTATCTTGGTAATGAGACCAGTTAGCCTCTGAAGAAGGAAGATGCTGAACAACTCTGATGCAGAGTAACACTTGACCTAGAAGCATCCTGCTGACTCAGAAATAGGCACTGCACAAGAGCAGAGAGGTGCAGAAGAATGTTAAATATTCTACTGTAGTAGTCTTCATCTAATGCAGTTTAAAAAAAGGTCTGGGTGATCTCTCAAATGGTATACTGATATAACTGGAAGTAGGACTAAAATACACATAAAGCACAAGTGATAGCGGAGGCTGCCAGTCAGTTTAACTAACTATGCAAAAAGAAGAGTTATAATAGTAACAGCTGTAAGTGATTGAACCTGGTTTTCTTCTATGGTTTGTCTGCAGATTTTTAAACCTCAGGTTAATTGATTGCCAGTTTGTAAAGGCTAGTCTGGAAACTCCTCCGATGCTTTTATCAGGATACAAATATTTGAAGCGTCCAAACTGCCAATTAATATATTTATGAAGGTTAACCAGCTAACAATCATGGTTTGTCTTTAAGCACAGAAACTTCATCTATCAGATGTAAATTCAAAAGAAAATTATTCAAGACACAGTACAAACAAGCTTCCATAAAAAGGAAAGTGTTACAGTGAAAGGTATTTGGGGGAAAATGCAACTGTTTAAGACTTAAAGGCCCGCTTCTGTCATATACTGTCTGAACTGAATTCGGTTGGCTTGTATATACAGTTATCTATTGTCCCTCCTTCCCTAACCTGTACTTGTAATCCTTAGATGGTCCTCTGAGCAGGGATCATTCTTAAGTCTTTGGAAAGACTAACACATAGTATGCACTACTGTAAATACACTTAGAAGAATGACTCTTGCTATATTGTCACAACTACAGACGTATATTTTGTTACTTCAACATTTTCTAGCACACACGCCCATATTCTCATCCATATACTCTTCATACATAAACTGTATGGTGCTCCAGTGTGGACACTTCTATTTAACCAAAGAAACTCCTCATGATTGTGCTAACTTAAACTTGCACTACATGATCACCGGCACTGTTCTAACACGTTTCTCTGAAACACAGTGCTTAGCTGAGGCAATTATTGGAAACCAGCATAGGCAGATGTGATAGCAGCCAATGTTTTTTGTTCATCAAACATAGGTAATTGCTGGTTTTCAATATTGTGAAACAGACATCACACCATTAAGAGTTAAACAGAGGTACCTAATGTCCAATTTAAGGTTAAAAATTCTTATCTTCAGCCAGTGTGAATTATTCAAAGCAGTGGAAGTACACATATGGACAACAACTGTGGATCTGGCCCTGTGCCAGTAGGTTTTAACTTCCCTACATTCTTTGTGTGAGCAGTTAAGTAGTTCCAAGTAGGTTATTTGTGAAAGATTGATACTGGTTTGATGTAGATCAGAATAGACAGTAGGAAAGTCCGAAAACAATCCAATTCTGCAGTGATATCTGAAGTGACAACCCACAGGTAATGAATATCATTTGATTGAGCTCACTCATCAAATGCAGTTTAATAAAAATTAATTACAAAGGGAACTTGGCTTTATATGCTGTTACTTTTTTATTTCTTTGGTTGTCTTCTGGTTACCATGGCAGCCTATTTAACCTGTACAATATGAAGAACCTTTGATTTAACATGTTCCTTTATTTTCCAGTATAATCTCTCATTGTGATAAATTTCAATTAAAGATCACAGAATTAAACTCAGTTGACAAAGTCACCATTAAGAGCTAATCTGTGTAATACTTTGTTGCAGGAAAAAGATACAGAACAGAATGTCTTAGAGCCCTATACAACACACTGGATGTCCCATTGTGAAACATCAGTTATGACCTACATAAGTTTTAGAAACCACAAGTGTGAACAACAGGATCTAGTTTTTGAATCAGCCTGTGCCATATTTTTAACCTAAAACTATGTCAAGGCAGATATGGATTACAAATATAGAGATTTTTAAATCTTAAAGTTGATTTTACATTTATCAGGGTCTACAATGTTTGGTTTATGTAGATATTTGAACAGCTTCATTTTCATGCTATGAGTGTCTTACAAATTCTAAGTTATATTAATGATATTAAGTACCCATTAGACTCGCTGGTGTTATTTATCCACATAGGATTAAGTTCTCAAAGTGAAATATGGGGAATACAGCAGCCATTATTGTTCACTGAGTCTGTGTATAGGAGGGCAGTGACACAGGTGAGACATTATAGCCATCTAAATAAATCTAAGTGATGCTGTTCCTGGTTTTGATTTTAATAACTAGTGCTGTCACAGCAGTGCAGACATACAGGATAGATTGCAGTATCCTGCAGGACATTGGATCTTTGATAGGCTCACTCCATCATGCAGAATCTTTCGACTCAATAACACTGTGTATATGTACATGCATATACTCCTTTTATTTTCATATTTTAAAAAGCCAAAGAGACTGAAATATCCTCCATGTATTTCCCATTTTAAGTGCCATAATTTCTTTAACTGAAGTAGAAGGGTGAGTGGAGAGGAAAGGTGAATGGCGAAGAGGAAACATCTCTATTTTTCATCAAGATTGTTTTCAATTCTAATCCAGTGGTTGGAACCCCTCCCAGTTTGGTGTCATCCATTATCTTGCTTGTTTATTGACCCAGTAATAAAGGAAGGGTTTTTCTGCATGCGCTAGACACTCTCAAAACCAGTTGAGACCATTTTTATTGTGTATCTCAATTTAAATTTAAGATGAAATTCTGTTCCTCAAAGATTTCAGAAAAGGAGGCAGCAGAGATAAGGTCCAAAGCCAGAGGAAAAAGGGAAAGAAATGGAAGAAAAAGGAGACCGGGGGAGGGGGTGGAGTGGGGAGGAGATTAGTTTCTGAGAAAGAAACACTTTTAAAGTAGGTATTCACTTTGTGCTAGAGTTGCTACAGAAATGAAGTGATGTGAGATGGTGTTTTCAGAGGAGATAGTCCATGAACATTTCAAGAAGTAGTAGTCAAACTTTTCCATAGTGTGAATTCATGTCCCGGGGCACTTACATGAGGAAAAGCAGCCACAGCAGGAAAGATGGTCCAGTGTTTGGGGCACTAGCCTGGTACTTGGAAAGGCCCATGTTCAACCCCCTGCTCTGCTGCAGGCTTCCTGTATGGTCTAGGGCAGGGGTGGGGAACCTTTTTTCTGCCGAGGGCCATTTGCACATTTATGATATCATTCGCGGGTCGCTCACCCCCCCCAAGGAAGCCCAGGCTGGCAACGGGAGCTGAGACCCCCCAGCTGGCAAGGGGCCAGCAGGGGAAACCCCAAAGCAGTGGCAGGCGGAGTGCTTAGCCCTGCACTGCTTTGGGGTTTCCCCCGCTGGCCCCTTGCCAGCCGGGGTCCTGCCACCTGCCCCAGTCAGCTCCCGCTGTCAGCCTGGGTGTAGGCCAGGGGGTCATCTTCCTTTACCCCTGCCCAGCCTCCCCCCATCTAACCGCCTTCCCTCCCCCACCCCTGCCTGGCCCATCCCACCGAACCTAACTTCCTCCCCCCCCCACTCCCAACCCAGCCTCCTGCCCCCATGCCTGACCCGCCCAGCTCAGCCTCCCCCCCACCCAAACCTCCTTCCCTCCCGCACCCACGCCTCGCCCACCCCAGCCAGCCTAGTCTCCTGCCCCCTTTCCTGCCCCCTTTCCTGCCCCCCCCCAGCCCGGCCCCTTGCCTGCCCCCAGCCCCCAGCCCAGCCTCCCCCCCACCGCCCCCTTGCTTGCCCCCCAGCCCAGCCTCCCCCCCCCTGACCGTCTGCTCCCCGCGGCTCCCCCAGGCGCTTCCTGGCCCCTACCTTCAGCGCAGAGCCGCCCCCGCCTGGCGGCCCGCGCGCGTCTTCTGCCCCCGCCCCCAGGCGCTTCAGCGCGGGGCCGCTCCCGCCTGGCGGCCCGCACGCGTCTTCTCCCCACACCCCAGTGCCTGACTCAGCCCTGACCCGCCGTGGGCCAGATGGAATGACTTGGCGGACCATATAAGGCCCGCGGACCGGAGGTTCCCCACCCCTGGTCTAGGGCAAGTCGATTGGGCCTAGTGTACACCTACATTGTGCTGTAATAGCTATGTCTGTTTGCAGCGTGGGGAGAAAAAATAAATTAATCACATCCCTAACAGACATATAGATATGCCAGGAAAAGCCCAAGTATTATAGAACAATTATACCAGCAAAACAGTGCTTTTCTCTTACTGCTTATTTCATTTGGGAACTGGAAGCTTTTGGTGATACAAGCTGCATTTCCCCGCCATGACTTGCCAGAACAGTTATCTGACAAATCCTATCTTTCTGTGTCTCCATTCTCCAGCCTCTAAAATGAAAATACTTCTCTATGTCACTGAGGTTTGCATTAGAGACAATGAGACACTATTTTGCTAATGGACTGCCAAGGTAATATATAGGTAGATCACTTAGCATGCTGACTTCCTCCAAGACATCTGGAAATTTGACCAGGATGGTTTGGAGCCAGTTTAGGAACTACAAGCTAAATAAACTATGTTTTTTATAATGCTTATATGTGTGGTTTTGGTTTAGTGTCTCCAAAAAAGTCAAGCAAGTACACTGAGGATATGATTTCCAAAAACTCTTAACGCGATCAAGTTAAAGTCAGTTTTGTCCAGAATAAAGCCACACACTGATTCTCTGCAAAAATTACTTCCATGCCAAACTTCAGATTTCAAAGGTCAGCCATTTTGACTATTCAAAAACAAACAAAAAATTCAAACGGAAAAGGATATTTTCAGCCTCTCCAGTTTCACGCATCACTGAACAGTTTTTACACAAAATATTTTTAAAGAAATCACCATATAGACACCAACCAAAGAAATTTCCATTATAAGTTTCACAAAGTTATAATCTATCTGAACATAGGACTATAGTGGATGCTTTCATAGGGGTTGTTCCTCAATTTTACTTGGAAATATTTATCTAGTGTCTTAGAATTACAAATACTTAGATATCAATACTTTGCATGCCTTCCTGTTTAGCCAATCTGACTTCTATTTCTGGCACAGATTGCATGCAAGTGTTTTTGCCTACGACTGGCCCTTTGTCTTCAGATTGCAAAAACAATGGTCCTACAGTGAAAATGCAGCATTTCTGTAACTAGGAAACAGTCTACAGAAAAACTAGACAAGTGTGGGAAAGCTGGATTAGAAAAAAAGTCTGTCTTGAAGTTTAACTAGCATTTCTTGAACTGAATGAATACTCAGTCTTTGCACTGTTTTAACTGTCTGTCTGGACAAAGTGCCTTGCAGCTTTATCTCAGTGAAACCAAACAACTCTCCCCATTAGTGTCATATATTAAAAAATCTTCAGATTTAATATGAAAAAGGCAAGTTGGCTAGAGTTTTAGGGTTATAAGTGATTTTGATATACAAAGCAGGTAGTCAGTAGCTTTATTTAACATTTCCTGAACAGTGGAAACTCAAAATTCATAATCTCTGCACAAGCTATTTCTGTCTATAGACCTATTTCTTTAAGGAGTGTAACAGAGCATTGCTGTGCTACAAGGAAATATTAAAGATATCTGGTGGTTCTGCACCAACTGTGTTCTAATTCATCAGAATGGTGAAGTATTAAAATTTGGTTGGATTATTTCTTTGTCAAATATTCATTTTAAAAATACAAACTGTTCCAATACATAAAGGTGTTCCCACAAAGCCTAACATGAAAGCCCAAAATGGTCTCTACATTTCCTACAAGTACACAATCTCTTCCCAGAAATCCTCCAACATGGAGTGGAGAGGAAAGGTGTAAATCAGTACAAGCAGTACCAGAACAATCAGTGTGATGCATTTTCAAATGACTTCCCTTGGTATGTCTTAGTTGAGATCATATGGGCTGGTCTTTACTAGAAAGTTAGGTAGTAGTAGAACATGTCATGGAGGAGGAGGAATTTTAACATGGGAATTACAACTTGGAAATCAATGTAGATAAATTGCATGTGTACATGTTAGCTTGTCATTGGTAATACCTTATGGAAACTAAGTTAATATTGTGTCAGCTGGTTGTGGTTAACAATAACATGACAGATTATCTCTGTCTTCACTGATTTAAGGTTTACTAACATAACTTGACTCAGTTTGTTTTAGCACTACTTAAAGTTTAGTGAAGGAGCACATAAATTGGTTGACGCACACTTGCTCATTATTCCATCCTACATAATCCACTATTGGGGCTGGTTTACATTAGAGGGAGGGGGTCGACCGAAGATTCACAACTTCAGCTACATGCATAACGTAGCTGAAGTCGGCGTATCTTTGGCCGACTTACCTGCTGTCCTCACGGCAGCAGCGGTCAGCAGCAGACTCCCCTGTTGACTCCAGCTTGCACCTCTCGGCGAGCTGGAGTTCCAGAGTCAACGGGAGTGCCGTTGGCGATCGATTTATCACATCTTGATGAAACGTGATAAATTGATTGCCAAAAGATCAATCACTACCCACCGATCCGACAGGTAGTGAAGACATACCCTTGAACTCCTTGGTCCTTGATTTCCCTGGTGTTTTTATTTCCATTAAAGTGCCCTGCAAAAGGGTTTTTTAATCTTTAAAGAACTCTACATTTACATCTTTGATGCTTGCTAAGAGCTAAGAAAGAGCAAGTCATTCACCAATACATAAAATCCTTCAGCGCCTCCCATTCAAAGACAAATCAAAAGTCTTAAAGGAATGGGATAAAGTGAAGTTTTGGATCCCCCCCTTGCAATCATCCTATAACAGCCAGCCAAGTCTCATAAATAAGACCCTCTAAATCTCATCTTGAGAACAAGAAAAAAATTAGCCTCTGCCAAATTCCAGAGATATCACAGAACTTAAAGGAGTACGCACTTCAACCATCAGAAATTGTTTACAGGCAAGGGCTATGTATATAGCACCAATAGTATTCCGTGTGGCCACTTTACAGATCAGTGCTGAGATCACGTATGTGGTCTGTTAATGTGGTCTTCAGTGGGAGGAAACTGGAGATAGAATTTTTATTTTTTCAATGAAGGTCCTCAGCTCTAGCATTTGCTTCTTCCCTGACAGGCAAGCCTAAGTAGGCTGACATTCAAGGAGTACCACAAAGCCTGTTGTCTTGGGCATTTCTGGCAGAGAGAACACAGGATCTCTTTGTTGAGATTGGGAATGCACCCCTCAATAACTGGATTATCCTACCTTTTATAGCTGAGGCAGTGACCATCTTCCAAATGACAGTCAGGAAACCCTGACTGAACTTCAGAATGACAGGACAATGGACATTCAACTTGGGGGGGGGGAAGTCTTTGCGGGATTTTTGGTTGAAAATTGGCTCAGAATATCCAGCTTTATCAAAGTGTGCGAGCAAACCTGTTTTACTGTTTGGCTCATTTTATTTGTGTGAGATCAGGTTCTCTGCGCTGGCTGTGCTAAAGACAAAGCACCATTCGAGACTGGAAGTGGAGGTCAATCTCAAAGTATCGGTTTCAAAAATCTCCCCACAAATTGATAAATTGCCTGCAGAGAAGCAGGCACATCCTTCATACTAACTGATAAGTATCTATGTATTTGAAGCTTATAGGTGTAGATAATTTAATTAATGGTGTAGTACCCATACTATACAAACGGTTCCAGCACCCCTGTTTGCATGTGTCTATTTTTGTTTGGGGGACGGGGGAGAGGAGGCACAGCCAAAACAGGGGGCTCAGCTCAAAAGATTTGAAAACCTCTGACTTAAAGGTATGCTGAACAGGAGGATAATTACTCTTGTGGGAATTCTGCACCACTGTATGTACATAATTAATCTGTGCATATTTTTAAGTTATGGGGCAGAAAAAAGTTTCTGCCAGAAAGTTGCTGCAGTTCCACCTTTGCCCACCAGATAGAACAAAACAGCAGCTTCTGGCCAGCTAGGGAATAGAAAGAGTCTGCCTTCTTCACAATGCCTATTGGGCCAGGTCAGGAGACAGAGTCTATGAGAAGACAGACAGCGTGGGGCTGGGGGGTCAGACAGAGGTGCATAAGCGCTAGTGGGAGAGGACAGACTGGGTCAGGAACTAAATGAGAATGAAGGCACAGGGCCACAGGGGGTAAGGAGATGCAGAGCCACATGGTGACAGGAAGGGGCTGCGGGGCCACATAGGGATGGGGGTGGCTGAGTGAGGCACAGAGAAACATGGAGAAGGGGGGGGGGGGGGATGCAGGGTCACATGTGGATGGGGGGAGGGGATGTCTGAGTATGGGTGAAGGGACACATGGACAGGGCTGCAAGGACACATAGGGACGGGACAGATGTGCCTGACTGAAGGGAAGGCTGGGGTCAGCCAAGGTCTCCATGAGGGAATCTCCCTAACAATCTCTTCCCCCCCCCAAAAAAAACCCTGTTCCATACTTTTCCCACCCATACCCAACAACCTCCAAGTTCACATCCACGCTCCCTCCCAGCAATTACTTCCCTCTCCCTCAGCTCCTCCATTACCCCTGACTCCCCGAAGCTTTGCACTCCTTTTGAGGGGAATGGGAAATATGGTTCTGTATTGTTGTTTAAATGAATTATTACTCCGTTCATATTAATATGCCTAGTTAGGAATCTATTTGTCAAAAACCATTTCCTGAATCTTTTTTGTTTTCTGTATTGTTACAGACATACTTGCTGACAGGTATTTTGAAGTACATGACCAAAAATAATTGAAACTGGTGTGATTAGACTGTGTTATCTTGACAAATAAAGTATGTAGAATTTGAAAATATTGTGCACAGAATATTTAATTTTTTGTCACAGGAGAAAGAATTTCACCCTATATGCATACCTTGCTAATTCACACTGACCAGGTCATTTCACATTACTGAAAATTGCATGTCAGTGAGTAGGTGGACAAAAAAGGCAGAGAATGCAACAAAAGTATTTTATTCACTTATTTTAAAAGATATAGTTCAGTTTGTGTTGGTTGTACCATAATGGAGCATAGTAAGTGTACCTAGTATAGCTTGTAATAATAATTACTACTTAACAAAAACACATCAGTGCAGAACTCTGCCATTTAAATGACATCAGAGAAACAGGAATAGGCAGCAATTTTGGTGCTAATTATGAATGTGTATGTTCCCAAAGTTCTACTGAATGTACAGAGATTTAAGGAGGATCAGTGCATCCTGGAGACAAAAATCTGGCCTTTGACACGTTACAGAACTGTGTCTATAAGAAACAAGTTAGTATTGAACGTTTACAAACTACAAGTGAGCGTATTAATTTTGTATCAACTGTATGCAGTTAACTTTTTCTGAATAGCTAGGTTCACCAGCTCTTTTCAGAGAGTTAAAGTAAATATTTAAAAAATAGTCATGCTTTGTTTATAGAAGTAAAAATACACTGTCCCCCAGAATTTCTGCAAATATAAAACAAGCTCATAAACTGTAAATGGATTTGCTTACTTGTTATCAGACTTTTTGTAACTTGTCTATTTTCAGATTGTAAAAAGTGGCTTTGGAACCTTAACTGCTTGCCAGATTTTATCTACTTTAGAAGTTTTACATATGATTAAATTAAGTTCTTTCCAGGTTTGGATGCTCTGAAATCAATGAGTGTCTTGTTTTCAATGGGTGAAAGCTCAAGACCCTTCAAATACTTGGTTTTGTTGGGGTTTTGTTGGGGTTTTGAGTGCAGCAGTTTGTTGTTTAGATATGTTTTAAACCTAGAATTAAGAGGAAATAAAGCAATCATTATCCACAGCATGTGTTCTGATGGCTGTCAGCAGTTACTTAACCCTATTCCCATAAATTTCTAGCAAAAGATGAATAAGGTTATTATAGTTTGGGGTATTATATTCATTTAAGTTGTTAGTTCATATCACAGCATGAAAAGAGATTTATACATGATGTTTTCCTATTTGAGTCTGTTACAACACAATTGCTTCTCTCATCAAATCTAAGGCCCCATATGGTGCATGGCTTTACTTAAACGAGTAGCTTATAATTTTGGTGTGATTGTTCATGTGAATAACAGTTATATCTTTTCATGTTTTGAAGATCAGGACTTTAATATGTAGCCTTATGAGGGCATCTAGCTGTCTTCCTCTTGAGCTGTTGCTAAAACATTCTATCCTCTGCATTATGGATATAAATATAGGTGTAAAGTCCATTTTATAAATGTAAGTACAGTATCCAATTCAACACATTATAGATATAGGCTAGAATTCAGTAGATATTTGCACATGTATGTAACTTTACTCACTGGACTACTGAAAGCAAAATTAAGCATATATGAAGGGTTTCCAGGATTTCAAGGTGATTGTAAAGCTCCATTTTATGAAAAAAGAGAGCATCTTAAACCTTTTCTCACCACTTTTTTTTTTTTTTTTTTTAAAGAATGATCAGAGATTCCTTTTTCATACTAGGGACAAGGACAAGACTTACTGATGTCAGCCTCAAAATTCAATGTCATTTGAGACCTTTACCTCAAATCCTTACTTTTAAGATTCTGCATAGCAAGAACAAACAACAAAAAGCAAATAACTATTCAGTCTTAGGCTTTGTGATTAAACCCCCCCCCAATAATTATTTAGGGTTAAAAAATGCATTAGTGTCGCAATAAGTAGTCCACAAAAGCTGCATGTATTGCAGGGGGGCAAGACATTTCTTCAGAATGCTACTGTACTTAAGTAGATAAAGTGATATTAAAAAACTGCAAACATCACCTAACAAACCAGAATAAAATGCCCCACTTGTTCTCTGTAATCTGAACAAAACACACATCAATTACTCCACAAAGCATTAGTGTGGGACTCCCTGGCATGATGTGTTCCAACACAATTAAAATCACTGCTGTAGAACAGGGTTAAAGGAGACAGAATGAGGAACAAAATATAGATAGAGGAGGTAGCCATATTATGCTGCACTGTATATAGGCATCAGGTCTTAACCCTTGTGACTGAAACATTTGGAGCTTGTGGTATATAAGGACCAAATGGGTAAGGCAGACAAGATTGTTCTAACACTAGGGAAGCAGGTGATACGGAAAATTACATACAGATCATGAGCCACTCAGCAGGCAAACAAGTATTCGGGAACTCCAGAGGCTATAACCCTTAGGGCCAAACGTACCTGGATACACATTTGGTGCACGGGAGGGCTATCCACATACCCTACTCTTTATACTCCAGAGCTATAGTGACACATGAGCTACAGTTATCTGGCTGGCTCAGGCCCACCTATAGTGATGCACAAGGCAGGCAGGTTAACTCCCCAGCTCTGGATCCTTTCCACATCCTCTAGCCCCATGGTTTTCCACCTGCCCGTCGCAGATTGGGGGGGGGGGGGCAGACCATGTCGAAGCTCCCCAAAGGGGGGCGGGCTGATATTGGGTAGGCGTTTGCAACTGAACAAAGGTTGGAAACCCCCCCCCCCCCCTATGGCTCGGAAGAGTCACACCCACCCCGGGAGGTGGGAGCTCTCCAGCTGCACCCCCGCTGAAGACAGCAATAAGCCGAGGGCCGGGGCTGGCTCAGCGCCCCCCCCCCCCATAGCGGTAGGGTCCCTCCCGCATGCCCTGGTCGCCGGAGAGCAGCCGGCAGGACCCGCGGGCTCAGCCCAACGCCCGGGGCGCCCAGCTGGGGAGGGGGAGCCCCAAGACCGGCTCGAAGGAGGCGTTTGCAGGCGCCGCTCCCGCCAGCCCCTCCCCGGCTGGCCCCAGGCAGAGGCGAGGGAAGCAGCGGGGCCGGGGCCGGGCATCTCACCTGCCAGGCGCTCGGGCTGTCCCCGGGCTTCTGCGGCGAGGGCGGCGGCTTCTCCAGGGAACCGCTGGGCTCCGGCTCCCGGGAGCAGCCTCTCCGCAGCCAGCCGCGCGCCCCGCCCGCTGCTTGCTCCGCGCCGCCGGCCCCCGGAGCCGGAGGCAGGGCCAGGCGGGTGGCGGGGGGGGCGGGGCTCGCTGGGGGCCGCCGCAGTCGCTGCTGTGCGGCAGCTGGCGGAGGGCGGGATGGGGCCAGGCTGGGGCTAGACGCAGAGGGCCGAGCCTAGGGTGACCAGACAGCAAGTGTGAGAAATCAGGACAGGGTGTGTGTGGGGGGGGGGGGGGGGGGTCATAGGAGCCTAGAGAAGAAAAAGACCCCAAGATCGGGACTGTCCCTATAGACTCGGGACATCTGGTCACCCTAGCCTTGCCCCAGGCAGGTCTCTTGCATGGCTTCGGGTGAGGGGGCAAATGACAAGAGCTCCGCATGCCCCCGGTTCCTCCCCTCCCTCCCCTCCGGCCTGGGGCTGCTTGGTGCACATGCTGGAGGTGACAATTGGGCCGGCCACGGTTGGCCCAAGCACCATCCACACGCACAAGCCCAGCAGAGGATGGCTGCTGTCTCCTTCCTCCCTCTGCGGCCAGGACCCTCGCTCTGCACGGCCAGGAGCCTGCCTCAATCCTGTCCATCCGCCTCCTGCCTAGAAAGAGTGGTGCCAAACCTAGAAGGGAAGAAGCAAGGAAAGGTGGAGGGGAGGTCAGGGCTGGAGGGTTAGGATGAACAGAGAACATCAAAGGCCCGAGTCTTCAGAGGAGGAGTAGGGACAAGTACGGATGGGGGGAAGATCCGAAGGGACTGGCGGAGTTGGAGGAGCAGCATAGGGCATGGGAAACATCAAAGGACTAGTCTGACAATAGGGAAGCAGAGAATCAGTTTATTGAATCTTGTGTGAAAAGAAAAATCTGAAAACTGATATTCATTATTTCTGGAACTGTGCACTCTAGAATTCACTGTCTCTCAGCACCCAGGTCACACTAAGAAGTTAAAATTCGGATGATTTAAGGAATTTTTGCGAGGTAAGCGTAGCTTTGGACATTGCTTCCATGAATTACTGCTATCCACCCCGATGGTCCATGTGAAATGAATGTACCATGCCCATGCTGGTTCCAAGTGAGCAAATGTCCACATCACAGGAAATGCCATCGCAATTTGCGCCCTCTTTGGGAGTCTCAATGGCAAGGAAAAAGACCAAATGGGGATTTTAATTGAATTATTCGTTCACCCAGAGAGGTGGATCTTCCAGAACAGAGTTGAGCCACATTGGCAAACCAGATAACTGTACCTCGATATGAGCTACTTAACCGTTTACTTTGTTGTTACATGTTTAAGATTAGCAGCCATGCTAGTCTGTATCCGTAAATAAGACAACGAAGACTTGTGGCACCTTAGAGACTAACAGTTTAGTTAGTCTCTAAGGTGCCACAAGTCTTCATCATCTTATTTACTTTGTTGTTAGACTCTCCAGTTATAACGTATAGAACATACATAGCGCTTTAATGGTTCTTTTCTATTGACATCTGTAGCTAGATCTGTGCAAAGCAGCATGGTTGAGTGGTTGAAGCAAGGTACCAGGAGTTATGAGAACTAGCATCTATTCCAAAGTTTGTCCCAAGCTTTGAGCAAGTCATGTAACCTCTCTGTAATTCAGTTACTTCATATGTAATCTGTGGGGGATTTTATGGGGTTAGTAAGGCTTTTTGAGATCTTCAGATGAAAAGTGCTCCATTATTATAAGGTTAACACTGTACAGATAATCTGTTTATCAATTTGTCTTCATTAAAATGTCATTAAAATGTATGGACATACAAAAACATTTTTAGTATTGCTTGTCAGAGCTGAGAGGTGAAAGGAAGAAGAAGATGAGAAAGGATACCTTTATTTAGAGGGGGGAAACTGAAAAGCACAAAAGGCCTTTCATCTGTGAAAGGAAAAGGGCAAAAGACAGATATGTCAACAATCAGCTGTCTCCTTATTCGGACCCCTCTCTTCCCCTCCTTTGAATCAGAGCAGTCCCTGTGTTAGTTAATGTCCATTACACCTTTGGCATTTAGGGCATCCCCTCTGTAACAAGCAACAGTAGTTGAAGGTCTACTTCAAAAACAAAAAAATAGCACTGATTTATTTGATTCATTATCACCGATAGTAAGTCAGAGAGGGTGACCGTGTGTGCAGGCTGAGGGGTTAGGTATCTCCTGCTTTGCACAAATCCATGAAGAGAAAGAAAAGGGTGTTAATGTAAGAAATGATCAGGTTAGTCTAATGTTTGAAATGACATCCAAAAATATCTAAGGTGCATACTTCATGTAACTCTTTGAAGCTGTTGCTGACTGATTATCTGATGGGTCCAAGAGAAAAGCAAAACAAAAAGCCATAACATAGTTTTGCCAAATTGTGCAAATATTGAAGAGAAGAAAAAAGTTGGTCATAAGATGAGGTTAGTTTTTAGCATTATGTGGGGGGAAAGCATGGTGGCTTAAGTGCTGAAGTACATAGGATATTGGCTCTCTGGTTTATGAACTTGCCAATGAGTAAAGCATTCAAAATGACAACAAAATACAGCAGAAACCATCTTGCAAACTACACAGAAAATAAAAGCAGGCCAAGAGATTTGATAAGTGCTCGCAGTCCTTTCGCTTATAAAAGCCAACTTTATCCAGACGCTAACATGAACTTGAAAATGTATGGGAATATATAAATTTCCTAATTCAAATGGTAGAATGTTAGATGTGGTGCATTGTCCACATTTTCCAATGCAGTCTTGGTTTTATGTGTGAGGATCCAAATCAGGCAGATGCAATAAGCCGGGTCTTCAGCTGGTGTAAATCAGCACAGTTCTGTTGACTCCAGAATTGCACGAGAATGCAGAACAGAACTGAGGGAATGCACTACAACCCTGCCAATTTATACATGCTGAGGATCCAGCTCACCATTTGTGAAAATTAGAAATATCCTGGTGAATATTCCTGAGAACTGCTGCTGAATACACCAGTATAGACTGAAATAAAATATACTGTCGTTAAATGCAGAAGAATCCTATGCAGATTTTCATTGTCCATATCCTTATGTCTACTAACAGTTCAGATGCCTCAGGATTGAAATTGTGTTCATGAAACTAGAAGGTTGAGAAAATATGTAATGCTTTTGCTAAGGCTTCTGAGATTTGGCTTTTTTTTTTCTACTGAAAAATGCACCAATGTATATATATTTTCTAAATGCATGTATAGCTACCAGACCCCATTTTGCAGGTAGTTTTTTTATTTAGTCAAACCATTACTTCAGTCCCAATCTGCTCTCGAGTGGAATACTGATTCAAAGTAGAAAAAGCTGATGACCTGGTATGACACAAACAGTTTGATGGCTTTAACGGACAATAAGCCTCTGCCACTAAGTCTGTTCTGTAAGCTGTATGAATTCAGTTTATAGTGCAGTATATCATATTTCCAAAAGTGCTGAACAGATGTAGGGCAACACTGAGTACCTTTGAAAAGTCCACTCTACATGTCTATAGGATGATCAATAGTGCCACAGATTAACAAACTCAGTTGATCTTGTATGTCAGGCCTGGAGACAAAAAGAAGAGAGTCGCCTGTATTTGCTTTTGACTTAATCTTTGTGTGGTTGGATCAGAAAGTTATGGTTACATTTCTCACACCTGTCATGGGCTCAAACATACAGGCTGGCAGGTGTGGTCTTTCAAATCAGATATTAGACTAAGATGGTACCTGCTGTGTTTGGTTGTTTATTCAGAATGGTAAAAATGGGAGCTAACCCTAGCTGTAGTCCCTTTATCCAGTTATACCCCTGAAGAATAAAAAAATTAAATGCAAACAGCTGCAACTGCATGTAAGATGTGATTGTATGCACAATAGCGGGCTTAGATGCCAGGTTCTTACTCATGCACCATAGGAATGTGATTCATTTCCCTATGATATAAAGTGACATAATAGAATACACAACTGCTCAGCCAGTGTCATTGTGAAAAGCAGGCCACAAAGACTGCATAAATGATTCCAGTGCAGTGACCGTAATTGTCATAGCATACCAGACACACAACATTGCAGCTAGGGTGACCCAATTTTATAGGGACAGTCCCGATTTTGGGGTCTTTTTCTTATATGGACTCCTATTATCCCAATTTTTCACATTTGCTGTCTGGTCACCCTAATTGCAGCACATAACCAAGCTTCTCCATCTTCTGTTCTATTTCTTAAAGAAGGCCTTTCATTCCAGGGAAAGCATATCTATTGCTTAATTTTCATAATCTTCCTTGCCAGTTTTTCAGGCAAAGTTGTAAAGCTATTCCTGTGACATCATATTTATTTATACAACAATAAACACCGATGTCACAAATGAGGTTTATTCCTGTCGGATAAGACAAAGAATGTAGATTGTAAACTGTGCAGAGCAGAGACTTTCTCTTACTGTGTGTTTCTATAGGGTGTGCTACTTGGGGCCTAGTACATTTAATAATAGTGAAATAGGCTGTGAGGAGGAAAGCTGAAATCCAGATTGAAGTGGCCATAATAATAACAAAGGGAATACAGAAAATACCTGGAGATGAGCTTTCATTTTTTTAAAATTCACAATATGCCTTGGATATACTGGTAAGGCTGCATGAATGGTTGCTAATATGAAGTTCCCTTTACTGAAATGCTTGCAGCAGAGCCAGTGACTGTAACTGATATTTCATTTCCATCTGCAATAAATACACCATAGCCTGGGTGGTATATTTTAATGTACTGTACATCCTAAATAGTAGTGGGTTTTTGATAAGTCATGTTTAAATATGGAACGTAGAGTTTCCCTTTGCTTGTTTATAAAAACGTAGCCATGCTAGGAGCTAAAAGGTTCATCACAGCTCGTGTATCAAGGAATACTGTGGTGAAAGTCCCGGTATTATATGGATCATGCAGATAATTCTTTAAAATGACTGGATGACATGAAACAGCCTTATAATCTAATACTAGTTTGTCATGTCTCAATAATCTGTACATAAATTGCTGTGAAGGCAAATCACAGTGCATATAGCTAAAAAGATCAGAGTATAATAAGATGGACAGAAAACACCACTATGTGATTTATCAGCCATCTGGCACAATCCAAGCAGCATTCATTCATGGGAGGTTCTAATTTTCTGATTAGTTACCTCAGCAACAGGTCTTCAGAGTATGCTTTAAAGCAGGGGTTGACAAACGTTTTTGGTCCGAGGGCCACACTGTGGTTCAAAATTGTGCAGAGGGTCAGGTAGAGAAAGCCCTGGCCCCTATCCGACCCCCACCTCCTGACTGTCCCCCTCAGAATCCCTGACCCATCCAAACTCCCCCTTCCTTGTCCCCTGATTGCCCCCTCCGGAGAACCCCCCACTCTAACTGCCCCCCCCCCCCGCGGACTCCACTCCCTATCTAACCCCCCTACTCTCTGTTCCCTGACTGTCCCCTCCCAAGACCCCCCAACCCTAACCACCACTACCCCGGGACCCCACCACCTAATCCCCCTTCCCCAGGACGGGAGCACAGGACTCCGCGGTTTGCTGCGCTTGACCTGGCCCCCAGCTCGGGAGTGCGGGGCCACGCGACTTGCTGCACTTGGTCCAGCCCCTCGGCTGGGAGCACAGGACCCTGCAGCTTGCTGCGCTTGACCTGGCCCCCAGCTCAGGGGCGCGGTGCCCCGCGGCTTGCCACACTCGTCCTGACACCCAAGTCTGGGAGTGTGGGGCCACTGGCTCCGCCCCTCCTCCCCCAGCCTGAGCTCATCAGCCGCATAAAAATGGCCGGCGGGCCACATGTGGCCTGTGGGCTGTAGTTTGCCCACCCCTGCTTTAAAGTTGCCCATGTCAGGACCCATTTGACTACACAGTACACCAGATGCACTGTTGGCTCCCAAAGATGACATTCTTCCCAGTTTACTTTTTTGTTTGCACCAACTCTTCCATTATACAATTAATGTGCTTTTCAGGGGATTTGGAACTTGAATGTGTGTTTTAAAAAGTGGCATATAAAGTCTTAGCTCAAAAGTGAAAAAAATTATTACTATAATTAAGACATTTCCAGGTTATCATGATACAGAAATTAGTAGGTGCTGGCTGGTTTTAAGGGGCCTTCATATAACTCAGAAATATTTTAAATCTAAAACAAAACAGTCATAGTTTGATCTAAGCACTATTGGTATGATGGAAAAAATATAAATTAAAAATAGCCAAGACTGATTCTTCCTCTCAAAGACATAAATTTCTGCATACTCTCAATTATCCAGGATTGGGTTAACCAGGTTGTGGATTAACCAGAATGTAAAAAAACAACAACAACAACGTAATTCGCAAGGCGGGCTCTGGATTTGTTGCTGCCCCAAGCGCACACACAAAAACCCCTCACCACCAGGACGCAGGGCAGCCAGTGAACCACGCTCTCTCCCCCTGGCACAGGGTGGCTGGTGAACCAACCTTCCCACCCCCACATTTCCTATGGATGGTGATTATCCAGGATTTTATTAACCAGGATTAATATTTTCCCTATCATCCTGGATAATCGAGAGTCTATTGTATTCTTTTTTTTTCCTTGTATAGATTTATGGAAATCAGAAAATGTCCAAAGGCTACATCAATGGCCTTCATATGTTTCACAGCATACAACCAGTGAAAAATTGGTTACTAGACAGAGGAAGATCAACACTTTTCAAAAAGTTTGGAATCCTTGGCAGCCTTTGTATATTATTCCCTAGTATAGTTGTATTGATACAGAAATGTCAAAAATAAAATAGCCATGGTAATGAGATTTAACTACTACTGGGCATGTACAGCAGCTAAAAGACACTGAGCGGTTTAGATGGTTGGTAATGGATGTTGTATGGAGTTGCTTAACCCTAAGTCATTGAGTCAAGTTTAGCCCAGGTTAGTAGTGACTGAATGGTGCTGACAACTGGCAGAACACGAAGGACGAAGTCCTGTCCCCACTGAGGTCAATATGAGTTCTGACCATTTCTCCTCTATGTATGGAGTATGCACCTGTAGAAGGCCACAAAAACTGCATTGACCATTAACAAGTTTTGTCCTGGAACTGCCCTGGGTTTTGGGCTGGGGAAGGATCATTTCCAGAAGTGGTGTCATGGAATTCCTCCACTTAAAGGCAGAACTACTAGTCCTGCCTTAATAAGCGATGAAGCATCCTGGTCAGACTCCATGAAGGCAAAATCCAGCAGTATAGCCTTTACTATTAGTATTATCATAGTATTACTATTTTTTCTGCTAACTGTAGTCACATTGATTCTTTCATCAGAGGTTTACATTGTGTCACTAATGGTTTTTTGTTTTTAAACAATGAAAATGTGTCTATCCCCCCAAGGGTTAGAGACCAGCTCTAAACTACGCTGCTTGCTCCCAGATATAGGGGAAGCTATGTATAAAAATAATGGGTATTATTACCTTGTTCATTTGTTCAGGGTATGAGGCAGAGGGAGAATCATCAGCAGTTTTTGAGGAAATCAATTCAGTGGTAGTGAAATGAAAGAGGAAATCAAAGTGACTGGGGTGACTGTAATCATTCAATCTTAATAGCAGATGAGGAATCAATTATCCTTTCTGTGATATTTAATCTCCTTTAAAGAGGCCTGACACAGATTAGAAAAATAAGAGCCCCGTATCTGATGTGGAGAGGACCAACGAGTGGTACTTGACATCAACCTCAGACTTTTGTCCAATATGGAGGAAAAACAATAAAACCCAGTTTAGGGCAATCCTGACTAGAATATGTGGGGGGGGGGGGGGGAGAGAGGGTAAGTGCTCAAAAGCAAAATCCTAGTGATCTAAAAAAGTTCCTTTTGTTTACCCTTTACCAAACAATGACACAAGTGTGGTTGAAGAGGGCTGAAGTAAAAGGGGGAAACAACCACCATGAAATCTTTAAGCAGACAAACAAATGTTGTCATCGCTTAAAGACCATATTAATGTAGTAGGAAGAGGAGATCTCGTATGGTGTGGCCCATATGTAAAAGCTCTGCAGCTGGCCAGTGGAGAATTTCCTCTAGTACAGACACTGCATATGGTCCTCTACATTGCCCCAGCCCTTCTCCCTAGTAAGATCCAGCACAGGGATCAGCCAGAAATAGGATTGGGAGATGAGGGGGGCATGTCAAGGAAATCTCAATAGTGATCAGGAAATTCCATGAGACCAGCTTTCCCGGGGAGATTTTTGGCACTGAGAATTGAAAGCTCACAAGCACCGCTAGTCTCACCAGATTCTAGCTGCAGCTAAGCCAGAAAACAAGTCAATTCCAGTTGTGAAACAACCTAAAATCAAAGTCATTGTTCAGGGTAGGATTCTTATCTGAACCCCCTACATACCTGAAAGGATCATAATCAAGGTTCTTGTTTCACCAGTCTCAGGTTTTCATGCTGGTCTGACTTTAAGGGGACATTGTAAATAACAAGCAGGCAGCATTATTTCCCATAAACAAACTTGTTTCTTTTAGCGCTTGGCTGAACAAGAAGTAGGACTGAGTGGGCTTGTAGGCTCTAAGCTTTTGCATTGTTTTGTTTTTGAGTGTAGTTATGTAACAAAAAAGTCTAGATATATAAGTTGCATTTCATGATAGAGATTGTACTACACTTCTTGTAGGAGATGAATTGAAAAATACTAGTTCTTATTTTTACAGTGCAAATATTTAATAAAAAATATAAAGTGAACACTGTACACTTTGTATTCTGTGTTCCAATAGAAATAAATATATTGGAAAATGTAGAAAAATAGGAACATATTTAATAAATTTCAATTGGTATTCTATTAACAGTGTGATTAATCACCATTTAATTGTGATTAATTTTTTTGAGTTAATTGCATGAGTTAACTGTGATTAACTGGCAGCCCTAAAAATTAATTTAGTCAAAAACCCAATTTCTGTGGAAAAAACAGTTTTGATGGAAATTTTTTGAGCAGCTCTAACAGGCAGCTTTTGCAAAGCCACTGTTGCTTTACTCACTGTTACAATAGGAGACTTCCAGCAGGGAGGATCTTAGTTCATTGAGTTTTCGTGTCTCAATTCCTCCTAGGTCTATCTGGCAGCCATCTAGGGCACCTCTGCTCCCACTTCGGAGCATGATTCTTTAAAGTGAAAATAACCAAATCTTTGGTATAGCAGTAAACCTGCAAATCTGGAATGGGCTATAAAATGTGCACAATTCTGAGAGCTAAGAGAGCAGTATTACCAACTCCAAGTGTTAAAAAAGTCACAAGTCAGGCCTAAAAACAACAAAGGTCTAAATAATGAGTAATAATAAAGTGGGGAGGGGATACCTTCTGAATTCTGAGTATTTAAGATTCACATTTTCAAGCTTTTCTCCACAACAAATTTTTAAATGAAAACATGCTGCCATAATCTTACCATCACCACACCAAATATTAGGAGACTCCTCTGAAAGCCATAGGGATTGGTAATTACAGGCATGTTGCTAAAAAGTGAAATTTTAAAAGCTAGTGCTGTGGAGGTGAAGGTGAAGAAAGCTTCTTTTCCATCATGGTGTCTGCAAACGGCATAGCAGCAAAGTTCCTCTGACAGGTGTTTTTGAGCACTACTGTTTTTATAAAGTCTTCTCAAAGTGCCTTCAGGTACGGTATCCATATCTGTACTTCTCCCTACATTCAGAGGAGTCTGGTTGACTTGTTGATTGTTTATTCATAGTTAGTACTATCATCTTTTTCTTGTATTGTAAAACCATTCTCTGGGCATACAAATCCCTATATTCCTCAGGCAGTTCCTCCGGTGTTTTCAAAGCTCTTTCCAAAAGCTATTAATAGGCTGGTAAATCTGCATTGCCTCTGCTTGGAGACAGAGCTGATTAGAGATGATTAAATAAAGGTGAATCAGACCAGCTTCTTCAGTAGTAGCAGAACTCTGTCTGAAAGGGCCAGGTGTAATGATCTCTTACTGAATTTCAGACAAAAAGAACAAGGAGTACTTGTGACATCTTAGAGACTAACAAATTTATTTGGGCATAAGCTTTCGTGGGCTAAAATCCACTTCATCAGCTGCATGGAGAGGAAAATACAGTGGGAAGATATAGATATATAGACACACTCACACACACAGAGCGCGAACATGAAAAGATGGGTGTTGCCATACCAGCTCTAACTAAACTAATCAATTCAGGTGGACTATTATCAGAGTGTTGTACTTGCTAAATTTCTGAAGGGGCTTGGACACTTTAAACTTGTAATCTGGATTAATGTCCCAAATAGCTGGTTCCATTTTATTTAATTCTTATCTCAGATTTTTATAGGTGCGTCTACAGCATGATAAATTGATTTTACCACATTTTGTAATTTATAGCTTGACTTTTTTTTAAAGACAGCTAAGTGTGGAGAACTGTAATGACATTCTGCTAATTTTTTTTTAAACCTGCTGTCCTCCCAACCAGAGGTGGCATATAGCAATTCTTACTAATGTTACTAAGTAGGGTTGTAAAGATTAGTCAATTACCAAGCTTTCTGTTGTTTCAATAATTTTTGTTAAAATGTAGCCACGAATATACAAAGCAAGACTTTTTCATTCCATTCTGGGCACCTTAGTGATTTTTGTTACTCATTGTCTTCCTCAAAATGTCAAAAAGGAACTGTAGGCAACTCAGAGGGGAACCATAAAAATATCTCTAAGAATTATTGGGGGTAGAGAAAAGGAAGAAGTAAAGGACATAAACATTGTGAAAAGAGGAGCATTAGATTAGCTGAGGAGTCAGAACAGATGCTCAATTTATTCAATTAAAAATCTAAGCTGGTATCAGGAAAATATTTGCTAGCAGTGAAACCTGTTAGACCTGTTAGTGAGATCTAATAGGCTCCCAAAGGAAGTGGCATTGTTTCAGATATTTAAAACTCCCAAATGGATAGAAGATATACAGTAGGGAGCAATTTTGGTCCAGGAAGGAAAGAAATAAACAAGATGATTCACTCGCTCTCTTCTTTTAATAATTCTTCAGATATAATCATGCCTCTAGCTTCACTAAACGTTAATTCCAGTAACTGAGCCTTAGACTATAGCTTTCTACTATTTAGTGTAGTAAAAGTAACATTAGGCTGGAGTTTGGGTGAAATCTTGATGAAGCTGGTGGACATCATAGCTGCCAGGATAAATATAAAAAGCTATTAAGTTCCCTCATGGAATAAAATAATAGATGACAGGGGCCACTTCTGAAAACACAGACACATGCAAGGAGCTGAGCTGTGTGGCAGAGTGCAAATGCAGGAGGACTAGGTATTAATTTGGAAGAGCTGTATGCGAGAGAAACATCTAGAAATTCCACCAGGCAGACAGAGAAGGCAGCAAGGAAGCCCTAGAAACAGCCAGAGAAACACTTATTCCATGAGCCTAAAACAGGGGGTGGGCAAACTTTTTGGCTTGAGGGCCACATTGTGATTAAAAATTGTGCAGAGGGCCGGGTAGGGTTGGCGGTGCTGTCCCAAACAGCCTGACCTCGCCCCTTATCCAACCTCAACCCACTTCACACCCCCTAACTGCCCCCCTCAGAACTCCTGACTCAAACCCCCTCCCCTGCTCCTTGTCCCGATTGCCCCCTCCGGAGACCCCCCCATTCTAACTGATGCCCCAGAACCCTACCCCGTAAGCCCCTCTGTTCTTTGTTCCCTGACTGCCCTCTCCCGAGATTCCCCCACCCTAACCACCACCCATGGGACTTCAACCCTATCTAAGCCCCCCTGCTTTGTTCCCTGACTACACCCTCCAAAGACCTGCAGCACGCTGGCCAGCCCTTCAGCCGAGAGCAAGCTTGCGGGCTGGATAAAAATGGCTGGCGGGCCACATGTGGCCAGCGGGCCATAGCTTGCTCACCCCTGGCCTAAGAGAAATCTAAGAGTTCTTTTGGGTGGAATGCTGGCCAGAAAGAGGCTTGGAAAGGGGCTTTGGGGGAGCGCAGAGGGAAACACAAACAAACAAGCTGTTGTGTTCAGGGAAACAGGGTTTTATTTACATACTTTGTAAATAAATTGAGTTGGATTAAAGAAATTCCTGACTCCGTCATCAGTTTCTCCTCCAAATGGACACAACCTTCAAGGCCTCAAATAATGGCTAACCACTCAGATCAAAACGTGTAAACAGTAATCTTACATAGAATTGCACCATCATAAGGAAAGACAGCAAGAAAGTTTTAAAAACAATTTCAGTATATAAGCAGCACTCCCAAAGCCTTGACAAAAGCTGCCTTGTTCTAAAACATAGCAAATCTAAAATTTACATATAAAATGGGCTTTTAGGGCTGATCCTGTTCTCATTGCCTTCAATGTGTGCAGAATTCAAGCTGTAATCATTATATGGCAGCTGTGAATGAGTACACTGTGGAGTGTCTTAAATAACCACAAAACAGTGAGGAAACTGTAGAAGGCACAGCAGGCTATACAACTGCAGAGAAGAGCCCCTGGACATTATAACATCACTAATGAGCAATCTCCAGCCCTTCAGCACAACATTTACAAACATTAAATGAGTTTCTTTCTGAGAGTACATAATACACACACAGCTCACTTGAAATTTCACCAGGTGCTGAACAGTTACGAATTCCCCCTCTTCCTTTAATGTTGGTTACATGGGCTGCCTCTTTATCACAGGCACAATGATCCTACTGGCAGGATAGCCTATGGATTAACTAGCAGGTGCCCTTCAGTGATACAGTCAGAATTATTTCTACCCACCAGGTCTCCGCATCTTGACAGAGATACACAAATGGTAAAACTGGTGAACGTGTTTCCTGAACCCACTTCTGACTTGGCAGTCTTGAGAGATTTGTTTCGAGTTCAGCTGAAGGATTGTTACAGCTACTTCAAACTAAGGAAGTCAAGCCAGATCTTCAGCTGCTGGGAGTCTCCATAGATACACTGATTTCAGCAGAACTATGCCAAGTTACACCAGCGGAGGACCTGGCCCCTGAAACTTTAATATTCTAGTGGTATATGTGTGTGTATATTTATATATTTACACATATTTGATAAGTTATTTCACTAGGAGTGTTTTTAAGAATCTAGAATCAGAGAGGTAGCCGTGTTAGTCTGGAATAGCAGCGGTAACAAAGAGTCCTGTGGCACCTTAAAGTCTAACTAAAGTATTGAAGCATAAGCTTTCGTGGGCTAATACCCACTTCGTCGGATGCAAGCAATCTTAAGAATCTAATCTTTAAGAATCTAATCAGTAATAGGAAAATTTCACAGCTTTCACCAATCTAGCACTTCCATTGAATGGGAGAGGTGCAATGCTTACATGAACCCTTTTTCCCCTGCCTGAGATGCAGTAACCAAAGACAACATGCTTGTCAGCTACTGCAGTAACATTCCAAAAGTAATACAGTAAACCCTCGATTTAACGGACCCCGATTTAATGGACTTCGGATGCAACGGACAAAATTTCCGATGCATCCGAAATCCGTTACTGGGGGCCGCCGGCTCCCGCCCCGGGGAGCCGGGCGGGAGCTGTCACTCCCCGCAGAGGTTGACAGCTCCCGCCCGGCTCCCCGCAGCGGGGGGGGGGGGGGGGGGTTGACAGTTCCCGCCAGGCTCCCCACAGCAGGGAGCCAGGCGGGAGCTGTCAACTCCCCCCCCACCACCTGGCTCCCTGCAGGGGGAGCCGGGCGGGGGGGGTTGACATTTCCCGCCGGGCTCCCCACAGCGGGGAGCCCGGCGGGAGCTGTCGACTCCCTCCCCCGACCCGGCTCCCTGCAGGGGGAGCCGGGCGGGGGGGGTTGACAGTTCCCGCCGGGCTCTCCGCAGCGGGGAGCCGGGCGGGTTTGTTTTTTTTTTTGACAGTTCCCGCCCGGCTCTCTGCTGCGGGGAGCCGGGCGGGCGAGTTGAAAGCTCCTGCCGGGCTCCCCACAGCGGGGAGCCCGGCGGGAACTGTCAAACCCCCCCCCCCGCCTGGCTCCCCCTGCAGGGAGCCGGATGGGGGGGGGAGTTGACAGCACCCGCCGGGCTCCCCGCTGTGGGGAGCCCGGCGGGAACTGTCAAACCCCCCCCGCCTGGCTCCCCCTGCAGGGAGCCGGATGGGGGGGGGAGTTGACAGCACCCGCCGGGCTCCCCGCTGTGGGGAGCCCGGCGGGAACTGTCAAACCCCCCCCGCCTGGCTCCCCCTGCAGGGAGCCGGGTGGGGGGGGGAGTTGACAGCACCCGCCGGGCTCCCCGCTGTGGGGAGCCCGGCGGGAACTGTCAACCTCTGCGGGGATCCGGGCGGGGAGTTGACAGTTCCCGCCGGGCTCCCCACAGTGGCTCCCCCGCTGTGGGGAGCCCGGCGGGAACTGTCAAAAAAACCCCCCCGCCTGGCTCCCCCTGCAGGGAGCCGGGGGGGGGGAGTTGACAGCACCCGCCAGGCTCCCCGCTGTGGGGAGCCCGGCGGGAACTGTCAAACCCCCCCCCTGCCTGGCTCCCCCTGCAGGGAGCCGGGTGGGGGGGGGGGAGTTGACAGCACCCGCCGGGCTCCCCGCTGTGGGGAGCCCGGCGGGAACTGTCAACCTCTGCGGGGATCCGGGCGGGGAGTTGACAGTTCCCGCCGGGCTCCCCACAGCGGGGAGCCCGGTGGGAGCTGTCAACTCCCCCCCCCACACCCGGCTCCCTGCAGGGGGAGCCGGTGGGGGGGGGGTTGACAGTTCCCGCCGGGCTCCCCACAGCGGGGAGCCCGGCGGGAGCTGTCAAACACCCCCACCCGCCCCGCAGCCGGGACCCGGGCGGGCAGGTTCACGGCTCCCGCCAGGGTCCCAGCAGCCGGGCTCCCGGACTAATTCGGGCAAGGGGGGTGTCCATTGTCAGCCGAAAGCCATTATTTAATAATTTTAAAAAATTATTAAATAACGGACTTTCGGCTTTAACGGACACCCCCTCGCCCGAATTAGTCCGTTAAATTGAGGTTTCACTGTATTAAAAAACATCTTGCTTATGGAAAAGAGGAAAGGAAACCAAGCATCAAAGTAATGGAAATATGCACCTTCATGCTAATTTATCTTCATCTGATGCCACATCTACCACAGACCCCATCCTCTTTCCCCCTCAAAGCAGTGAGTTGTATAACAGGATCTTTTCCCCTTAAGCACCCTCTTGTGCAGAATATTTTCTAAAGCAAAAAATGCTTAGTTCAGAGCAAACACCCCCTACTGCCACCTCCTCCCACCACCAGAAGATCAGATTCTGTTGCAAATTAATCGAGTCCTGAAAATCTGCAGATATCCACAGATTATTTTTGTGAATCGGATGGAGATACAAATGTTGTATCTGCACAGAGCACTACAAATTAACATATCTTAACTGACAGACTAGTGATTATGACTCCATTCCTGCACATGCTTAACTTTAAGAATGTGCTTAGTCTCACTGGCTTCAAGCCAGACTTCTGTGCGTAAAGCAGGATTGTGTCCCATATGGACTAGAAGTCACAAGGGGTGAATTCTCTCCATTGTTCCAGAAGAGCAATAGTTTGAAGCTTCAAAGGAAAGCAAGACTTACCGTATTTTTCGCCATATAAGACGCTCCGGCATATAAGACGCACCTAATTTTAAAGGAGGAAAATCTAGAAAAAAAAGATTCTGAACCCCCTCCGCCGAAAAGCCGCAGATTTTTTTAAAAGCGCCGACCCCCCCCCCCCTGCCGGCTGCACCCCTGCCCTAGTCCCCGCAGCTGCACCCCCCCCCGTCCCCGCCGCGCTGCCGGATCCACCTGCCCCCCCCCCCGGTCCCCGCCGCGCTGCCAGGTCCACCTACCTACCCCCCCCCCCGTCCCCGCCGCTGCAGGCAGGCTGCCGGGTCTGCCTACCCCCCCCGCCGTCTGCGCCGCCGCCCCTCCCCCCTCCCCGCCGCGGGCAGGCTGCCGGGAGCGCCCCCGGCAGCCCGCCCGCGGCGGGGAGGGGGGAACCGGGGCGCACGCGCGGTTGTTTTTTTTTTTTTTTTTGTGACCGCGGGCGGGTTGCCGGGAGCGCCCCGGTCCCCCCTCCCCTCTGCGGGGGGGCTGCCGGGAGCGCCCCAGCCCCAGTCGCCGCGAGTTGCGGTCGCAGGAGCCGTATAAGACGGTATATTATACGGTATATTCGCCGTATAAGACGCACCAACTCCCCCCCCCCCCCCCGTTTTGGGGAAGAAAAAGTGTGTCTTATACGGCGAAAAATACGGTATAGCTCCAGGGTGAGCTGCACCTGGGAGCTCTCCTGCAGCCCCTACACATGACAGACCTCTCTCTACCTCATTATTACCAAAGGCCAAATGTTCAAAAATTAGGAGTCAGGCTCACTAGAAATCATGATATTGGCTTTAAAATCCTGAGATTATGTAAAAATTACAGATTTGGTGTTCTTTTTATTTTCCTTCTGCTTTCTAAGTGTTTAGGGTGCACCAGGGTCATGTTTTGAAGCTTTTGCCACAGTCACAGGGGCTAGAAATTTACTTTTTCTTTAAGACTGAAATCATCACATATCCACTTGACTCTAGAAGCTGGGGCTTTAACGAAAACAAACAAAACAAACAAGACAATCATCAGAATGAGCAACATTGCTACCTGGAGTCTTCACAGAATGGAATTCAGTTCACCCCACTTTAGACTGGATCATAGGCTACAATATCCTGCATTTCCCATCATCCTACCATAGTTACAGGATGTATGGTACTTTATACCTTCAAGAGTGCACTCCTCAAATGACCAACTCTGTCATCTTCCCCTCTCCCTAGTGGAACCCTGTGGTTCTATCACCCTCTCCTGGAGTGACAGATCCAGTCTCCAACCGTAATTGGTACTCGCAAGCTTCCGGTAACCAGCAACTGAATGATTAAAGTGAGACTCTAAACAGCTCCCTCCAAACAGACAAATTGTCTGTTCACCCAAGAGCAAAGAAAAGGGTTAAACCTACAGAACTTCTACATGCTTAGGTCTTATTTGGAACTCTTAGCTGCCTCGGACATTCCACTGGGCCTGCGTCCCAGTCTGACTGCTCTTCATGAACAGCCCCATTCTAGTTAAGCCCCTTCCTTCTCTAAAGGAAGATTTTAACTGTTTAGTGCCCCTTTCATCTTGGAACCGGAGCCTTGGTGAACCAGGTGTGAAATTTTGCCTGGCCCCTGGAAGCAGCATCTTCCCAAATGATAGCTGTAAGAGTGGTACCCTGATCCCTGTGCTCCTGAGTACAGAGAAAAGGACTCTTGTATGCCAGACCAACTAAACTTTAACTGCTCCCCAGCTAAGTTAAGTCTTTCTCCCCAACACCCCCACTTTGCCAGCTGGGAAATTGGGGTTAGCCAATGCTGCCACCATTCGGGTGTACTTCCAATACCTTGGAGGGCCCCCCGAACTTCCCCACCCTCCGTCTCTCTACCTGAGAGCCAGACCCTCAGAGGCTGTTCCCTTCCCCCATCCCTCCCCTTCTCGTCTGAAGGTAGAAGGAGACAGACTCTGTTTCTTTGCTCCTACACAGAGCTGACCCGTTTACCTACTCCCTTCCCTTCTCTCTTCCCAGAGTGGAAGCAGAGAAAACCTTAAGGGAATAAACCAACCATTTTTTAACTAAAAGATTTAATAAAGAAAAGGGAATAAACAGCGATACATTGCACTGCACAATCTGGAGTTCTCTAACTCTCTTCTGAAAAGGAGAGAAACACCCCAAATAGGCACAGGCTTAAAAGAATCAAAAGGTTATACTCACAGTGCAGCTAATCAGGAATATAAGAAGGAAGTAGAGCCATCTTCATAGCTAAAAATGCTCCAGAACCCTTACCAAGCTACATTGGCAAGCCAAAACTAAAACTGAACTAACTAAACCCCTCCCTTCCTCCCTCATGATTGGGAGGCTCTTACGTCACTTGTTCTCAGATAACATTAACTCTATACAGGCAGAGTATCACTCTCCAGCCTTTTACACTTATGACAATAGCCCAGCCACCCTTCCCTTAATGCCCATGAAGTCTTATCCTGTCGCTGGCCATTGTTTTGTTTCCTGCTTGCTATTCCTAAGAGCTCCTTTTGGCTTAAGTCCCCAAGACAGACTATGTTAAAAAAAGAAAGATCTTCCACTTTCTCCATGACAATATAGCACAATAAGACGTTCATGCCTTGACCATATTTTTCTAAGTTGCTTTATTTAAAATTTCAGCACATTTGAGCTTCAATTTATTTTTGTACCACTCATAAAATACTGCAATAAATATATTGCATTGTACAGTACACACCTCTGCAATTCTAAATACTGCTCCCCTCCCCCCGACGGGCAATGTAAAAAAGACAAAACAAAAAACCCAAAACTATTTAAGAAGTGACAGGAATTGGACCAATGTTGGTATCCTTGTGACCACTTCACTTTCTCTCAGGATACTTTTCCCTCATAGCTAAGCAACTTGAAACTTGAGCATTCACCCCCACGCCGGGACTGGGGCGCCCCGAGCGCCCCTTTCTCTCCCGTAGTCTCACCCCCACGCCGGGACTGGGGCGCCCCGAGCGCCCCTTTCTCTCCCGTAGTCTCACCCCCACGCCGGGACTGGGGCGCCCCGAGCGCCCCTTTCTCTCCCGTCGTCTCACCCCCACGCCGGGACTGGGGCGCCCCGAGCGCCCCTTTCTCTTCCGTCGTCTCACCCCCACGCCGGGACTGGGGCGCCCCGAGCGCCCCTTTCTCTCCCGTCGTCTCACCCCCACGCCGGGACTGGGGCGCCCGGAGCGCCCCTTTCTCTCCTTTAGTCTCACCCCCACGCCGGGACTCACCAACCCCCTCCCCCGGCACCCAGCAGCCAGCCCCGCCCCTCTTGGTTCTGCTGGCCGGCCACGCGGCCGCAGCAGAAAGCGGGGGTTGGGGCCTTCGGCAGGTAGGAGACTGGCGGGGGGGGGCGGCGTCGGGAGCTCGGCCTCCGGGGGAGGGGAGGGGAGGGGGCTGCGTCTGGAGCTCGGCCCCCGGGGGAGGGGAGGGGAGGGGGCGGCGTCGGGAGCTCGGCCCCCGGGGGAGGGGAGGGGAGGGGGCGGCGTCGGGAGCTCGGCCCCCGGGGGAGGGGAGGGGAGGGGGCGGCGTCGGGAGCTCGGCCCCCGGGGGAGGGGAGGGGAGGGGGCGGCGTCGGGAGCTCGGCGGGGGGTGGCGGGAGATCGGTGGAGGGGGGGGACAGCGGGAGACTGGCGGGAGGGCCCCCCCGCTGGCGCCGGGAGACCGGCGGGGGGGGGCCCCGTACGGTCTGTCGTACGGGGCCCCAAAATTCCTGTCGCCAGCCCTGACTGCCATCCTGTGTAAAGCATTTCCTACCAAAAGAGCAAATGCTTAGACTGTGGCCAAATATCTCTTAAATGATTTTATCCCTAAGTATGGGTACCCAAGACGAAGACTTAAACCGTGGGTCTCATTTTACAGAAACAGCTTTTCAGCAAGTTATAAGTGCCTTGAGAATTCAGAAGTGCCACACACCTTGGCACCTGCAATCTAATGGCCAGGTTAAAAGGACAAATGGACTAAGAAAAACATAGTTAGAGAAGATACGAACTGGTCTTAACAGGATAAATGCATTACCCCTTGTGCTGCACAATCTCCATGGCACTCCTAGAGGTCAAATTAAGTTATCACCTTTTGAACTACTTTTTGGCAGGCCTTCCTCAGTTTACCTAGTCAAATATTCCATGACTGCTGATTTGGTGCTTGAAAAAGCAGGACTAACTTCTTTTGTTTTACAGGTCCAGAGACAGACTAACTCTCTCCGCAGATATGAGACTGCTTTTGAATGTAAAAGCACACTCGATAGAACCTGCTTCTTGAGTCTTTGTTAAAGCCTACGAGGAAGTTCTGCTCCAGCCCCTGTGAAAAGGACCATACCGGGTGCCTTGGCCACCCCAACCATCATCAAGGTGGCAGAAAAGGAAGCCTAAATTCACTACGCCTGATGCTAGCATGCCCTTTTCCCAGACGACAACAAGGCAGCTAAAGCCTCCACCCTCGACGGACCAGGATGAGAAGTAGACGACAGCGAGGCAACCAAAGCCCTAGCAACTGGAGAGGGGATGAAGAAGAACCCCGAAGAAAAGTGGCCAGCGGAGGCCGTGTCAGGTCACGGCCTGAAGATAAAATTCAAAAGGACTTAATAATGTTTATCAAATTGATGTATTAATCAATTTTAAGTTACCGTATTTTCCGGCGTATAAGACGACCGGGCGTATAAGATGACCCCCCAACTTTTCCAGTTCAAATATAGAGTTTGGGATATACTCGCCGTATAAGACTACCCCTCTTCCAACGCACACCAAATAAAAATTAAAAAAACTCCAGCCTCCACTTCCTAAATCACCCCACCTCAAATCTCCACACACCCCACCCCCTCACTCACTCCAGTCCACAGCCCCAAATCCCCTGTCCCACCCCACCTCCAGTCTCCACCCCCACAACCCTCTAACTCACCCCACATCTCAAATCCCCTGCCCCAACCCCACTCACTCCACTGCAACCTCCCCCCAACTCACCCCAAGGGAGGTCGCACTGGGGGGTGCCCCAGGACTATGAGGGAGTCACTCTGGGGATGCCCCTCCCCTAACTCGCCCCCCGGCCGCTGCCACCTCCAACTCAGTGCCTAAGAGCCATAGTTACTAAGTGATAAACATCATTGGGTCCAGATGCAGAAACAGCCAATCTGGGGCTAACATGTAGATGTATTTAGAAAGAGGCAGCAACAGGCTGCTGCAGTGAGTACAAACACACCCGCACACTGTCTAGCAAACACATGGCACACGCACACCTTGTATTTCTCTGAGCCCAGATTGGAGCCCTTAATTACAGGACAAGACCAAATAGTGCTGAGTACATAGGTGCCAGTGTATGTAACTCTGCAGAGCTGCACACACCACACATACTAGACAGGCTAAGCAGCCACCTGAAACTCCCCTAGTACCAGTAACACCAATGTCAGATCAGAAAGCCTACTTGAACCAGGAGAGCTGCCATGGGGAGTTAGAGAAAGGGGTCCTGGTGACGGGCAACATGGGGGGGAGAGGATCTGGTATGGAGGGAGCACAGAGGATTGGGTGATGGGGGAGAAAGTGCACTGGGGGGCACAAAGGGTTGGGGGGCAGAGCGCAAGGAAGTCACAGAGTGGGGCGAAGGGGGATGACACAGAGAATCGGATGAGGGGGAAGGGAGAGTCCGGGTGGAGTGGAGGGGGTTGGCAGAGAGGATCGGTGAGGGGAACAGGAGAGCCTGGGGGGTGGGAAGAGGATTAGGGTGGGAAGGAGAGTCGGTGGGGGGGGGGAAGAGCACCCCAAGAGGGGTGCAGAGGGTCTGGTGGGAGGAGGAAAGAGTCCCAGGGGAAGACACAGATGCACAGAGGATTGGGTATGGGGGAGGGGACAGTGCCCTAGGGGAGTCACAGAGGATCAGGTTGGGAGGACGGGGGGGGGGGGAGGCACAGAGGGTCAAGTGGAGGGGAAAGCCCCAAGAAGGGGCACAGAGGGTTGGGTGGAGGGGAGGACACAGAGGGTCTGTTGGGGAGGAGCGACAGAGTCCTGGGGGGAACACAGAGGCTGTAGTGAGTGGGGGGGGGGGGAATCCCATGGGAGGACACAGAGTATTGGGGGAGGGGAGAGCACCCCGGGGGGGGCAGAGGATGGGGGAACTACAGACTGTGGAGTGAAGAAGGGGAAGCCCCGGGGGGCACGAGTGACGGGTTCTGGTGAGCGTGGGCTGGGGAACCGAGGGAGTTGGGTCTGGTGACGGGGAGCTCAGGTTCTGAAGAAAGAAAACGAGGAGTAGGGGCTCTGGAGCAGAGGGAGGGAGCCGGAGGGCGGGACCTGGCGAGGTGAAGCCCGGGGGAGGGAGATTTGCTGAGTGGGAGCGGAGGGGGGAGGACCGGGGAGGGGGACCAGAGAGCCGGTGAGGGGGGACGGGGGGAGCGGTGCTGACGGGGGCGGGGCACACAGCGGGGTCTAGTGACAGGAAAGCGAGGGGAGCTGGTGAAAGGCAGCACGGGGGAGCCGCAGCCCCAGGGACATTTGGCGACGAGGGGCGCCGGGGCGGCCGGGTGAGGAGGGACGGGGGGAGCGGTGCTGATGGGGGGGGCACACAGCGGGGTCTGGTGACAGGGAAGCGAGGGGAGCCGGTGAAAGGCAGCGCGGGGGAGCCGCAGCCCCAGGGACATTTGGCGACGAGGGGCGCCGGGGCGGCCGGGTGAGGAGGGACGGGGGGAGCGGTGCTGACGGGGGCGGGGCACACAGCGGGGTCTGGTGACGGAAGCGAGGGGAGCCGGTGAAAGGCAGCGCGGGGGAGCCGTGGGCCAAGGGACATTGGGTGACGAGGGGAGCCGGGGCGGCCGGGTGAGGGGGGCGCCGCGGTGGCAGTTACCGGACTCACGAGGCTCAAAAAATTGGCGGAGCCGCGTGGGTCGCTGCGCCGCGCCCCGGCCGGGCTGCGGGCGCCTCACGTACAGCCGGGACTAGCCAGGCGCTCCCCTCCGTGTCCCTGGTGTCATTCGCCTCGCCCCATCCCCACCCCCGCGCTGAGTCCTATAAGACTACACTCGGCGTATAAGACGACCCCCGAATTTTGAGAAGATTTTCCGGGGTTAAAAAGTCATCTTATATGCCGGAAAATGCGGTATTAATCTTGTTTTAGATTAAGCAAGATTTATTTCATAAGTATAATGTTTTTATTCCCAGGAAGTCAAAACCTGTATTTTGAAAAATAGAAATGATTGTTGAGTGTGTACTCAGTTCTCAGTAGATGCAGGATGAAAACTCCTCTTTGTACCTATCCCTCTGATTATTGTTAACATGACTTAAATGCTACCAAGATAGAGATCTGGTCCAGAATAATCTAACATAGGACCTATTTTGTGGAAAGTAACTCCTGGTTGGATAAAAATAGAGCTTCCACCAGTAAATTAGCACTTTTTGGAACATATTGGGTATGTAAAGCTAAAGTCTATTATGTATTGCCCTCCAACTAGACGGGTTCATGTTACTTAGCTTAACTGAAATCACCTACACACACATCTCCTCCCAAGCCTCTTACTTCAATGTTCAGAATGTTTAAAAAACAAACCAAGCAGAGAATCTATCCTGAAACAAGTGGGCAAGTCAAAATGGCCTGAAACATAATGTTAGCTGCCCAAAGAGGAATATGTGCTCTCATGAATGAGAAATGCTATGTCTTTGAAAATAATATCTACCTCAACACCCCAATACTGGGTGTGCCTAAACAGAATAGTACCTATAAATTGGTGCATAATTTAAAAGCTGAAAGTAATTTACTTTTAAAATATAAAAGAAATTATCTTTAAAGAGGAGGGATTGTTAGAATAATGTTTTTCTAACTTAAAAGCAACTGTATTATGAATGTTGTATAGTATGATTTTAAATGCGACATGTATTTTAATGGCACCGCCTTTAGTAAAACTCTTGGTGGGTATTGTTGGGGCCATAGTAATCCTTATAATACTGTGTTGTTGTATTCAATGTGTCCCCTCCCTCATAAACTTATGTAGGTCAGCCTGTTCTTTTGCTATTACAGTAAAACCTCCATTTAAAGGACTAATTCGGGCGAGGGGGTGTCCGTTAAATCCAAAAGTCCGTTGTTTAACAAAACAAAAAAAACGAGCTGTCGGAGCAGCAGCCCGCCCGCCACAGGGTCAGGGCGGCAGCTCCGCAGCCCGCCCGCTGCTGGGACCCGGGCGGCAGACGGGAACCGTCAGCCAGCCCGCCTGCTGGCGGGACTCGGCCGGGAGCCGGGAGCCGGGAGCCAGCCCACCCGCAGGCGGGACCCGGGCGGGACCCGGCAGCCAGCCCGCCCGCTGGTGGGACTCGGGCGGGAGCCGGGAGCTGGCAGCCAACCCTCCCGCTGCCGTGACCCGGGCGGCAGCCGGGAGCCGGCAGCCAGCCCGCACGGGTCCCGGCTCCCGGGACCCGCCAGCCAACCCTCCCCTTCCGTGATCCGGGCAGCAGCTGGGAGCTGGCAGCCAGCCCACCAGAAATGGATCAGGAATGCATCAGACTTGCTCAGAAATTTTGTCCGTTGCATCCGAAGTCCGTTAAATCGAGGTCCGTTAAATCGAGGGTTTACTGTACACCCAAAGGCCCCACTCTTTTCGAGTTGGCACAGGCTGAAGTCGCCAAGCTGCCCTTGGCTCCTTAAACTAGGATGTAGCTTTTGGTAAATAGTTGTACCAAAGCTACAAATGGAGGAATGTTGAGTTTGAACTTTACCCTGACTTGATGGCTCTGTCTGAACTTTTGACCAAAGCTCTGACCTACGAACAGCTCCTGACTTCCCCCCGCCCCTTAAGTAGCCATCTCCCCTTTGTCTTTGGGATTTACATTTCTTGAGCTATGTAGGGCTGGTTTTAACCTGTTTTACCCAGCAGAATCTTGATTGATTATGCATGACCATTATGACCTGTTAATTACTTTGTTTACTTCTGTGTATAAATATTGATGCTTACCCTTAATAAAGTTGCCACACTTACTCTGAAGCTTCTGAGCTAAGAATAGTGTGAGTCCGTTGATCAACGAATTGGTGTCTATGTACTTGGTCTCTGACAGCTTGTGAGCCCTATACCAACTCCGCACGAACTCGGATGTTGGAGAGGTGAGTGGGACTTGCTATTTTACCTAACACTATGGTGAGGAGAGTCATAAAAGAGTTTATTTAGTCCTGAATAAACTCCATGCATAAACAAATGTCAAGTATCTAGATAGGTAGCCTCTTCCTTGTCCCATTTAGTATGGTGTATGAACACTGCCACTCCTTTCCCCAAAGCACACAGACACTTTCATAATTCCAGCCTGAGGATTAGACTTCTGAAATGTGTGAGGGGGATGCACTTTAAATCAACTCACAAATGGAAACTTGCAGCAAAGGTGGCAGCTTGTTTATTGGAGAAGTTTCTCAGTAAATACAGGAGAGAAGTGCTTCATGAGCTGCACTGACTGCACATTGGCTTGAGTGAATTGAAGGGGTTTTGACCAGGAATCCTAAATAGCTTGCAGCCTTCCTATTTGAGGTATCTTTCTTCTTGTGCCATGTTATATAGCAGCTGCAAACAATGAAAGCACTCAAGTTGGAGTCCCCTCAAGAAAAGAGGGAACTGTTGGGCAGTGTCAGGGTGTTTTCTGTGATGGATTTTAAATCTTTAAATTCATTCCTCACTTTAGTCAAAAGTCACATGACATCAGGGCACACTTCACATTTAGTTGAGGTTGGTCCTGCTTTGAGCAGGGGATTGGACGAGATGACCTCCTGAGGTCCCTTCCACCCCTGGTAACAAAGAGTCCTGTGGCACCTTAAAGACTAACTATAAAGTACTGAAGCATAATTCCAGACTAACACGGCTACCTCTCTGATTCTTCCACCCCTGGTATTCTATGATTCAAAACCCATCTTCACGCACACTTCTCCTCTTGTCTGGTTTGGGGAAGCCACCTTGTTGGTCTGTAATTGTAAAGTAGGTCCAAGGAATACATAGCTTTTGGGAAACCTTTTACAGTTTGTGAAAATCTGATCACAAGAACCAAATCCTGCACCCTAAGATTTTGAACTCTGCTGACTAGGAGGAAGAGGGCAGAAACACTGCTTTTGGATGAAGGCAGTTACCTCAAGTGAAAAATAATGTTTTAAACCTCAAATTTTTCTCACCATCCATCATGTTTAAGAGATGCATTCCATGCATTTTTAACACCCCACTCTGGCAGAGAAATCAGGTAGCCTGTTCAGACTTCTCTGGACCTTTAGGAGGTTAAAATAGAACCTTGCCCTTCCACACATGAACAAGCTCCCTCTGAAAGCCTGAAACAGGAGTCCCCTGTATAGCAGTCAGCTATTACTAAGCAGTAAGCTATTACTTCATAGTGTTTCAGAGATACAGTCTTATCAATACAGTGAAGAGTTAAAAACTAAAGTTATCAAAACTAATAAAATACATAGCAATAGATCGTCCTTGCTTTATTTGTTCGCTTACCCACCAATTCACATCATTCAGTAACTGACATCTCTTCACTGAACATTCGTAACACTGAAAGAACTCAAAAATGTGAAATTGCGGAACTATGGTTTGTAACCGGTCCTTTAAATCAGCTTCTGTACCCAATGACTGGAGGATAGTTAATGTAATGCCAATATTTAAAAAGGGCCCTAGAGGCGATCGCGTCAATTACAGACCGGTAAGTCTAATGTCAGAACCAGACAAATTAGTTGAAACAATAGTAAAGAATAAAATTGTCAGGAGAGATTAAAGAAATTAAACATTCTTATAAAACTACAGGAGAACTTCAATATGTTCTGAAACTTAGACTATCAGTACAGTAGACAAACACAAACTGTCTAAAACATGAATTGATTGCAGTTCAAAGAACAATGAAACTTTCTCTTTTTCAAAGAGGTGATGCATGAGGGTAAGTAGTATATTTTCAATTAGATTAGAGGGAGACCACACCACCAATTTAAAATCTAGCCAGTTTTAAGACAGGAGTTAGAAGTCGTTTCAGGCACTCCCTCCAGTTGTCCTGATATTTTTTGTGGTTTTATTATCATATTTCCAGTGCTGAAAGACTTAAACTGCTGAACTGGAATTAATTTGAAAACTGGATACAATTAATTTAGGCTTGAATCGAGACTGGGAATGGCTGGGTCATTACACAAATTGAACCTATTTCCCCATGTTAAGTATTCTCACACCTGAACTGTTTGATATGGGCCAACTTGATTATCACTACAAAAGGTTTTTTTCCTCCTGCTGATAATAGCTCATCTTAATTAAATAGCCTCTTAGAATTGGTATGGCAACTTCCACCTTTTCATGTTCTCTGCATTGGGTGTGTATATTAATTTTATATATATAAAATCTTCCTCCTATATATACCATTCTATGCATCTGATGAAGTGGGCTGTAGCCTACAAAAACTTAAGCTTAAATAAATTTGTTAGTCACTTAGGTGCCACAAGGACTCCTGTTCTTTTTGTGGATACAGAGTAACATGGCTGCTACTCTGAAACCTGTAAGTAGGGTTGTTTTCGGATTGCTGCCTTCGCTAATCTCTCTCCTTAGTCTTGTTAGGCATTATTTGGAACACTAGCAGGTAAAAAAGGTTTCACACAAAGATATGATTTTAAACTGCTGTTCTGCTAACAACAGTTTGCATAACAGGAAAAAAGACAAGAGCCAAGACAATTAATGAAGCTTAAAATTTTAAGCTGACAGACTCAAAAGCTTTCTATTGCAATAAGTAGAAAGCACATACATTTTGTTGTAGAATTATTAAGTCTTTAAATATATTAAAAAGCGAAGAATTCATTGTTATTTACTTGTGGCTATAAAACTATCACAAAACTGATTTAAACAGAAAGTCTGCTAAATCACTTCAGTGAGTCTTACAAGAAGGGCTACAAACAAGGCAAGTACTATCAGAAAATATAGTTTATGTATAACCACTAACTCTCGTCAATTATTTTTGATTTACCACAGCAGAGTACAGACTCAATGCACATCTTCCAGAAGTTGAGAGTGACATTCAAGTCCCTCCAATGGGGATCTACTTCCAAGACCGAGATCAGAGTTCTGATTTGAAGATGACATGCTGCCTACCCGCGTGTTAATCACGTCCCTGATGAGCACCCTCCGGTCTTTGAGGAGGCCAGGCTCTAGCATGGCCCATTGTGTTTAGAAGACTAGATCCTGAGATCAGCTATTGCAGGGCCGTGTCTTCACAGTCAGAACGGGGTCCGCTCGTCCTCTGGGTTAGCTGGCAGGGGGGGAAATCCTAACGGGGATCAGACACGAGTCCAGTTGTGCGTCCAAACAAGCAGTAGTAAAACCTACTCAGCTCCACGGGCTCCAGGGGACACGACCCCCGGCCTGCCCTCCGCTAGAGGCGAAGGCGAGTTACCAACAGTGGCGGGGGCAGGCGGAAGGGCGCGGGGGTGGAGGGAGTTGGAGTCTCAGATCAGCGGGCGGGACGGGACACTGGGGGGCTGAGGAGTCGGGTACCGGGCGGGGGAAGGGGTGAGACACACCAGGGGCGGGAAACCGGGGGGGGGGAGGCAACTGCGAGGCAGGGGGGTCGGGGCAGGGCATCGGGGACAGATGAGACGCGGGCAGGACACCGGGGGCTGGGCGGGAGGTGCGGGGCGGCCAGGCGGGATACCGGGGGCGGGGCGTGGGAGGCGGCCCGGGGTCTCTTGCCTCCCTCGGACGCAGCAGGCGGGGACACGCTGTCTGGGGCCATCGCCCGCAGCCATAGCGCCAAGGGCGGGGGGGGGGCAGAGCAGGAGCCCGCTGCCCCGAGCCAGGGCGGGACCCGCAGCCGCCCAGCCCAGCGCTCGCAGCCACCTCGCCCGGCCCCCACCCCGCGACCTGCCGCCCCCGCGCCGCGAGACCGGCTATGGGCTCGCGCGCGGCAGCACTTCGGGCACCGGCCGCGCACACCCTCTACGGGGCGAGCGTCCGCGCGGGCCCCAACCGCCACTCCGGCCCCGCCCCTCAGCCGCGCCCCATCCCCCACCGCCTCCCCCTCTGGGGGCTGTGAGTGGCGGGAAGAGTCAGCGCAGGGAGGGGACAGTCAGGAGGGTGGACACAGACGTGGTGCCCTGGAGCCGGCTACTGAAGGCTCCAGCCACGAGAGCGGCTCTAAGTCAGCTGGGCTGCATGGATGGTGGGTGGGTGGGTGGGACGGAGATAAAAGTCCCGGCCCTTTGCAGGCGGTTTCACGAGTCCTCCCGGACGGCGACTTAAGCCCCCCAATGCCGGACACGTCCAGGAAAAAACAGACACGTGACCCCCCCCCCCCCCCCCCACCAAATGGCCGTTGCTGCCGGTTAATCAAGACACCTGGGGCTCATTAAGAACCTTCTGAACGCAGTGGAATGAGCGCGCCTGATTGGGCCACCTGCAGCCAATCAGGGACTGGCTGAAACCTGTTAAAAAGCTCCCAGTTAGGCCGGCGGCCTTTCGGCGAGGCTGTGCTGGGGGGGCCAGGAGACACCCGAGGACGGAGGCCCTGAGGTAAGGGGGCGGCTGCGGGCCGGTAGAGCTTGTCGGGGGGGGGGGGCGGCTGCGGGCCGGTAGAGCTTGTGGGGGGGGGGGGCGGCTGCGGGCCGGTAGAGCTTGTGGGGGGGGGGGGCGCTGCGGGCGTAGAGCTTGGGGAGGGGGGGGCGGCTGCGGGCCGGTAGAGCTTGGGGAGGGGGGGCGGCTGCGGGCCGGTAGAGCTTGGGGGAGGGGGGGGCGGCTGCGGGCCGGGTAGAGCTTGGGGGGGGGCGGCTGCGGGCCGGTAGAGCTTGGGGGGGGCGGCTGCGGGCCGGTAGAGCTTGGGGGAGGAGGAGGGGCGGCTGCGGGCCGGTAGAGCTTGGGGGAGGGGGGGGGCGGCTGCGGGCGCGTAGAGCTTGTGGGGGGGGGGGGCTGCGGGCCGGTAGAGCTTGTGGGGGGGGGGGGGGGCTGCGGGCCGGTAGAGCTTGGGGGGGGGCGGCTGCGGGCCGGTAGAGCTTGGGGGAGGGGGGGCGGCTGCGGGCCGGTAGAGCTTGGGGGAGGGGGGGCGGCTGCGGGCCCGGTAGAGCTTGTGGGGGGGGGGGCGGCTGCGGGCCGGTAGAGCTTGGGGGAGGGGGGGCGGCTGCGGGCCGGTAGAGCTTGGGGGAGGGGGGGCGGCTGCGGGCCGGTAGAGCTTGTGGGGGGGGGGGCGGCGGCTGCGGGCCGGTAGAGCTTGTGGGGGGGGGGGGCGGCGGCTGCGGGCCGGTAGAGCTTGTGGGGGGGGGCGGCTGCGGGCCGGTAGAGCTTGTGGGGGGGCGGCTGCGGGCCGGTAGAGCCTTGTGGGGGGGGGCGGCTGCGGGCCGGGTAGAGCTTGGTGGGGGGGGGCGGCTGCGGGCCGGTAGAGTTTGTGGGGGGGGCGGCTGCGGGCCGGTAGAGCTTGTGGGGGGGGGGTGGCTGCGGGCCGGTAGAGCTTGGGGGGGGGGCGGCTGCGGGCCGGTAGAGCTTGGGGGGGGGGGCGGCTGCGGGCCGGTAGAGCTTGGGGGGGGGGGCGGCTGCGGGCCGGTAGAGCTTGGGGGGGGGGCGGCTGCGGGCCGTAGAGCTTGGGGGGGGGGGCGCTGCGGGCCGGTAGAGCTTGGGGGGGGGGCGGCTGCGGGCCGGGTAGAGCTTGTGGCGGGGGGGGGGGGCTGCGGGCCGGTAGAGCTTGTGGCGGGGGGGGGGGGGGGGGCTGCGGGGCAGTAGCCCAGGGACTTGTGTGTGTTTTGTTGTTAAAGGGTCAGAGCTCTTAGCTGATATTGTCAGGATTCCTGGGCTGGCAGCCTAGAGTGGGGGGCTCCCCCTCCCCTGATTAATCACTGAGACTGGGAGACCATCAAGACTGTGCTAGGGAGGATAACTTCTCCTCACTGGGTTATGATGAAAATGGCTCAGTTAGGCTGGGGCCCTTCTGTCATGGGTGGGGATCACAGAAACCCCCTTGAGAGCTGCTATCTGATGGGCAGGAGTGGTCTTGGCTCCTGTTTTCATCCCCTGGCAGCTTGGGACTCTACAAATCCTGTCTGGGTTGAGTCAGACTCACTAGCCTGTTGCAAACCCTGTGGGCTTGTCTAGAAACAGTTTAAGAAATGTTCCAGTAGGGTCCACAAACACATAGCTGGTTTGCCTTCTGTAACACTCAGAGGTAGGGCACAGCTGTCTTCCCCCCCCCCCCCCCACTAATGTACTCCAGCTGACTTAATAAGTAAAATGATTTTATGAAGAACAGAAAGGATTTAAGAATCAAAGAGGTAGCCGTGTTAGTCTGGAATAGCAGAGGTAACAAAGTCCTGTGGCACCTTGAAGACTAACTATAAAGTTTTGAAGCATAAGCTTTCGTGGGCTAATACCCACTTGGTGGGACGCAAGCAGTGGAAGTGTCCAGGGGCAGGGTATAGAAAAGTAGGCAAGAACCAGGTAGGAGGTAACAAGTAAGGTTAGTCCAATTAGGCTGAACCAGCTTATCTCCAATCAGGGGAGGGTGGGTTATTCTTCTAGCAGTTGAAGGGGGGGGGGGTGTGAACATAGAGAGAGGAGAAGCTATTTTTGTAATTAGCAAGCCATTGAAGGTCTTTGTTCAGTCCCATATTGATTTTGTTAAATTTGCAAATGAATTGCAGCTTTGCAGTTTCCCTTTGTAGTCTGGTCTTGGAGTTTTTTTGCTGCAGTATGGTGACT